>JANVCC010000030.1:3857692-3888189 GCA_025345505.1 Todiramphus chloris collaris | reverse complement strand
TAGGGTAGATGAGGTTGTAGGGTAGATGAGGTTGTAGGGTAGATGAGGTTGTAGGGTAGATTATATGATCCTGCCCTGGCGGGGGGGGTTGAACTTCAAGATCTCCAAGGTCCCTTTCAACCCCTAACACTCTGTGATTCTGTGATCTCTAGTGCTTACATGACCTGTGTTAAAGTTTACCTCAGATAAAAATGATCAATCTGTTCTCCCTTTTCCTGAACAGATGTAGTCCAGTTCTGAGCTGTATGGATCCAGTAATTTTTTTTTGAAAAGGTTATTTATAGTTTCTGGTTTTGTTGTGAGATTGGTGTATTCTACACACATGTTTTGAGCTACACAAAGGAGGTGTTTGAATTATGAAATAGCTGTTGAGTTATTTTAGCATGCTAAGTACTTGATGCAATACATAAAAGGCCATAATGTGCAGTGATTTGTTGGCAGTGATTAGTATTTGTATGCAGTGATTAGCATAAATGTTGCTTATAGAACTGTTTCCTCCCCTTCTCACAGCTTTCCCATTCAAAATTGGGCAAGTGCCAGTTTATTCACAGTTTAAAGCTAAACATGGACCAGAACTGATCTTTGGAAGTGCTATATGGGCAGATGCGTTGAAGATTATGGAGTTTTGGGAATCTGAACAGGTTTTCTATTCTTTTTTTTTTTTTTACTGTTTTGTTTTGTTTGGTTTCATTTGCTTTTTGTTGTTTGTTTGTTTGTTTTGGGGTTATTTTGTTGTTTTGTTTGTTTGGTTTTGTTTGCTATTTTTCTTCCTTTCATCATTCCCAAATTATTTACACCAGGCAGATGAAGTTAAAGTAAAAAGACCAATGTTTATGACCAAACTTCTCTGCAGAGTTGAACATTTGCTTCATAAGCTTGCTGTTTTATCTTGAGGAGTTTAATAGACTTTTCACTGGAGAGGGAGAGTCAGTCACAGTAACAAGTCTGTATCTTTTCAATGAAATGTTTGTAGAAAATGTTGGGCAGATCTAATAGTTTACTTGAAGGAACAGTTCTGTCTCGATTTCTGCTCATTAGAGACAAGGGTTTTTTTGGTTTGGTTTTTTTTTTTAGAGAACGAAAGAAAGGAATGCTGTGGTTTGACAACTTTTTTTTTTTTTTCATTGCTTACATAGGATTCAGTTTTCCCAAATAATCTGCATTTGCTTTAATTGTTGACTTCCAGTTTCATGCCAGTAGAGAAAAAGTTAATCTGGTAATGAGGAGTGTGTTTAAAAACAATCCCCCTGTCTTTGTTATGAATAATTCTTGAATCTACAATGTGTGGCTTCTTGCCAAGTCCCCTACCTCTTCTCTCCCTGCCCCTCTTTAGTGTTTTCAGTTGGTATTCCTTCTAGACACTCATCACTTGCTTTCTTGGAAAATTCCTGTATTGCATTCTCTTCACTAAAACTGAAGTTCACTCTTTAACAGAAGAATGAGGAAATGTGTGTCAAGTGGACTGGTAATTGTTACACTGCTACCCAGTTCTCGGCCGTCTCTTCGCTACTTCCTGACAAAACTGTTTGGTCAGTTGTGTGACTAAACTTGATTTGTCTAGTCACTAAGATTTTATTTGTCATATGCTATGTATCTTTTCAGCCTTTGCAAGATGCAAAGCATCATGTGTAACTATTTCTGTTTCTTAGAGGTAATGGCATACAGAGGCACACTTAATGTAGTTGTGTGAAATCACTTAAAAATGCTCAGATGCAACTGGAAATGGAATAAAAATGATTTTAGACAAACTTCTGTTTTCTCTGTATGCAGTCAGTTCATCTTACCTCTGTCTCCTGACATGCCCTGTAGGATGAACATTAGACTTGTGTTTATGTTCAGTCTATTGTTTCTTGCTGTGTAACTCAAAAGTAAATATTTTCCTTTAACACTTACCCCAGTTGTCTTTGGCTGCAAAATTCATACTGCCCCAAACTTGTTGAAACTCTGTAAACCTCTGTTCCTGGTCTAAAGCAAAGTGTAAGCTCTCCAGAGCCTCCTTTTCTTCTGCCAAAGGGAAACACCAAAACTATTTGCACAGGTGTCAGAAACAACTGAAGAAAAACTGGTTTGTTGATTCTTGTAGTGAGTCTGAATAAATACAGTTGTTCCTTCTCCTCCCTCTGTGCTTGGCACCGTGTGAGTTTGTGCACGGGCAGGCAGTTGGATGTCCAGATAGGCTGATGGTAGGGGGAGTGTGGGCATGGTGAAAAATGTCTGCAACTGCCTTCAAAGACTCCTTCTGAGGATTGTGACATAGAGAAAAGAATGCAGACAGAATGCTGCAAGAGCACGGTTTATATTTATTGCTAATATTTTAGCAATAGACAAGAATAGATACATTAGAAACAAATTATCTGGAAAAACTTTTGTAGGGTGACTTTTGAATATCCCTCTGCCTGCTTGGTGTGTGATCCTACTGAAGAGCCTTATCAATGCCTTTATTAATTTTGATATCTTGTAATACAAAACAAAAGGAGCGTAATGAATAGGCTGTGGCTAGTTAGCTTTCAAATCATGGTACTGATGGAAGACTCAAAGCAATAAAACTTGGAGATTGGATCCAGTTCAGCTGAGATGGAAATTGTTCTGCTTTCCTCCAATTCATTGCCCCACAACCAGTTTATCGCTTAAGGGTGCAGAAAGTAGTATTTCTGTTAAAAATAGAAATGTTACATGACAGTAGACTGGCTGTATAGGATTTTGATTAGAAAGAACTTTGTTGTTCTTGCATGCTGGAGTACAAAGGGGCAGAGAGAAATCCCATGTTCTCACACAGAACGTTTTGTGTACGTGGGGGGCAAAAAAAAAAAAAAAAAAAAGTAAAAGTTAACTGATAACCAGAAATATTTTCTTCACTGGGGCAGTGAGGATTTGCATTCAACATTGCTTTTACAATGTTTTTGTACTATTTTGAACAAGTTTTCTTCTTTTAAGGGGATATATTTCTTTACAAGGCTACTAATCTGCATAAGACGCTGAAGAAAAAGTTTTGTTGCATGGCTGTTCTTTTCAGGCTTTACGGAATTTTCCAGACACTGACAGACACAGGAGATCCATTAAAATACCACATGAAGTCTTTAGATGAATCTTGAGAAATGGGTAAAGTGCAGGCTGTGTGTCCAAAGGGATATGAACCAAGGCTGGAATTTAAGGTCCTTCCTGCTGCTGAATACAGCAGATGTCTAGCTTGGTCTCCTTTGTTCCTCACCCACCTCTGTCCCTAGCTTTCAAACCTATGTGCCAAAATTGCCCTCATGTAATTGTGATGTTTAATGATTCTGAAATACCTTCGTGGATACACGTGATGGTTTCTAGAAATACGAAGCAGACATTTACAGAGGGACTTTAATCAATCCTAAGCTGTTCCTTCTGAAACGTGATTTCTTAAAGCAATCCACGGCAGTCCTGTCAGACAAACTTTAAAATATGTGCCAAATGCTTGTGTGACAATCTGCTCCAACTCAAATGGTCAAACAAAATGGCCAACAAAATTGTAATTGTTTTGTAAAAGAGGGGAAAAACCCCCCACACACAACCAACCCACACTTTTTTCTTGCCTTGATGCCCTTTCTTTAAAGGATTTTACTTCAAATGGACCTGTGAGTGTGAAAGTAGTAGTTAAAAACCAGAAAAACGTGCTGTTTTCACTTAGGTTATGTGATTTGTCTAATGTGTTGAGGTTAGAGGAAAGATTTGAGGTGTAACTGCTTTTGCACCTCCTGATTAAAGTCTTGGCAATGTTGAAGCAGCTGTCAAAATAGAATCAACTCAGTTCTAATTAAAAACCTATGAAGTAAAATGAAATCTTAGAAGGATTTGAGGTACAGGTCACCTGTGTGACCGTTCTTTTAGCAGACCAAACCAACGGTGTTTTGTGATTATGATCTGCTTGCCTCTTGGGAATATCTCATCTTGTTCTTTTCTCTTAAAGCATTCAGATGTACTTTCAGATGTATTTTCAGATGTACTCTCCGAAGAGTCTCAAAAATAAGTGCTACCACATTTCCAAATGTTGTTTTGTTTTGCTGCAGTAATTATCTTAGAACTGACTG
The DNA here is from genome assembly GCA_025345505.1 of Todiramphus chloris collaris. Taxonomy (NCBI): domain Eukaryota; kingdom Metazoa; phylum Chordata; class Aves; order Coraciiformes; family Alcedinidae; genus Todiramphus; species Todiramphus chloris. Next base: position 3,884,137 of record JANVCC010000030.1, on the reverse strand, counting down.
CAAGGGAACTGTTGAATGTCACAGAACTAATTGGATTGAGTTTTGTGTTGTTCTCTTGTCTTTCTTCAGGAGATCCATGTACAGTTTCTTCTCAGCTGGAGTTAGAAGAGGCCTTTCGGTTGTACGAACTAAACAAGGATTCAGAGCTTCTAATTCATGGTATGGGGAAATTTATTAGATTACTTCTCATGTTTGTACCTGTGAAGAAGTGGAACTTTTACCTTGCCTGTGTCTGTTTCACTTCCTCCTTGCTTAAAGCCTGTTGTGGCATTCTGTCAAGAGGCTGCTGAAACCGTGCACTGTGCTTTTTAGCTGTCAGCACTTTGTCTATGTTCATTATTAAATTAAGGGAGCAAAAAATGCTTTGCTGTTTGTTAAGGAAAGACAGTCTCTGTCCCTTTCAGTCATTCATCCCAAGTGCCTTTGTACTCTTGCTGGCAATGAATGGTAGAAGATACACAGTACAGCACCCTGCACTTTGTTATTGATAACTGCCTTAAAGCAGCATCTGTATTAGGAAGAAAAGTTGATGAGCCCCATTTGTGATGCCAGATCAGTCAAAAGTTTGACTTTTCTAAAATAAGTGCTCTTAAGACTAGTTTTAAACCTAGTAATATCGTGCCCCTATTTGATGTGTGATTTTTTTTTTTTTTTTAATTATTTTTTTTTCCCCCCATTTTTATTTTCCAGGGTTATACGCCTAGTTCGGTAGCTTCTGCAGTATATTTTTCTTACTATTTGTAATCCTTTACAAATAGAAGATAGATTTCAGTTTGACAAAGGTTACAGCAGAAAAGCAGGGGGATCATTGTAAACAATGTTAGTGGATGTTTCACACTACAGTGTCTTACCATGGTCCTTCTCTAAAAGAATGCAAGACATCAGCTCATTCGGAAGGGAGACAGCTTTTCAGTTTCCCTCAAAGACTTTTAAAAGATGGAAGAAGAATATAATCTATTTCTCTATATATTTCACTGTTTCTGTATCTGTTATTTCAGTATGTGTTTTGATCTCCCCTTTCTCAATTTATTTTTTGTGTTTGATTACCCTTCTGATTAAACCAAGGCCAGGGCTATCTCTCCCCAGTTAGACTTCTCTCTGACAGTTACTGAAGGTAAATAAACTGAAAAACATGGCTAATGTAGATGAGAGCATATCTAGCTTTTAGGACACTAACGTAACACCTTTCTAGTCAGGATTTCCAAATACTGTGATGATTGGTCGCATAAGAAACCAGAATCATTACTTTTTTTTTCTAGTTACTTTCTTTAGGAAATAACTTGGTTTATTCTGCTTTTTGCTCGTATTTCTCATACATCACCGTTCTGCCCAGCAAAATGGTTTTGTGGCAACTTTTCAGCTCGTTTGCTCGTGCACAAGGGTTTCTTAAAATGCAGCCTGTGCTGTCTTCCTGAATGGCTGAATGCCTTTCTAAAGTACTGTATTTAACCCAAAGATTTATTTCCTGTCCAAAACAAAAATTAATCGCATGTTAATGTCTTTCTTGCAGTATTTCCTTGTGTACCAGAACGGCCTGGCATGCCTTGTCCAGGAGAAGATAGTAAGTAGGCATTTTAGTTAAGAAGTACAGAAAATTGGGAATTCAGGTTTCTGGTTCTAGAAGATTTTCGATACTCATTTTTTTTTGATATTTTGTTTGGCATTCTACGCTTACAAATACTAATAATGCATATCTCTAAAAATTTAATATTTAAAAAGAATAGAAAGTCTCACTAAACTTAAATGTTGTTTGTCACTTCTGAATCATTATTAATAAGCATTTCACATTCCTGTTAACTATCCTTGTTACTCTGCTTTCTTTGCTTTTGCCTCGTCCCTTGTGACAGTTTTTTATCCTGTTCCTGACTTTTTGGTAGTTGCCAGATTGCTGGCTGAGTAATGTGAGCAAGGGCTTGTTACCAATGGTAACTGGTGGTTATGATGTGTCTCACCATTTAGAGATCTGTGATTAATTCTTTTTAAATTGATGTTTAGGTACTATCAGAAGTATTCTCCGAAAACTTTTAAGTTATGTTAGCTAATGTACTAGACATGAAAAAGGTAATTTTCCCTCTGTCTTAGAGGGAAGAGCATGTATATATGTTATGCACACACATATCTGTCAGCTTGATATCCAAGTCTCTGACAAATGTAAGTGTGCATGCTTAAAAGTTCACTTTGACAGTGATAATGCTGCTTTTCTGGGGGGAAAAAAAAAGAGGTTCCAGACTGAATCAGAAATACATTCTCAATTCAGTCTAGTTTTTGTATATTCTAGTTTTCAATTTTGGTTCCTAACATGCCACTAGTAATTAAAAAATAAAAGCAAACAGCAGTAGCTGTGGATCTAAAGACTGGAGGATTTGTGCAGGCAATCCTATAAGTCAGGGCATGCTCCTGAAATTCAACTTCTTTCCTCCTTCCCCACAGCTCCTCCCCAAGTTTAGGTAAGGTAGGCGTATACTTTGCACACGAATGTTTGTGTTGTTTGAGCAGCTTTCCTTCTCTTCACTCACCATTCCTTTTAACTTTTGAAAAGCAGAATTAACTTTGAGTTATCGGGATATTCTACCTTCAATTTTCTCCACAATTAAAAAAATTGAAAAAGATACTTAGAACATTCCTCTGTGTTTCTGTAACGTGCAGGAGTGAAACTTTATTCTGCAATCACTCTACCCAGAAGTGTTCATGGGAAGATGTTGTAGGCTTGTGTTTATATTTTTATGTATGTAATTGTATGTTTTTCCTCTTAGAATCCATTTATCGCCGAGGCGCGCGCCGGTGGCGAAAGCTCTATTGTGCAAACGGGCACACTTTCCAAGCCAAGCGCTTTAACAGGGTGAGACGCTTGTTGGGTACTTAAAACCATGGTACAGGGATGTCTTATGTTTGTAATTTCAATGTCTCTGCCTTGAAAAGTTAAAAATTTTATTCTCATTTTTGTTGTTGGTCTATGGTATATAGACTTTTGGTAAACCTGTAATTTCAGGAAACTTTGTTATTAAATTATCAGGAACTTAAAATGGAAAAAAAAGACAAATCGATTGCCATACACTTTACATATACTCTGAAACCATGCTAGCAACTATATAAATGCTCCCATGTTCCCTTAAAGTCTTCCCAGAAGGCAAACTCGAACACTAGCATTAGATGACTGAGCTGAAAGCACACTTTCAGTTCTTCAGATTCTGGGAGTAAAAAGATCTGAACGCCCTTATGGTGCACAGACTTTTCTTTCATGACTTTTAAATGAAAAACTGAGCTGTGGCTCCAAACTGCCTGCTTATGATGGCATGTAACCGACTGAAATAACCTTTCGTAACAGTGTCAAGAAGCAGTGGGCAAATGTAATTAGCTAAGGCCCCTGAAGGGTTATCTGCTCTATCTAGAAAAAAGCAACAACAAAACCCAAACCCAAAATATTTGAATAAGCCAAGTTCCTTGGCAGCTTGAATCATATTCCCTTCTTTTCTAAGCTTAGTGTATTGTGTTCTTAATGCTTGAGAACGTCTCCACTAAACTTCATCTTGAGCATCCTTCATATCTAATTTCTGCTTTTTATTTTTTCATTATTATTTCTAACTGCTTCCTGGTCAAAGGCTGTCAAGACACCGTAGTTTAATCACTTCCCACTCTTCCTTCCATATACAGCCTGTTTTCATGTATCTTTCGAGTTGTTTTGTGAGTGTCCTTCAGTAGGTGGTGATCTTCTGTTACCTGGTGGTTTAATGTGTTGAAGCTTTTGCTTTTCTGCCTTCCTGCGTAAGGACTCATCTACACAGAGAGATGAGGAGACACACAGCAAATCAGCCTGGTCACAGCAGCTTGCTGATGCAGCTGCAATGCTTTTGCCCTGGAGTCGGCTCCTGCCTCTGGGTTTGTGTGCAGCAGAAGAGGCTGTCTCTGCCTGCCCTTTCTGTGTGGATGCACACTTCCCATACAGCCATTGCTGCTTATCCTTCAGTTGTCATTTTTGAGCTCCTCTGCATTGTATCTGCCTGTTCGTTCTTAAAGCTTTCAGATTGGAACTCTTGGTGTAGTGGCAGTTTCAGTAGGGATCTCTCTTATCTCCTATCCTGTGGTTTTTGTTAATGAAAATGTGGCTGAATAGTTTTTATTGTTTAGTTTTGCTTTCTAATTGGTTTTATTGATTTGTCATTCTAGAGAGCTCATTGTGCCATCTGTACTGACCGAATATGGGGCCTGGGTCGACAGGGATATAAATGCATCAACTGCAAACTCCTCGTTCACAAGAAATGTCACAAACTTGTTAATGTTGAATGTGGCCGTCATACACTACAACCAGTAAGTAAAACTTCTCTGAAAAGTTGTCTTGAAAAAACAACCACCAACCAATCAAACAAAACAGAACAAAAAACCACACAAACTAACAGTTTTCAAACTAGTCTGCAAATAATGGCAGTAAGTGAAACTTCATTCTTTATGGTTATTGTGGCCCTTTGCCAGAAAGTTTGGGATTAATTTAGCAGAATGGCAATTTAGTGGCAAGATGCGGGTCTAATTTTCATGTCTGCTATTTTTTCCTGTGTCAAATATAAATATCCAGGTGATATTTATCTCATCCTTCACTGTGTTGTTACATGGCGCATATATACACAGTCACTATTTTACATCTTCAAAGTGAAGTACAGGTAAAATAAATTCTCTGAATATCTGTTAGATTATCAGACTATTTCACATTTTACAGAAAAGGAATGTGAAATGCAGAAGTCTTGATTTTTCTCCCAAGAAATTCAATCATCTTTGGTTCTTCAGTCCTCAGAAAAATGTAGATTATTACAGGTCCTGATTTAGTATTAAAAGCAGACAGCTACACATCTATACATTTGAGCAATATATACACTGCTGAAGTACTTGAGCTTTTCTATCTCATTTCTCATCTGCTTTACTTCTTTTCTCTGGACTAAGTTGTCACTTCAACAACTTCTGGAAATGCGTCATAACTTCTGGTAATTAGGTAATATAAGGACTGCAGTGGTTTCTTTTACAGTGTATGGATTAGAGCAGTAACTATGTTGAGTAATCAAGTTAAAAAGTAGCTAGATTATATTCCTCAAGAATCATTTATTTCATTTATTGTCTCTAAAATAATGCCTCTCATACTTGGACAGTCTGTTACAAAAATCCTGTGCACATTTGCAGGAACCAATAATGCCTATGGATCCATCATCAGTGCATCCAGATAATGTAGAATCGGGTAAGATTAATAATTTTTATTACTCTTTTTTTATTACACTCTTAAGTTGCTGGAACTTAACTTTGGATTTTAAAATGAAGCAGAATAAGTAAAATTATTTTTAAACAAGAAAAATAAGTTTCTTCTAAGGAGGATATAAAAATTTCTCTGTTTTTCTGTATCTTCTTAGTTTAAGAAGCTTAGCTAAAAAGGAAGAATTTAGATTGTCAGTTACATTTTTCTATCAGTAAGCTGTGTGCTTTAAATGTGCTGATTGAACAAAAAAACCTCTTGACAGGGTTTCTGCTGACAAACAAGTTCATTTCTTGTAGTAATCAGGGGGATGGTCCTAACTTTTAAATTTGGATATAGGCAATGATCAGTTAGAAAGCCAAAGAAGCCACTCTTCTGTACAATATTCTCTGTGTTTGGAGTCAAGATTAATCCAAAGAGATCTCCAAATGTAATTACAGGGTTTGTATTTGCCGTAACTGCTTATTAATGCAGTATTGCAAAAGAATGATGACTTAAAACAACACAAACCCAAACCCAGCAGGTTTTGAATACTTGCAATAGATGCATTTAAATTGTGTATCTCTCTGAGATCTTGTGTGGAAATTTTAAGGAAAAAGAAAATATTGTGTCACATCAGTCTAAAAATTTTCCTTGCACTTGTAGTGATTCCGTACAATCCCTCAAGTCATGAGAGCTTGGACCATGTTGGTGAAGAAAAAGAGGTAAAGTCTCTCAACCTTGCTAACTATATTCAGAGATCTTAAAGCCTGTGTCTTTCTTAATTTCAAGATTTTGGTAATTTAACTTGTCATGAACTGAAAACTATTCCATAAAGCACATCTGGCTTGCTGACTCAGGTGTATACGCATGTGGTTTGCAAGCTGGTTTTGTTTGAACCTTGAGCAGAGATGTGCTTTGATTTAGAAAGTATTCCAAACTCTTTCCGTTTCATAGAATCAGAACAGTTGGGGTTGGAAGGGACCTTTAAAGCTCACCTGGTCCAACCTGTCTGCAGTGAGCGGGGACATCTGCAACTAGAGCAGGTTGCTCAGAGCCCTGTACAACCTGACCTGAAATGTTTCCAGGGATGGGGCATCGACCACCTCTTTGGGCAACCTGGGCCAGTGTCTCACCTCCCTCACTGTAAAAAATGTCTTCCTTATATCTATTTTAATCTACCTTATTTTAGTTTAAAGCCATCACCCCTTGTTCTATAGCAACAGGCCCTGATAAAAAGTTTGTCCCCAACTTTCTAATAAGCCTGCTTTAAATACTGAAAGGTTGCAGTAAGGTCTCTGTGGATCCTTCTCTCGTGCAGGCTGAACACTCCCAATTCTCTCAGCCTTTCTATATAGGCGAGGTGTTCCAGCCCTTAGATCATTTTTCTGGCCTCCTTTGGACTTGCTCCAACAGGTCCAGTTTTGTGTTTCTTATCTGCCAAGTGTCCTCTGCCTCCATTCCCCTCACATTCCTTTCGAAGACAGTGCAACTTTAAGAATAACAAGTGTTAATTGAGTCAGTTGTTTACATCAATTTTGCTGTTGAGTTTGAAATGCTAACTCTTGCAGTTGTTCAAACTGGCAACCCTCCTTACCAATTCCATGTTATCTTTATCAAAAGGCAATGAGCATTAGAGAAAGCGGCAAAGCTTCCTCCAGTCTGGGTCTTCAGGATTTTGATTTGCTCCGCGTTATAGGAAGAGGCAGTTATGCTAAAGTACTGCTCGTCCGACTGAAGAAAACCGAGCGCATTTATGCGATGAAAGTGGTGAAGAAAGAGCTCGTCAATGACGATGAGGTGGGTGAGCTTTGGATCCGTGAATCCGCTGACTCCCTGGTGGAAGCCAGGATTCTGGGACTGCTAATAGAAAGCTGTACATGTTGTTACTTACACATATTATACTACAGAAGGTTCACAAGGCAGATAACCGATTCTGAAGTCTTCATAGACTGGTAGCTCACAGCTGCCCTCCTGTGCCAGTGTTCTCTGTCATGAGCCTTGTTGCCTTCACTGTCAGCGTCTCCTTTTGTGATCAGCACTGTGCAGCAGTGCTCCTGCAGAATTCAAGTGAATTCAGCCTGGCTTGCTTAAATTTTTTTTTTTTTTTGAAGCATTATTTCATATGTCTCCTATTATGTCATTTTGCTAGGCTGAAAAAGAAATGAGAGGAGTCTGGTTTTCCTGTGTTCAAATTCGGGGTATTTGCCACAAGGAGCTCACAGTGTTATTTTAATCGCTCTTTAAGTCAGACCTCCATCGTCACAATTTGTTTGTAGCTTATACATCCATTAGTGGAAACTTTTTGGAAATTGCAATATTAAACATTATTTTCTGCCCCTCTACTCTGCGCTGGTGAGGCCCCACCTGGAGTACTGTATCCAGATCTGGGCACCCCAGTTCAAGAAAGGCAGGGAGCTACTGGAGAGAATCCAGTGCAGAGCTACTGGGATGATTAAGAGAGTGGAGCATCTCCCTTAGGAGAGGCTGAGAGAGTTGGGTCTTTATAGCCTGGAGGAGACTGAGGGGTGACCTTATGCCTATAAATATGTAAAGGGCAAGTGTTGGGAGGATGGAGCCAGACTATTCTCAGTGATATCCAGTGACAGGACAAGGGGTAATGGGTACAAGCTGGAGCATAGGAGGTTTTGGGTAAACACAGGAAAATCTTAACGGTGAGGGTGACAGAGCACTGGAACGGGCTGCCTAGGGGGGTTGCGGAGTCTCCTTCTCTGGAGACATTAAAAACCCGCCTGGATGCATTCCTGTGTGACCTGATCTAAGAGATCCTGTCCTGGCAGAGGGGTCGGACTAGGTGATCTTTCGAGGTCCCTTCCAACCCCTAACATTCTGTGATTCTGTGAACTGAAAAAGCCTCCTGCTGCTGAAGATTTCCCTTGTGTTTCTTTAGGCTACTCTGAAAATAATTGAGTGACTGTGGTTTACTATGCAAGACCTTTTGCATTTATTCCTTGCTCTGCCGTTGATTTCTCCATTTCTTGATGCTACTTTACATTTGTCTCCACCAGTTTATCTTTCACAGAGGAGTGTTTTTTCATCCCCAAGTGTAGTTACACAATAAGGCTAAAACTACAGGATACTCAAGATGGGGGGGGAAAGAGTATGCTAAATTGTCTTATTTAATATTGGAAAACCATATAATATTTAAGTTCTTGAAAGTAAAACAAAGATGGCAAAGGACTTGAGTATCATTCTGCTAATAGTCATTAATACTTGACCTAAGAAGTGTAACATTTGTTTTCTGAACGTCGCTTTTCTTAAACAGGATATTGATTGGGTGCAGACAGAGAAACACGTCTTTGAACAGGCTTCAAATCATCCCTTTCTTGTCGGACTACACTCTTGCTTCCAGACAGAAAGCAGGTAAAGGTCATAAGATAGTAAGACAATAGTCTTATTAAAAATATTCTGTACTACCTTTAAATAGGCACCTCAAAGTTCTATTTAAAGCATTGTTAGGTGGATGGCAGAAGTCCGTGTTCCGTAAATCCTTGTAGTGTTTTATGAGCAAAATGCCACATTCATCACTTCAGCTTTTCAGACTGGGAGGATGTAAAACAGTGTGAAGTTCTGATATGTTTGATGGGAAGGATTCTGGACAGGAATAGGTGCAGCTGGCAGAAGAAAAAGGCTTAAGAACATGAGGTAGAAGACAACTTAGAATGGGGGGGCGGGAAAGGATTTAGGGAGAGAGAAATTGGAAGTACGAAAAATAAGGAAACATCTCAAACTTGCATGGACTCTCTGAAGGTGAGTCTGAGCAAAACCTGGAAATTAGTATCAGAATCTTAAAAAGGAAAAGAGTAATACACATAAAAATTGTTATCTTCTGTGTGTTTATATATAGGAGAAGAGGTTGCAGTAAATGAATATGTTACTATTCTATACAGTAATAATTTTCAGTACATATAAAACAGTTATTGTATATTTAAACAACGTTACTCTTTGAAAAGGTGACAAGTTAGTGGAGGGAAGTGAAAAGAGATTTGTAATATACTAATAGTACTAATGACAAAGGAAATTAAAGAGATAGGGATGGAAAATGTGAATTTTTGTTCTGGTTTTTGCAGAGAAACTGATGTGACTCTATATAGTCACATACATAATAATGACAAACAGAAACTGTAATGTATTAGGAATGTGGGGAGCAGTACTTTCCTTCAGCAATAAAGGAATTCTCTAGAGGAACTTGGTATGCTTGATTTTTAATTTGGAATTTATTCAAAGGGAGGGAAAATAGTGAAACCAGAGGTGGGAGCTGTTGAATTGACATCTTTGATAACAGACCTGGAACATCTCAAACTTCTTTCAGCCTCGTATACCATTATTTGTAACAAACTCCCATGTGTTTCAGGTTATTCTTTGTTATAGAGTATGTAAACGGAGGAGATCTAATGTTTCACATGCAGAGACAGAGAAAGCTGCCAGAGGAGCATGCCAGGTATGTCTAATTCCAGATCTCTTGCATCAAACCACTTTTTCTGACACAGTGCAGAGATGATGATGATGATGATGATGAACTAGCAAATCCTCTCCAGATGTTAAGAATTTGAGAAACATGAAACTGCATCCTTACTTCAGTGCTGCAAGCTACCATATTTTTGTTTCAAGAAGGACCTGTAATAGGTATTGCTTGTATTGGCATTACTTTGGATGACTTCAGTCTGATTCTGAAATTTTTTTTTTTTCCTAGAAAAACACTGTTGTGATATTTTTTCTTTTAACTGTCTGATGATAAAAACGTGTTTCTCTTACAACAACCACTACCAGATGTCCAGGCAAATGCTGAGTTCTTGGTGCATATGCTTCATCTCAGATGGTGAGATGAAAGGAATGATTTCAGTAGACATTAATATTAATTAAAAATATATTTTAAAAAGTGACTGCAGATAGAAACATTTTTATGATTATACATAACTTATCCACTTCTCTGATGAAAAATAATAGAATACCTGGGATTATAGTTTAAAAATTATCTTACTACTAAGGCTATGTTATTGTGGTTTGTTTTCTGATTTCTTGGGTAATCAATGTCTCTGTCTATACTAGGTTTTATTCTGCTGAAATCAGTCTAGCCTTGAACTATTTACATGAACGAGGGATAATCTACAGAGATTTAAAACTGGATAATGTGCTGCTAGATTCTGAAGGGCATATTAAACTCACAGATTATGGCATGTGCAAGGTAAGCTCTAGTTCCTTGCTAACCAGTAGAATCATCAATTAAGAAATTGTCATAAACTAAAAGATGCAGAGGCTTAAAAATGTGAAATTTCAAGGTATTTATACACAGTACAGACAGGCTGTAGACTTATATCCATTATACAAATGGAGAAAAGAAATGCCCAAGTACACAGGCTACATAAATACTGATTGTTCTTATAAAGCTGCTGAACAGGAGGGGTAGACAGCTCCATGTCAAAAAGAGCATGAGGTTGAAATATCAGTCACACTTGCTCCCATTTGGGCTTTATGACACTTTCCATTTTCTCTAGGAAAACTTGGTCACTCCAAAGACACTGGAGCACAGTTTTGACTTTGCCATGGTTTTGTCATTATGCTGGTCTATTAGAACTATTTTAAAGGTTGTAACTTTGGCTAAGCAACTGAAAAACATAAAACAATACAAGTTGGAAAGCGCTTCAGGAGGTCTAACCCACTCTTCTGCTCCAAGCAGGATTAAGATCAGGCCAGGTTACTAAGGGTTTTATTCTGTTTAGTCTTGCGAACTTCCATGGATGAAGCCTGCACAACTCCTTTGGGTAAACCACCCCCCACTATTTTGCATCCCACATCTTCCCTGAGAAGTTTGTATCTGTCCATCGCAACACCCCAGTTGTGTAAGCTCTTCCACCATGCCCCAGTTATTCCCATTTGCCTGTTGTTGGAGATGTGGTGGAGCTTACTAGCTAAAACCTGAAAAGACGCTCTTGTCATTAGTTATGTGCCATCCTCTTGACACCCTCGATGTGACTTCTGCTGCTTCTGAAAAAAGTAGTGGTTTGTATTTGTTTCTATACAGCTTTAATTATAGTTTTACTAAAACAAAAGAGGTTTATTCAGGATGCTTAAATTAACTCCAAACTAAGTCCTTAGCAGAGGGGGAGTGTGGGATCTTTGGCTAACTCTGAAGTACATTCTTCCCATCTTTTCTTAAAGGAGGGTCTGAGGCCTGGTGACACAACCAGCACGTTCTGTGGGACTCCAAACTATATTGCACCTGAAATTCTCCGCGGAGAGGACTATGGTAAACTAATTTATTTGCTGCTGCCACATAATTTTCACATTCTCTTACTTCTTACTCAAGTTGTTTAGCAGTAGCAAGTAAAAATCTGTTAGATATGTGATCAGTCTAATGTCAGGCTGGATCTCAGGAAGCATTTCTTTCCAGAAGGGGTTGTCAGGCATTGGAATGGCCTGCCCAGGGAGGTGGTGGAGTCACCATCCCTGGAGGTGTTTAAAAAGCCAGTTGGATGTTGTGCTTAGGGACATGGTTTAGTGGTTTTTGATAGGGCTGGGAATAAGGTTGGACTTGATGATCTTGAAGGTCTCTTCCAGCCAAAACTGTTCTGTGAGTCTATGAATTCAGTGTCCCGTCTGAAAATCTGAATAAAACTTCAAAGAAAGGGCAGCAAACATCACACCAAGCAAATGAGATATCCTGCCTCACACATCTTAAGTTCATTTTATCAATCTTGAAGAATAGCTTGAGTCTTCAAAATTTATTATGTTTATAGCTATTTCAGGTACTATTAATGATATACTTACAGTCTGGAATTGTGTTCAGTTGGAGACTTCTCTATTTGTCAGCAATTACCGTATTAGATATAAATGCATTGCAACAATAGCCATCCCTTTCACAGCTCTCGGTGTTAAAAATTAGATTTTGTCTGTGCCATTGCTTGTTCGTGAAGTCTGCGAGATTCCTGAAGCAGGAGCTGTAAGAAGTGTAGAAGGCTTGCTGTGTTCCCTGTTACTTACCCTTCCTTCCTAAGCTTCCAGTACTGTGCCAAGCAGATCTTTAGTCTGTTTTCTTGCCTTAAGATTTTAACAAGTTCTACAATTAGTTCATATCTAAAAAAAAAAGTGTGTTTTTGTTTTGGATTTTTTTTGGGGGTGGGGGGGGTTGTTGAGGTTTTTTTGTTGTTTTTATTTAAATCTACCATCTTATTTTAATTGACTATCTCTTTCAGACTGGCTTCATGACTTTCTTCCTTACCACTAACTTTCTAGGGCAACAAGAGTATATCAATCCCAGATGAGCTACTGGAATCCTTTTTTCTTTAGGGGTGAATAGTAGAACAGATAACTTAGCTCCATAAGTGACTGTCTTGCTACTATTGGGAATCACTTTCTTCATCCCTGTCCTTATCCCCCACCATAGGTAATGCACTGTTAGTAATTATTAGGCTTAAATATTCCTTTGGTAAGGTCCTAACACCAACCTTCAAACTTTTTTGTATTTCCTTTTCTTTGTACAACATTCCCTTCTCTTGTGCCCATAATGAACTAACTAATGTCTAGTGCAGTTGTTGCCTCTCCTTTGTTCAGGTATTCAGAAAGACTGGCAACACTAATTCTTTCTTCCCAGAACATGTGTCTTTAGCCTCAAAAGTGTTGGTATTTTCACTCCAGAGTATCTCCAGTGCTGTTTTCTCCCTTGAATTCCAGGCTTCAGCGTAGACTGGTGGGCACTTGGTGTACTCATGTTTGAAATGATGGCGGGCCGGTCACCCTTTGATATCGTTGGGAGTTCTGACAATCCTGATCAGAACACAGAAGATTATCTTTTCCAAGGTAAGTACCACAAATCTTGCTACGCTTCAGTGTTTTGTTTCTACTTAACCTTTAATCTAACTTTAAAGATGCAAAGGCTGAGATATGAACTCTATTTTCTTGCAGTAATTTTGGAAAAACAGATCCGAATTCCCCGATCCCTTTCTGTTAAAGCAGCAGGTGTTCTAAAGAGCTTCCTTAATAAGGTAAGAGCTAGAGGGGACTATTTAAGACTTTGTAAGAGCAGCAGGCTTTTGGTTTTTTAAACCTGTTGACTAATCAGTGTGTAGCAGACATACTTCATCTGCCATAGGTGGAAACAGGGTAGAGTATCTGTGAACCTAAAGCAGAATTTCAGTGAGACTAGGGGCCCTAGTCTAGATACTTGTCTTAATCTGAAGTTCCAGATTCTCAGGCTGAGATCATGAGTAAATTTCAAATGGGAAGGCATAGAAATGCTCCAGGTAATTTTTTTTACATCTGGGGAATTGGACAAAATTAACAAATTTGCTGGTAATTTTGTTCTTTAAGAGAAGCAGCTTAGGAAAATCACTCTGACAACTTCTGATGACTTCACTGAGGAAAATGCTGAGGCAGTATACGCTATTTGCTGGGAACTGACTAGCCTGAGAGTCAGAAAGTGCAAATGTGCTAGTGGACTAGTCTAAGTACATGCTGGCCTTTATTTAATGAGTGTTAGATGAGTGGGGAGGAAGAGGTACAGGAGGAAACAGGTTGGTTAAATTATTCTAAGAAAGTAACGTTGTTCAAGAACGCTGCTTCTGTTACAGCTTCTTGGTAGCGCGTGTACATGTGTGTACATGCAGATGGAACTGTCTTGTTAAAATAACCTTCTTTCTATCGTATTTACCAGTAACCTGCAGTTACTACCCCAGTGTGATTGCCAGGCATAGCCTGCTCAGGGAGGGATGGGCAGGACATGAATCAAATTTATCCGTAATGGTCTTGATGATCTCAGAGGTCTTTTCCAGCCTCAGTAATTCTGTGATTCTGTAATCTAACCAAGTTTGCTCTGAAATATGTGGTATGTTTAAACAGGTCTGAATAAAAAGGAAGAAAAATGGCACAGCTGTTTATATAAAATTCTGCTAAAGGCTTCCATATATTCATGCCTATTCAGCCAGTAAATCGGAACAGTTTCCAAATGAAATAATGCTTAGCTCTTCAGTGTCCCTTGAAACTGTTTCATTGTTCCATTTCTCACTGTCTTCTAGAAGCAGACACCATCTGCAAATCTGATGTTAACTTCAGAAAGTGCAGTTACTTAGAAGAGGCTTGGCTGAAAAGTACAATTGCTGAAAAGTAAAATCACTGAACAGAATTAATTCTATTCTAGCTCAAACCTGGACACTCACGGACTTTGCAATATTTGTATTTTTGTTGTGTGTAGGCCATGCCACACATTTAGAAATATTTTCTTCCTTGCGCAGGATCCAAAGGAGCGTTTAGGCTGCCACCCTCAAACAGGATTTGCGGATATTCAGGGACATCCGTTCTTCCGGAATGTTGATTGGGATCTGGTATGTGAATGTCCACTGGCTGGCCTTGTCTTCTTTGTACTGACAGCTTAGCAACTTGTTTGAGAATGACAGATGATGTAAAAACTTGCAGAACTTCAAAAACCACAAGCTCTTAACTTACAATGTACCATAATGCCAGTACAGAATCTTCTAACCCTTCTATACACAGCAAATGCAGTAGATTAATAGAATATTTATAGAAAATATACAAAAGGAACTTCACGGTTACTTCCAGCCTTGCTGAAAAATAATTCAATAGATTGTAATTCATTCTTGGTGTCACTAAGTGCATTTTTTCTTAGATGGAGCAAAAGCAAGTGGTGCCTCCATTTAAACCAAATATATCTGGAGAATTTGGTCTGGATAACTTCGATTCCCAATTCACCAATGAACCTGTGCAGCTCACTCCAGACGATGAGTAAGTAATGTAGAATGCAAGAAGTTCTGATAAGTCAGTGAAGGAGTTACAAAATTTCATTTGATAACTGTAGTCACAGTACATAAATTATATGTAAAGCAGTAAATAACATGTTTCTTGTGTTAGTTTGGAGAAAATTCTGTTGCATGTCCTTCCTTACAGTAGGCTTAGTATGGCTGGTTTAAGTATTGTGTTCTGGCGTGATGTAAAAATCAGCTATCGGTGGGAAAGTGGCAGTAAAGAATCATAGTTCAGGGAAAGATGAGTAAGTGCCATTTTACGAGTGTTAGTGGTATCATCTGCAAGAGATGAACGTGTGAAGGAAAGGATCTGTTTTGTTAAGTGGTTTATTTTTGCATTACTGCCATGGTATTTCTAGAATGTTGGGTTTAGATTGACCTTATCTTGGGAGTTCTGAGCAAGAGAAGATGCTTTGTTTGGCTTGTTCGGGTACTTGAAATTGTTAGTAGTCTAGTGAGATTATCCTGTCCTGAAAAACCTTGATAAAATGCATAATAATGGGTTTGATATTGGTAGTGGATTTGTGGTTCCTTCTTCCTGAGGGCCCCTGATTTAAAATGAGAGCAGGGAGGAGCTTTTCTAGTATGAGTGAGCCACTGCTGTTTGCATTTTAGGAATTTTTCTAGGGTTCTGTGCAATGTTTGTGTAGTATGTAAACACAAACAGTGAATAGTAACCGTTAACCTGTGTGCCTCAATCAGGTTAGAGATCCAACATCCTGCTTTGTAAATCCATAATGTAAGAATAAAGTTTAATAAAGCTGATGCAGGTGCAGTATCTAGTCCTAATGTTTGCCTAATATATGCAGGTGCAGTATCACATCCTAATGTTTTCAGGTTTTGAGAAAACTGACTGTTTTGGGAAAGCATTAGAAGTGCAGACCTTGCAGATAGCTTTGTGAAGAGAATATGTGCATGGGAGCAGCCCAACTGCTCCCGGGTGGTTTTGTGTTCTATTACCATTATAGGGGATAGAAAAAAAAAACCAACCCAAAACAAAACAACAAAACCAGTGGTAGCTGTAAGGATAGATAGGGACAAAAGAGAGAAATGTTCTCAGTTGCAATCTAGTGTGCACAGGTCTGCATTTTAAGACAAACTATCTGTTAATATTGTTAACGTTTTTTAAGTTTGGTGACCTAATGATTGTTTTTTAATCCTAATAGTGATATTGTGAAGAAGATTGACCAGTCTGAATTTGAAGGCTTTGAATATATAAATCCTCTTTTGATGTCAGCTGAGGAATGTGTCTGAATTCTCCCTTTCTGGACTGTGCCAATTGTTACTCTGTTTGTTTCTGCATGGATAAACATCTCTTCATTTGGATGCACTTGCATAAAATGAGTAGCAGAACATCTTACCCTTGCCACCTAGTGTGAATTACTCACTAATTTTCTTTTTGTATAAATTGTCATTTGGGACAGTTGTGATGCTTGAATCTTCGTCTGCCAGATTTAAAATGTTAAACTTTCCAACAGTCTTGCCAAACTTGAATTTTAATATAGAAGTTGGTCTCTGGGGCTCCTGAGTGAAGAGTGAGGTCTGGCTGTATAATCTGCCTATGCAGCATTCTGATAAAGGAAAGTTCTCTTACTGCTTTAAGAATACAAATGGCGCGAGGGGATGTGATGAAGCATCATTAAAGGACTTCCAATTTTCCAGCAAGATAAGTAAGACCTTATGACTTCTGTAGTTCTAAATCCCTTCTCTCAAAACATCTGATTGCCCTGTTCTCCTTAGACTTAGACTACCTATGTTACCTCCCTTCAGATTGAAATGACAGCCAGGAGAGCAGGTTTTTGAAGTGAATAGGTCAAGATTAGCTGCTTTCATAGGGTATATTGATCCTATGCAAAAGGAGACAATCAGATCAATATTGGAATCCATAGACTTTGCTCTGAAATTCTACACTGGGAATTGTACACTGGTCCACAGAGAGTGCCTTTCTGAGCCTGTCCCATCAGCAAGGGTTTTACATGGTACAAAGTGTCAGTTTAAATAAATGGAGTTCAAATAATACTTTAAAAAGTTAAAATCTGTAGAGTGTAATTTACCAGTAAAGGGCAGCTAATATTGACGGATGTAGAACCTCATACTATTATTTATTGCTTTTACACTTGCTGTCTTAACTATATCAGAGCTGCATATGTTACAGCAATGGCCTCAATAAGGGCATTTGTTTCTTTTTTTTTTTTTCTTTTTAAAACTTACTGCCATACTGTTGGAAAAGCATTTGACTTTGCCAGTTGCAAAACCACACCTAGGAAAAAAAAAAAATAGGTGCTGTCCACAATGACTCCCTTAACTTCTCCTCTTACAGATGGTGATATGTACTCACAATCAAACCTTAAGTGTAGGTAGTAGACTCAAAGTTAATAGTAAAGCAATTGGAATAAATTGAGAGAATGACTCAAACTAGGATTTTCTGAGAGGTGTGATTCTTACATTTCATGTTAGTGAACACTGTAATATACAGCACAGATAATTTCTTAATTTTAATGTTTAAGGATTAGTTTTGAATGTCTTAGGCTAAAGAAATGCCAAATGTACCACTTTTTTATTATTTTGGGGAAAAGGGATTAAGAGACAGTGAAGAAAAGAATCTGTGTTATTTAAGTCAGAGTTGTAAGGCAAGCTAAGCGTTATGGAAAGCAGATCTAAGTGTCTGTAAGCACAAATTAGCAAACCTTCTCTGAAGCTTTTAAGACAACTTCTGCTTGGTCAGTGTCTCTCCTTGACAAGCCTTGTGTGGTGACACTGTAAATTCATAGCACAAATCTCCTGTCTATGTTTTTGTGGTTTGGTTTTTTTTTCATTTACACCTTAGCTTCAAGGAGAGAAGCTGCGCACAAATACACAGTAGCGTCGTGGTGTGGTGTTTAGTTCATGGTTTTCTTTGCAACTTGAGTAGGAAATTCTGAAGTATTGGGCTGAGTTTTCAGAACTGGGGAGTGATTGGAGGGGCCTCGGTTTCAGGGAAATGTTGAGCCTCTGCACTGTTAAAAATCAGATTCCTTTGAACTCAAGTTGTATATTTTCAAATGTAAAATACTGGAGTAAGCCTATTTTTGAAGAGCAGCTCATAACTTCAGCATGTTTAGTTCATGTCAAGTGAACTGCTTACATTCAGTTTTAAAATTGTGTTCAATTGTTTAGCCTCTGACTTCTACACCCACACAACTAGTTTAGACATTGGGACTTAATAAACTTGGGAGTTATTTAAAGCCAACAAGAGAAGCCTTGTCTCTACAGTGGATAATTTCAGATGGGGTGTTAAGTAAAATGGCTTTATGTGAGGAAGGGCATTTCTGCTATTCATCTCAGAAGAGTAATGGAGTGAAACACTGTCTAAAAAATAGCTTTTCTTTTTACATATCTAACCATTAAGAATGTTGCTAAGTGACAAACTTCTTAAATGACTGTAAATCCATTTTTTAAACTTTCATTTTTTTCCAAAGTGCCATGACACGAACAGTTTTTTTCATTGTTAAGCGTAGACCAACTGTCATAAATATTCAGAAGGGACATTGGGTGTAACCGGTCCAGTGCAGTAGGCTTTGTCTTTTGGAGAAAGTGTCTGCATCAGAAGCATGATGTATTTACATGGAGTAACCTCCTCTTTGTATACAAGTTGGATTCTTATGGGTGCTCTGCTAGTTAATATTGTCACTACTGTTTCCCTGTTGCATATGGAATATGGTCTTGAACGTTGTTATGTAATCAGTCCCTTTATTTGTGCACACTTTTTACTTTAAATAAAACATTTATATTAGGCCTCTGTGTGTTAACCTCTAAAACAGATACTGCAAAATGCTGGGCTTTGCTTGGGATCGTTGTCTGACCCTTAAATACCCATGTTCCACAGGAGCACTGTTCTAATCGTGTAGCTTCTTTTAGGAGATAGCGCTGGGACAGACCATGGCAACCTCCGAAATACCTCCCTCAGGCTGTGTTCCCAAGTGTATATTACAAGGGAGGTCCTGTCAAGGTGCTTTGTCAGCCTTACGTTCATCATGCCCTTTGGAGAAAAAAACATCCTTGTAGCTTCCGTCTTTTGGTTTCAACACCAGTGAGGAAACAAAAATAAGTCGTGAGGCTTCAGTCAGCTGCAGAGGTACAGAAAGAGTCAAATAAAATATAAAATGCCATTCCAGCTTGTTTGCCAAGGACCTCTTTCAGCTGGAACTTCGAAGACGTCATCTCAGCTGCCAGAGTTGGGGATTTGGAGCAACGCTCTCATCTGCCGTGCTTACTTCTGCATGATTTCTTTCTTTGTTTCTTCAGCTCCTCCCCCACGTTCTCGAAGATTTCTGCCACAGAGGGCAAGGGCACTTACTCACATCCTGCTGCAGATGCAGTGTTTTAATACAGCTGTATTTCAATATCTGTGTATCTGTATTTTAAGAGATTTCCTCTTGCGAGCTGGCTGGTTATTGAAGGGGTGTATCGGCAGCGTTAGGCAAATGCTACAGATGGCTGCATATCTTAAATGCTTAACCTCCCCCCACGCACACTTCTTGTTTCTGTTCAGTTTGCTGGCCAACTGCTCTCGGCTCAGTCTGAGCAATTGTTTATGTTAAGACACTCTATAAAAGAAATTAATAGCTTGTATCATCTGTATATATACTTGATACCTTAACTGGTAAGCATGCGTCCTCGCTTCGTGATGGACGGTTCAAAGCAGTTGAAGCAAGGAAGGTTTCTGAAACTTCCTATAGATTAATGTTTTCCTGGGAAGAGGGAGGTGGGAGTTGGAGCCCCTTTCAGAAAACAGGTATTTTATCATATCTTGCATTTTCTTGAGAGCAGTTCTGTTAGGGTTTATTTTAAGACTTTTTTCCTTCTTAATGATAAAGGGATCTAACCTGCATACTTCAAATGCGTGATCTTACCATTTAATCACCGACAATTAATGTCAGAGAAGCATCTACCTCCTGGATCTGTTTGGCTTTCACAGGAGGTGTTTTTTTTCAGGCATAAATAGAGCTAGAAATCTGTTCGTGTCTGCATTTGACTTCCACGCTTGAAGAAAGTGTCCGAGCTTACACCCCTCTGATGCTGGGTGGTGGGGCTTCTAGCAAACAGCTCTGACCATGATTGCAGATGTAGAAACTAAATTGTCACTCAGGCTCTTTGTTAGCTGTTGTGTTTTGTAGAGAACTGCTTCCAAAGGAACTTATCCTGTAAGAGGCAGTGCGTGTGAAAATAACAACTTTGTGCTTTCCCCAACTGCAAATCTCACAGCATCTCGTACAGTGTCTTGTCTGTTACTTAATCTGTCATAGCAGGTTCCATGAAAGTGGTCTTAAGAGTTGCAGTTTAGCATTAAAAATTGCCACTAAAGTGATTTTTTGTTTTTTGGGTTGTTTTTTTTGTTTTTCTTTAAAATGCTCAAGCTAGTCTCTCCAGAGAAGAAAATACACAGATTTTGCTCTCTGTTCAGTGTTAAATTATGGTCCAGCATCTTCAGTGTGTATGTGGAAACAGTTGTTTTGGGTTTTTTTTTATAATTATTCTTTCTGTGGAAAAGCCCCTTTGTTCATAAATGTGCAACTTCAATCTTACTGATAAAATTGTGACAAAGTTCTTTACATGCTTAGCAGTTTGAGGAACAACTTCGTACCTATGTTAACCATCTCAACTTAAAGATCATTTTATTTTGTTTTAATATGGTATTTGGCACTTCACTTTATACGCAGTAGTTTAAAGAATTTGTTTTTCTATGCACTGACAAACGCAGGTTAGTTTGTCTCGCTGGCCCCTCTTCCTTGTGTGCAAGTGGAAGAGATATTGACCCCACACCTGCCAAAGGTGGCCTGCAAGGAATTCAAAGGGACTTGTGTGTGGGAAGGATGAGACTTGCTCTTTTCTTAAAGACCATTGTTTTTTTCCTTTATGGTATTTTTGTAGGTCTGTGGGTTTGAGTATATACTGCTTGGTATTATTTTCAAAATACATGAAATAAAAATGATGTACTTCCTAGGGAACTGCTTCATTTCACGTCTATTATTATATACCCCTCTTTTTTTTTCTTTTATTTTAACTTAATGTAACTTTCATAGTCCCTGTTTAATTGTAAAGTGAAAATTTATTTTTTTAAATAATTTTTTTCTTAGAGCTGTCTTATAAGAGTAAAGACACAAATTCTGCATAGGATCCCTGGGTGTTAAACCTAAGGTGTGGAAATGGAGCAGCAAAGGTGCTATTTGTCAATTACATTTTAAGATAACCTTAAATATTAATTTTGTAAGCTTCCAAAGAGCTTCAGCACTTCTGCAAACTTCAGAGGCATTAATAATAAAAGCAGGATTCCTCCCATGCTCCATTAGTGCAATTTATTACATCTTGCAAAGGTCTGCAAGTCGCGTTTCAGTTGCGCAGTGCCTTTGGACTTGCTTTCCACAGTCTACAGTGGAAGTTGTAGGCAGAGTTAACGTCTTTTTTTTAGACAATCCTCTACCTACCAACTTTGTCTTACATTGCCTGATTATTGTAGCTCTATAGCAACACCATCATTACAGCACAGTAGTTACCAGAATTTGCAACCTGAAATGGCAGATGTGCAGCAGAACTTGAAAAACCCAAATTAAACAATACCTTGACATCAGCAGGTCTAATAAAAGATATAGTATCTGCCTACGTACGCTGCTTTTGTTACAGCCACAGATCCTTAGAAATCCTTCATTTTCTTCACTAAATTTAAAATGGAAATATGACATTCTGCCATTTTGCTGATTGGTATGTGAGGAAAAAAAATAAATTATTGGATCCGAAGCTCCTAGATGGTGGAGAAGACAGGAGTGCCCAGAGTATCTGGACAATTGTATTGCAGCTCCATGTCTTTCAGGATCAGCTCCACAAGCTGCTCCATGAAGAAATCTGGTTTATTCTGTTATACTATTGTGGCTTTTGAGCAAACCTTGTATTTTCTTAATAAATAAGTACAGCCTGTTAGTACTCTTTACCGATGTGTTTACTTTTCCATAAAGCTGTTTGTTCTCCTACCCTCAAACATTTTATTGCAGAAGAATAAAGAACTAAACAGAATTTAAACAGACAATTCAGATCGCACACGACTGCATTTTGCATGTCCTCCCTCATTTCCTTGCTCACCCTGCCCTGCACAAACGCAGTTCACGTTTTCATGGAAGGTTAACTAACAACTGTACCCCAGCAACTGCTTTGCCTCATGTTGTTTGCTTAATTGTAAATTGGAGAGGGAAATACCAATATTTATAAGATCCTGCTGCAGGATCATTATATGAAGCAATCCTCTTTTCTGTCTAAGGCTAGAAATGCTGCAGAAGCATTCGGTGTAGCAGCCAGTGAGACAATGCTTGCAGAGTCCTGTGTAACTGCGTTGCTGCAGGCTAAGGAACAGCGTTTATGAAAAGCACCAGCGTCCTACTCCACGTTGCTGCACAACGCTGGAATTCATTTAAATGCGTCTATAACCCTTCCCTGCTTTCAGCAGAGCAGACAACAAGCCTAGATCTGAACCCGCGTATTGAGGTGCACTGACCGGTGGTTATTAACCACCGAGTGTTGCTGACTTGGATCAAATGCTGTTGGATGCAGAGATGAGCCAAGAGTGGGTTTACAGGCCCCCACCCGTGAAATTTCCTTAAACACGCAAATCCTATTTGTGGTGAATCTCAAGTGGCTGGAGAGTCAGAAGTGTCGGGCACGATTATCCTTCAGTTCATGAAATTCAAATAACGTGTGAAGCCTGATGGTTTTGTGCCTGTATGTTGCAGCTGGGGTTTGGCTGCTGTGGAGGAGGAGTTACACAGATGAAGTCTGGCAAAAGGGGCTAGAAGGTGCCAGGGTCAGTGTAAGGAAGCGAGAATGCCTTCCACGTAACGATGGTAGTCATTGCGATAAATGCGGAAAGGCTGAGTCAATCTTCAGTGGTTTACAGTCAAAAAGAGAACAAAAATGAGGATAGACAAGGACAAATATAGCATTAAAAGGGGGGAAAATTGCATTTCTCTAATGCTTGTGTTCTTCCCCAATATTAAATCCTGCATCCAGTTTTTGAGAAGCTTTTATCTCAGCTTTGGCCTACGTGGAACGGAAGGAATTTATGCCTTCATTTTCTGCCGGTGAAAAAAGAAGTTAGGAGTTTCTAAAGGCATTCTGTGAAATGGCTACTTCAAGTAGCTGCACAAAAGAGGACGCTTACTTTCAAGCAATTTGTAAGTTTGCATCCCCCAACAAAATTAAAATTTTTTGGTACCCTTTTGTAGGAAAGCTGCCTGCCTGGGTGCTGCGGTATGGCAACAGTAAAGCAATGATCCTTCTTCTTATGACACTGTTATGAATAAAGATTCCATCCATTAACTAGTAACGGTTATGTTTATTATATGGGGTTAATAAACAGCAAGTAAACAGCGCTGGGTGTGCAGGGAGTCTTCGCTCTACCAACACGCACACAGGACACAACAACAGATCCTCTTTTATACTTTTTATCCTAATACACATTCATAGTTATTCCAAGAAGAGGGAGGAACATTGTAATTAAGGGTTTTGGAAGGGGCGTTCCTGCTTTAGCTCACGCATTCCCTGTCCTGGTGGTCTCTGTGGTGGTCATCCACAATGAAGGTTGTAGTCTTCCTCACCAGTTCTGTCCTTCACCCGACCTCCACCTCATCTCCTTGTCCTTATAAGGTCCGTCTGGGCCACAAATGTTGCAGCATGACAAATGATGAGCATGTTTGACCAATCACCAACCATCATGTGGAAACTTTGTGCATTCCTGCTTCTGTAGGTTCAGTACTTTTCCGCAGCTTGTCTACATTAGTGACTCTCGCGGCATGCCTCACCACACCACCGACAGGAATTTTGACACCATGTATCACAACACCGAATATAAAAATGGAGGTCGTGCCTTATTTCACTTTTATTATTTCTTCATCTGTACCTGAATTCTTTAATAATAGAAAGGTCAAGTGTGGTTGGTTAGCTTTTAAAAATACTATAACCATTATTGTCCTTGCCATTATGGAGTTAAAAGCCCAGGCACTGCTATTCATACAGCTATTCTAAACACTATTCTACTACTTAAACTGTCAGCAATTTATTAATTTTGCAATATAATTGCATGTCTTGCTGTGCAAACACGGAGCAGGAAAGCTCCCACCTACAGATGTGACCACCTACGGTTAGCAGCCACCAAGGCAAAACCTGCACACAAACCAACACCAAAAATGCCAGATCTTGCCTTGCCCAGCCATCATCAGAAGGAAATGACATAGATATTGTAGATCTTGCGAGTGATGTGGAGTTTTAATAAACTAGTGGAGAAGTGCCTGGTGCAGCAGCTCGGCAGTGACTCCCCAGAGCCCCTTTATCGCCAAGGCCCACACGCCTGGAGGATACCCGGCTGTACGGGAGGCGTGGAGCCGGGGACTCGAGTGCACGCAGCCCGCTGTGGATCAGCTGCTCAGCAGCCAGGCAGGATTGGTTTGCTCCGTGCTAATCCTCCCAGCCTGGTGGTTGGAGATGAGACGGGAGGGAGCCGAGTGCTGTGGGCAGCGCTGGCCGGTGCTAAGCGGTGCCGGGTGGTTGTACAACTGCCCCATTTCTACGTGCTCTGCTTTGATACTCACGTTACGTAAAAATACGTAACTGTACGGGACGAAAGGCAGCGGCAAATTGGATTGTGTCTTAATCTTGGCTGAAGTGCTGTCTTTACAAAGGTGTAAACCAAAAAAGCTTTAGGCTCCTTACACAGAGAAGAAACTTCTTATACATAAAGGAGTTGAACAAAGACTAATCAGTGCTTGGAGAGCATCTTCCAGCAACCAAGACCGTCGTGAAAACACCTCTCTGCAGAGCTGGTACTGCTTCCCAGCAAGGCTTTGTGGCCATCTCTGAAACCTTCTTCTGCGCGTCAGCATCTTCTTGCTTGTGGTGCCACATGATTGAGCTCACAACTGGAAGAAGAGATCTGTGAAACCACTTTGGGGACAGAGACCATCGCGCTCACCCACCTTCTCCAGGTCTCCCCATCCCACTGCGATGTCAGAGCAGAGTCCATCTTGTGTGTGGACCTCTGCTAGGAGACGCTTACTGAGGGACAGCCACTGAGGGAGGGTCATTCAGGGACCATCGCTGAGGGGACCTCCTGAGGGACAGTCACTGAAGGACAGCACTGAGGGGCCCCCGCTGAGTGACGCTCGCCGTGCGCCCCGGGGCAGCGGGACGCCTGACAGCTCCGTGTCTGACTCGGGCCTGCTCCCCCCGCTCCCGCCTTGGCTGCCGCCTGCGCTCTCTCTTGGCTCCTTCTCCCTTCCTGCCGTGGCTGCTCTCGCCGACCCACCCCCTCCGCCTCCGGGCCTCGGCCCACACCGCCTCGCCGGCCACAGCAGCGGCGCCGCCCGGGCGCTCCCCGCCGCTATGGGCCGCCTCTCCCGGCCGCCTCTCCCGGCCCCGCACGCCCTTAGCGGCGGAGCCGGCGGCCGGGGATTGGGTCTGCCCCGGGCGGACTGAACGGCGGCAGCGGGTGCACGAGCAAAAATAACACTTTGGGTTTTTTTTTTCCCTGTGGTTTTTTTCCCCCCCCCCCCCCGCCCCCCCGTTTCCTGTCGGGGGAGCTGGGCCGGGGGAGGGTTCCCCGGCGCTGAGGCGGCGGGCGGGGGAGAGGCGGCCGCTCCCGCCGCTGCCCCAGACAGTGGGCGGGGCTGCGGCGGCGGCGCGCGCCGCCGGCGGGTTCGTGCCCGCGCGCCGCCGTCGCCGTCTCCGTGGCTGTCTCCGCTGCCGCCGCCGTCTCCGTCTCCGCAGTGAGGTCACGGGTGGGCGGTGCGTGCTCGGCGCCTGTTCCGCTCCCCAGGCTGCCGGAGCCCCGGCGGCGCCGGGTGAGGAGCCGGGTGAGGGAGTTACCGGGGCAGTTACCGGGAGGGGGCGGCTTGTGGGGGAGGGGGCGCGGCCGGCCCCGCGGTGGGGGAGGGGCGGGAGCGCCGGGGGGGCGCTGGGGCTGAGCCGGGGGGAGGGGCGCGCCGGCCCCGGGGGGGAGGGGGGGAGCGAGCGGCGGCGGCGGCGGGCTGGGGGAAGGGGGGTGAAGGCGGGGGCGACGGGGAGAGGGGGACGGAGAGGGACCGAGGCGGCGGAGCGGCGTGGGTTCGGCGGCGCGGGGCGGGCTGCGGCCCCGGGGAGCCGGGCGGGGCGGAGGGGCAAAAGCGGCGGCGGTGGCGGCGGCGGGGACACGGGCGGAGGCAGGGGTGAGCCCTGCCCGGAGCGGTGCCGGCGGGGCTGAGGTGAGTCACGGCGCCGGAGGAAGGAGGGAGGGTGCGAGCGGCGGGATGCGGCGTCCCGGGCCCTTCCGGGAAGGGGCTTGCGGCGCGAGGAGGGGTCGGTTCCCGGGCGGAGGGCCTGGGGGAGAGCCCGTCCCCCCAGGGGTGTGCAGGCCGGCGGAGAGCCCGTCCCCCCAGGGGTGTGCAGGCCGGGGGAGAGCCCGTC
>JANVCC010000030.1:3789752-3857682 GCA_025345505.1 Todiramphus chloris collaris | reverse complement strand
CGGGGGAGAGCCCGTCCCCCCAGGGGTGTGCAGGCCGGGGGAGAGCCGCTCCCGGGCCGCCCCCTTCCCCCTGCCCGCCCGCGGCTCGCCGGGCGGCGAGTGCAGCGCTTCGGGGGCTGTGGCCGCTGCCAGCTTCCCCCATCTGCCAGGGCTCGTCATGGGGCTTATGGCTTTGCGGGAGAGCTCGCTGCGTGCTGCCGTTTCGTAATTAATGGGGAACCGGATCAAACGTCTCGAACTCGCATTTTGGGGCTGCTTATGACTGGCCTCTTTTCTCTTCTCACAGGTTATCTGGACAGACCGACAGAACTCAGCTAGCGCAAGAAATGAATTGAGCTGGTGGCCCGGATCTTATCTCTATTACTAATAACTCGGGGTGGGAAAATTCTGACACACATCGGTGACATCCGTGCAAAAGGTCACTCTCTAGGGACATTTAGTTTTTGCTGGTGATCTGGACCAGCCCTTAATTTATTTGTGAACTGCCATAGTAACTCTCATGGTTGTGGTGAAATCACAAAGTTGGCAGCACAGCAAAGCAAGCCCTTAGAATTTTGTTTGATCTCCAAGAACTGAAAGCGCTGAGTAAAATTTTCATACAGCTTGAACTGCGCTTTGGATTAGTTGCTTTAAGATCAGTGTTCTTCAGACTGAGACCATTTTTCAGTTTTAATATTTAAACAGAGACTTATTTGAAAAGACAGTGTATTTTTTAAAGGAGAAAAAATGATCAAGGGTGGACGCTCTTGCATCAGCGCATTGTTTTTTACTAAATTGCTATACAAGATTATTGTAAAATAGTGGCTAGGGTATGAAGAAAAGCCTTTTGTACACACGCTGCAGTGGGGGTTTTAGATTAGAACATTGAAGATACAGCTACAAAAGAAAAATTTGTGTAACCTCTCTGTCACTTTTATGGTATTACCTGCAAAATGGGTTATAGTTTTTACCGTTGGAGTCTGACAAAGTAACATTTTCCTGAAAGGAGCGCAGAACTTGGTATACCCGAGGTAATCGGGATCACTTGAAATTGGTTTTTTGTATGAACAAGCAGGAAAATGCATGTCCAAGACTGGCTTAATTAAAGTTCTGGTATTTAGTGATGGAAGGCCCACAAATAAACTTTCCTCTAGGTCTAGTTTCAGACCAAAAAAGGACTGGGATCCAAGAGGATGAGAGTCCTCCGTTGAAAAAAGCAATGACAGAAATGCATGTAAATAGTAAAGTACGAGTTGTAATAAACAAATTGCCAACAATAAAGAAGGAAAACCTGGATGAATATGACGAAACTCCTGTGGAAGCTGATGGGGAAACCACCAAGCCAAGCAGTACTTCGCTATCTGAGCCTTTGAATTTAAATCCAGGTTTGAAACACACACTGGCACAGTTCCACCTGAGCAGCCAGAGTTCCCTGGGTGGACCAGCAGCTTTTTCGGCTCGTTACTCCCAGGAAAGTATGTCACCCACTGTCTTCTTGCCTCTTCCATCGCCGCAGATACTTTCTGGTCCGCTGCTCATTCCTCCGGACAGCTCCACAGAGCTCACCCAGACTATACTGGAGGGGGAATCTATCTCTTGTTTTAAAGTCGGAGGAGAAAAAAGACTTTGCCTGCCTCAAGTGTTGAATTCGGTTCTGCGCGACTTTTCGTTGCAGCAGATCAATACGGTGTGTGATGAACTGTATATTTACTGCTCAAGGTGCACTTCTGACCAGCTTCATATTCTGAAGGTTTTGGGAATTCTTCCATTTAATGCTCCGTCCTGTGGGCTGATTACCCTGACTGATGCTCAGAGACTATGCAACGCTTTACTACGTCCTCGCACTTTTCCCCCAAACGGCAGTTTTCTTCCCGGTAAGAACACCTTGGCCCAACTGAAAGAGACTGGCAGTGCCTTTGAAGTCGAGCATGAATGCCTGGGCAAGTGCCAGGGCTTGTTTGCACCTCAATTCTACCTTGCCCCGGATGACCCGTGTATCCAGTGTCTGGAGTGCTACGGGATGTTCTCCCCTCAGACGTTTGTGATGCATTCTCACAGATCCCCGGACAAGAGGACCTGCCACTGGGGATTTGAATCGGCCAAGTGGCACTGCTACCTGCATATTAACCAAAAATACTTGGGAACGTCGGAGGAGCGGGAGCTGAAGCATCTCTTGGAGGAAATGAAGGAGAAATTTAGCGAGAAAAATCAGAAAAGAACTCGGTCCAAAGTAAGTTCACCTACTCTTGTAAAACTCCCAAATCTCTTTCTGCTCACACGTAAATACTTGTTTTGGAAGAGCGTTGCTTGCCTTTTTTAAGTGGGAATGCTTGTCAAATCAAGCCTAAATTAAATTTGTGAGAGAGCTTCACCATGGAAATACATTTCTCATTAAAAGGTGTGGTAATTTCTTTCCTCTTTGGGCTGCAAGTAGCTTCATTTGAGCTGGTTTGGCTTTGTTGGTTCTTGTTCTGTTCTAAAATGTGCAGTCTCTGGAAAATTCAGAGCTATTGTGGAGATTTTCGTTCTCCTGTTTGACCTTTGAGTATGTTTTATGCGGTATGTGTTGCAGCAGCTGAGCAAAGCAGAAAGGAGCTTGAAAATCAAGTATTACAAATTAATTCTTACTTTGTTACTTTGACTCCAGCATGCACATGTGCAGCGTATGGCGACTTGGCTCGCTAGCCACCCATCTCATGACTTTGCCTGTAGGTAACGGTGCATCGATAAGTTGCTGTTTAGAAGCCCAAAGTCAGCTTGTTCCACAGGAGCTTTCTGTTTAAAGCAGTTGTATAGAGAAATATGCCAAAAAGAGGGGGTTTTAAACAGCCCGAGTAATGAGCTGTAGGCCGGTATCTTGACAATGGTTAATAATAGATGTTGTATTTTTTCCTGAAATACTGCTGCAAGTCTGCACTGTCCTTCAAAAATACTGAGCTTATTTTTTTCTTAGAGGGCTTCTACTTTAAATACCTAGGCAATCGTCAGATGAACACTGAACATCACAGATGTTTCCACTCACAGAAGGTACAATTCTTTGGGTATAATTTGAACTTGAACAGTTTTTCAATGGTTTCTGCCCCATTTTTTCAGGATATTTGACATTTATGTGTCTGTTTGATGGCTACAGGTTTCATTATACATCCCTTTTGCCTGTTGGATGTTTTGTGGTGGATTTCAAAATAGCAAGAGCGGTGCAAGAGGTTGAGCCACGGTGGTGTGTGTTGGCACCTTTTGGCATAAACTTCTGAAAAATCAGTATTGCAGCAAGATTTGCTGTAGTAACAGGTATTGTTACGGTTGGGCCAGCCTCCAGTAAGGGATTTTAGCAGAGAACTTCCGTGACCGTCTGCAGTGTGGCATGATTCCATGGGCTGAATTCACTGAAAATGCGGATGGTTTCATAGTGGGAAGACTTTGCTTTTCATCAGGTAAAGACCTGGCAGTCCTGCTATGCCTGTGTAGGTAATAAACTACAGTATGGTGGATGAATCAGTGGAAACAGTCTTCCATATTCATGCCTATAAATACTGCTTCCCTTTTCACAGTAGCAGATTTCAGACCACAAGATCTTTCAGTTTCATGTGTACAGATGAAAAAAAACCTGGCTGAAATTAGCAGTAACAGTAATTTGGACTGCACCAGTACAAAGGAAGTAAAGAAACTTTCTGGAGTCTTACATTTTGGACCTGTATAGGTCTGTCTTACAAAGCAGCATATGAAATGATGAAATGAGAATAAGAGAGAAACTGAAAACTTGGAACAAAGATAAAACATTGGAGGAGAATTTTTAATTTTTTTTTTTTTTTTTTTTTGTCTCATGGATATTGATCTGAAAAGTACAAAAGATTAGAGTTTAATAGGGGAGTGCTGGAGCACAGCCTCCAATTCCTTGTCCTGGGGAAGATTGGGCTGCCTCAGTTGTCTTCTCTTTCCCTCATTTCTGAGGTGTGAGAGAGGTGTTCAATACGACGTGTAGATATTCCTTTTTCTTGCACTCTTAGGGAAATTTTTTTGGTAGGATGTTTCATTTGTTGTTCCAACCTGACTCACCTTTGCTGAGTCAGTCCTCAGAAGTGCTGACACAGCTTTGAGGTTCTCTTTGCGAGCCCAGGAAGAACAGTTGCCTTTGGCTAGGTCTTTGTCCATCCAGTAAAAATAAGTTATTAATTACATGCCGTAGTCTTTGGAGTGTCCTAGATCCTGGGCCTTGCCTTTGTCCAGAGCGTTTCACCCTTGAGTTTATTCACCTCACAGTGCAAATATTCTTTTGCTTTCAGTATTTTAAGAGCAGTGTACTCACAAGGTTAAATCCTCTCTGTTCTTTGTGCTGATAAGAAAGCTGCAAGCTGCATATTTGATTGTCACCGAGTTTCTCATTTTCTGTTGAGTTCTAGACTGCAGTGTAAGATCCACCTGCTCTTCATGGAGCAGCTGTCACTACGTCTCTGCTGGTCTCTCTGCTGTCAGATCTTTGTTCCCTTTGACTTTGCGACAGTTTCTGATAATCACTCTGCGCTAAAAACTTTGTCTTTCTTTTCAGACTGATGCTTTGAGTTGGTCTCTGCTCAAACTACTGGCTTAATGATTAGGCTGAAACCACTACCTTTTTTTTATTATTATTATTCTTTAAAATTGTTTTTATTCTCCTGAACAGCTTTGTACACCCAGCTTTAGAAGAGAAATAGGACATCTTTTTCATGTAGCCCCTTTAAATTGTTCAGGTAGAAGACATTCAGTTTTAATTTGCTTGGATATGTTGCATTTACAGAATTATTTAAGAGCATCTAGACTAAACAGATTTATAGGTAATGAAATACACATGTATGTATTGAAGTCAATGCTTTTTCTATCTACTTTATTAACCTGGGTGATGAGGAAGGAATCATGTTAGAAAAAGACTTCATGTTTATTTACGATAACCTTTCATTTTCATTCCCAAGTAAAAATTTGACTTCAAGTTATGTCATTAATTTGCAAAATGCACACTAACGGGTAGAGGGCACAGTGGGTTTCCATTTGAAATAGGGGGCAATGTAAAAATATGACTTAAAAACTTTAAAACACAGATTATCTGATGTATCATTTCATATGTAAATATACAGACGTGTTAAAATGTGAGTCCTAGAGCGTGGACAAGATGTGATTCAGAAGTTAAAATTGGATTACTGTGTACTAGCTGTAATGTAACTACAAGAATATATGTACATTATTTAAATTATTAGAATTAGCTGAATAGGGAGAAAAAATTTTACAAGTGTCAGAATGAGGCCATTTTGCTAGGGATTATTTGCTGTATTTCAAATCTTTATTATTTAAAGGCTTGATTATGAATTTACTATCCTGGAGCTTAGCTTCCTTGTGCCTTCCCTTCTTTCTGTCTGCATTGGAACTGATTTGAGGAACTGCAGGGTTGGAATTAAATTTCAGTTTCATTGCTAGAGCTGAATTTAGTGGGCTAGGAGTTTTGCCCAGAGTATTGCAGATGGGATTTGGTCTCTCTCTTATGGTCAAGTGGCATTTTGTTCTGCAGATGTTGGTACAAGCCACACGTGTGTAACTGGCTACGCTCTTGACTGCCAGAGGTTAAGTTCTGTGATTGTGAAGATGTTAGAATGCTTGATGAAGCTTTTGGTACAATAGGATTATTTTTCTTCTTTAGCTTTATAGGCTTTTTTTTTCTTTTTTTTCTTTTTTTTTTTTCCCCCACCAACCAACTTTCCAAAGGCACTGGGTCTGTCTGGAATGGCATTAATGTCTTTCATAGCAGCCTGGGTGGAGCTGTGCTTTGGATTTGTGGCTAAACCAGAGTTGGTAACACCAATGTTCTGGCTGCTGAGGAACAGCCTTTGGGCAGTGTCAAGGTTTGCTCTCTTTTGCGCTCAGCCCCTGCAGCAAGTAGCCTGGGGATGGGCAAGAGGTGGGAAGGGCCCAGAGGGATGCTCTGCTTCATAATGTCCTGCTTAGCAATAAAAACTGGGGTAGAAGGAGAAGAAAGGGGGTTTTGACATCCAAGGTGGATGCTGTTTGGAGACTGACTGGGCATCAGTGCACCCGTGGGAGGTGGTGAGCGATACCCTTTCCTTCAGTTCTCTTTGGTTGTTTTGTTGTTCCTCTTTGCATGTTAAATTGTCTTTATCTTGACCCAGGAGCTTTCTTGCCTTTGTCCCCATCCTGCTGGGGTTGATGGTGAGGGAGGGAGTGGCTGGCTGGGTGGGTGGGTGGGTGCTTGGCTGCTGGCTGGGGTCAGCCAGCCACACCTTACCCAAAAACCTGCTTCCCAAGGCTATTTTAATACAATGAAATTAAGAACCAGTTTCTTAGCTATGAGTCTTGTTTAAATATATGACAAGATATTTTTCACTTGAAATTAATAGTAACTTCTCAGTGGAGCATAAAGTAGCACCGGGAACTTTGACTAAACAGTAATTCCTAAAATATTTCTTGAGACAAACAGGACAAGAATTGCTACAAAACACATTGAATTTTAATTTTTTTTTTAAGATTATATATTCTGAAGCACCAGAATTAATTTTGTTTGTTACTTCAGAGGGCATGGAGTTACCATGTTACTGCAGCTGCTTTGCTCACTTCTGTAATAAAAATTTGTGACAACCAAAGGAAGTTCTGCTTCTGGAACACCAGTAATTGTTTCATTTTATTCACTAGTTTTATTTTGTAATAAAGTGTCTGGCAGGTGCTTACTAGGATGTGGATATTTTATTGCAAAAGGCTTCTACAGCCTTTTGGGAATCCTAGTTTCTTGTTTCTGTCTCTCCTGAACATTTTTAGCATGCCTCTAGGAGAGTGCTGGAAACTCAGAAGAGCTTTTATATAGGCTTGTAAAGAGATTTTCTTTTAATTTCATTGCTATTTTGCCCATCATGGGAAATTGGAGATCGAAGAAAGTTCTGTGGCTTACATCATCCAGCACCTCAGCCAAAGACACTCCATTTCCCAGTATCCCAGTTTCTGGGGTGTACATGTATTAATGGTGTAAATGCCATTCCACGGAGGAGTGTTTATGAAAATGTAAATAACATGTACCCATCTCCAATTACCGGTTCCTTTTCTTTCCTTTAGGCAGATTCACAGCAGAGCCTGGAATTATCACAGTGGTATCCAGTTATAAAGCAAGAAGCAGAAACTGATCCTCAGCCCCCCTCCTTTTTCCATCCCAGGTAACTGGATTTCCTGTGTGCAATTATAAGCACTGTATGCACAAGCTTTTAAACACTTTTGATTATTTAAAGATATTTGAAACTGAAAAAAATGTGCTGTGTTAGAAGAACTCAAAGGGATCACACAGGAATAATTGAACCCTAATTTTTTTATACGTTTCATGGTGCAAATATTAATGAACTGGTTATGAGTGGTTTTTGATACAGGACTTGAGCTGTGATCTTCAGTGTAGTCAATGTAATTGAAATGTAATTACAGTTTCCCTTTTCAGAGTAGAAATGACAGAAGGTAATTTTAAATTGTTTTGTAATACAATGCATGCGTGTGGAAAGCTGCATAGGGCCTATTTGCTATGAGTACAACTTAATTTCCTTTCCAAAAAGACTTATAAAAGATATTTGAAGGCTTTCTTCCACACGGGAACAACAGCTGGGGCTGAATTGTCTCTTGATTAGTTTCCTAGCTTTGGAAACCAAGTGCGTTCCCTTAACAGAGTACACAGGTTGTCATTCTGCATCAACGAGGGAAACAACAGTTTTCCTTGATGTACCTCTTGCCCTCATCCCCATGTGACTGTGTTTACTGTGTATGGGGGAGATCAGACTCTTTTGGCTGGCAGCATGCAGCAGAGCAACACACACCTCTCAAACTAGCTCCCACACAAGCATGTGAATGGTGGAACTTCTGTGATGGTGCCTTGGTTTGCTGTTTCTATCGGTGCCTTCCTTCAGAACTAGGATAAAGGAAGGTGCTGAAGACAGCAAAGTGAAGACAGCGGTGTCCAGCACTGTGACACTGGTGCTCTTGGTGCCGACCTTAACACCTCTGGCACTCTTTTCCAGCTGTACTAGTCAAAAGCTGAGTGGCAAGGTTAGGGTGGTACAGAAGGATGCTCCCAGGAGTCCAGGAGCTGTGAAAATGCAGATGATTTGCTTGACGTTTGTGGGAAAGAAGGTCCAGTGTTGGTCTCAGATGTGCCCTGGCACTGTCAGCGCACAGCTCTGCTGTATAAAATGTGATACACTCGTTGCTGCTGCACTGATCTCTGCCCCATCCTCCATTGCTAATAGAAGGATTATGAAAATGCTAGATTCTGGATTCTAATGGCATTCTAATTTCACTTTTTGCATTTAAATTAAGACTTCATATGATTATCTGTATGATTATTTTAATCAGTCATGTTTGGAAAATCCTCATGTTTGATAGCCTCAAAACCTTATCTAGATAATCTACTCAGTAAAGATTAAGTGGATCGTTAGGATTTCCTTTTGCATAGGAAAAAAATTACAAAGGACGTGCTTGTTTTTCATTTAAGCTTTTACAGTTTGAAATCACATTAAATTAAAACTTACTGCTCTCTACCAGTCATCACTTATTTATGGCTTACCTCTCATTCTTAATTTTACTGTTCTGCTGTTTCAGTTGCTATCTTTACATGTGTGACAAAGTGGTTGCTCCAAATGTATCTCTTGCATCACAATATAAGGATGTTGCAAAAACAACAGTTAAAGCTTCAGAAGTAATTAAATCCTCACCTGGACAGTCGGAGAAGAAGCTCAGCAGTGGAAAGCACAAAAAACCTGCCACCTATCCAGAGCTTTCTCTTGAGGAGCAAGAAAAAGTTGACTTGAAAGCTGGCGTGGAGCAGCATAAACGTTTAGGTGAGTAGCGAGAGTTAACGTTGAAGTCTTTTCAAGTTTTATATCATATAATTTTAGAAGGCTCGACACCAAGATAGTATTTTGTGCTGTCACTTCAGTTTTCCAAAAATTCCTTTGACCTTTTTATGATACTCAGTTTTCTTTGTGGTTTTTTTGTTTGTTTGTTTTTGTTTGTTTTTGTTTGTTTTTTTCATTCTGTAAGCTTATTTTTCTGTGGTTATTATGCTGTGTCCTTCTTTTCTCTATAGATCCACCTATGTCAACTCGTTCTGCAAGAGCTGGAAAATCTGAACGTGTTTCTTCCAAAATCACTAGAGACTCTGGCCCTTTTGAAGTAGGCAGTGATGTGCAAACCTTGTGCCCCACCCTCATGAAAGACATCAGTTGTGAGGATGACAAGGGAAGGATCATGGAAGAAGTAATGAAAACCTACATCAAGCAGCAAGAAAAACTAAATACTATTTTGCGGAGGAAACAGCAGCTTCAAATGGTATGGTGCCAACCTGACTGCATTTCACCTGTGACATCAGAAAACAGAAGTCACCTTGTTGTCTAGAATCAATATCACAGATTACATTCTTTTAGAAACACCAAAACACACAGATTTTCCCCCACCAGCTTGAATCCAGACACCAAATCTTTAATATCCATTGCACTCATTATGTTCAAGTCCACTAAAAGTTTGTGTCTTTTCAGTTTGCAACTACTGTGTTCAAGCAGCAACTTTTTTTTATTTAATCCAAATGAGAATTTAACTTCTTCACTTTAAAATGTTTTCCAAAAATTTGAATATTTTGCCAAATACAGTTTTAGTCCTGTAAAATTTCTCAGTGTTCAGGATTTTAAAGATGCAGACAATGGTGTTCTAGGAATGGTCTTATCACTGCCCTGCATAAAAAAAAGTATCACCTTCCTGCTTCTATTTGATAAGCCCTTGTTTTCAGGAGGATTTTATTAGTCTTTTTGAATAATGGATGACATCAGAAGCTGGTGTTCACTTGTGATTTTGCCTCAATTTGGTTTTCTGAATTAAGGTAACTACTGTGTTTTGCTGCTTAAATTTATAGACCAGACCTAATAGTTTAGCTTATTTTGTTTAATATTAAGCTCAGAATCTATGGGCTCAGATAGGGCCTCAGAGCTGCTACTTCTGCACTGTTGAAACTTGTAGATAAGGTTAAAAAAATGAAGATGTTAAAAACCAGCAAAATGCTAGTGGAAAAGAAATGAAACACATTTATTCTGTTTTCTGATGATGCACTTCTTACATCTTCCAGTTATATTTTAGTACATCAGTGCTTCTTTGTATAAGGTTCACGCTGGAAGTTGTCATTCTGTTTCTGGAAACTTTGTGAACTTGGAAGTATAAATAATTTCTTAAAAATTAAATGCTTTCTACAGAATTCCAGGCTGTCACTGCTAGGTAAATAAACATTATTACCAGGCTGTCATTATCAATAGATAAATGTGCTCTTTTTTGGCCTCATTGTTTTCAGATACACATTTATATTTAGTTTTTTGCTTTTCTGATTTCAGAACCAAGGTGTATGTGTTCCTAATTTTTCTTGACAGGAAGTAGAAATGTTAAGCAACTCCAAAGCTATGAAGGAACTCACTGAAGAGCAGCAGAATTTACAAAAAGAACTTGAATGTTTGCAGACAGAACACGCTCAAAGAATGGAAGAATTTTATTTTGAGCAGAGAGACTTGGAGAAGAAACTGGACCAGGTGATGAAGCAAAAGTGTAGCTGTGACTCCAATTTAGAAAAAGACAAAGAAGCTGAATATGCAGCACAGGTGAGAAGGGAAAGTTCATTTCAATCCAAACCATACTTAGCGTATCGGGAAATTGTGAAGCTGTCACTCCAACACCTGAAGGTTTCATCTTCTCCGTGTGTTCTGATACCATAGACGAGTACCAAAATAGGTCACAGTGACAGCAATTTTTATTTCCTTGTTCCTTGATTGACACCGAATTAGAATGCAACGTACAGAAACATGTTAGGGATGAAACAATCTTAATTCTCGTTTTAAACAAATTGTGGTTTTAATGCAGATAGGCTTGCCTGTATACATTAAACAGAAATGAGCTACTCTTTTTTCTTCCTTTTATGGTTTAAAAAAAAAATCCTACCCCCGCATCCATCTTTTTGTCAAGTTACTAGCATACCTTGCTCCTCTTGCTTCTCCTTTGTGGTAGAATCTTCTGCAGTATCTAATGAGGCCCCTTCTGTGCTCTATCAAAGCATTTGGTCAAAAGTTCTCTTGAAAATGAAAATCATATTTTTGTCTCTCATTCCCGTCTTGTGAGTTTGGTATGGCAAATGTACAGAGGTGGGGTTTTTAATTTTACTTTCCTTTTGACTTTTACAATTGTTTGTTTATGTTGGAGGTTATTCATGTCATCCCAATGGTAAAAAGTACAGTTAATGATAAGGGGAGCCTTGGAATGCTCCATTTCAAAACCAGTTGCGGTTACGATTAAATGTGTAGTGATGCGTTTCGTACAGTGTCACAGATAATGAGTCTTCACCATTTTTTTTAAAGTAAACAGAATCTAAAACTTGCACTCAGTGAAGCCTTGTGGTCATTCCTTCATAGCTGTGTGTATATCCTGTTCTTACTCTCCCAGACTAAGAAACCGGCAGTACTTGACAGACAGGTTTTGGTGTTCTTGGGGAGCAGGGCAGAGACTAGCATCATAAATCCTTCTCATGAATTTAATTTCATGACATCCCACTCCACAGATTCCTAGCCTTTGCTGCCAGAAATAATCCTCTCTGACTAAGGCCTGATTTACTAAACATCTGGTACATGCCCTATTGCTGCAAGTAACAACATGTTCTATTTTATTAAGATAATCACGTATAGCATGTTTTATATGGCTTGTGTAGCTTGGTTTCTTTAGAGGGTAAAAAACATAGATTACTCCCCAAGGAGACTGGTTGATGTTTCTTTTGAAGTTAGACTTTGAAAATGAAATGCATTCCTTGCATGAAGGTTTACTCTGTTATTACCTGTGTGGTGAAGCTGTTTACAACATAGAATTTGAACATTTTTTACCATTTACCACATCTTGCAATAGATTTTTGAGCCTAGGTTCCAAGCAGTTGTCAGAGGTACCAGAGT
The DNA here is from genome assembly GCA_025345505.1 of Todiramphus chloris collaris. NCBI lineage: Eukaryota > Metazoa > Chordata > Aves > Coraciiformes > Alcedinidae > Todiramphus > Todiramphus chloris. Next base: position 3,845,731 of record JANVCC010000030.1, on the reverse strand, counting down.
TAAAGAGATGTCCTAGCAACAGGAAACTTCCCCAAGCTGTGTATACGGCATTTTAAAAAAGCTGTAATCCAACATTTTCTTGAAGCAGTTGCCCAGGCTGCCTTTTCTCTCTGAGAACTGGACTGGGAGGAACCCTCTTTGTACATTAAAAAAAATTAATAATTTGGCATTTACAGCTTGCCTGAATGTCTGTTCTTCTTTCTAGGCCTGTGTGAAGGTGCACTGAGTGTCTTCTTCCCCTTCTTCACTTTATTGAATTGCCTACTTTAGTTGTTGCTTTACCCCATTAATCACAACAGGGCAATATAACCAGTGCTGGAACCTTTCCTTGGAGCTGGAAATGAAAACTTGACCAGAGGTGTGCTTGTGTAGTATGTGCTGCACATGGAGGCACTGCGCGTTATCGTACTGCTCCAGCACTTGGCAAAGGAGTCAGTCAGGCCTGTTGCTGTCTAAGAACTGCTTAAATGTTTCCAATGCTGTAAAGAACCATTTATGTATTTCTGGTTGCACAAGTGGAGATGAAAGTCCATGGAATGTGATGTTTCTCTAAAATCAGCACAGCAGTTCTTTTGCCCAGAATGTTTTACAGCAGTCAGCGAACACCAGCAATTCTGTACCTCCTGCTTCTTTCATTCTCCTCAGTTTTCTTCCTCAATTTCAGTGAAATGTGTGCTTAGTGATGATTTAAATCAGAGAGATACCTATCATTATAAGGGCAGATGAATTTTTTAGATACAGTGAAGTCTATTTTTAAAAAAAATAACTCTTTGAATCAATGGTAGAGAAGATAACTGGTTTCCAGTGTCCTCTGTGGTTTAACTACTGGTAGTATACCTATAAACAATTTGACAGTAACTTAAAAAAAAATAATTCTGTGTTTAAACACAAAATATTTCACACGCACAAAAAAAAAAAAGGGTAGACTCATGTTTATGTTTGAACACACATATAATGCACAGGTGGTTATGTTTAAGATTTCCTGAATGTCATTTCTGGTAATTCTGTTTCATTTATATACTAAAGGGTGTCAGAAAACAGTGTTGGTGGGTTTGTTTGTTCTAGAAATGCATTCAGGCCTTGAAGTACAGAAGTAATATTTTGTCAGGTAAGAGAAATGAACGTGGGAAATGAAAAATGCTGTTTATTCTGGTATTTGGGAAACATCTGATGCAGACATCATCACAATCTTCCTAACAGATGATATGTCTTATTGGCATGGTCTAGTTTGACAGTTCATGTAACTACAATTTATACGTATTTTAAAATTAGACTTTCCTTTTTTCTTTTTTTTTTTTTTCTTTGTAGTTATAGTACAATGTTTATGCAACTTTGCATATTGATGTAATTTACTAATGGTGTAGTAGATAGTTGCATAATTCTTAATAACAGTAGAAGATGGAGCTGCTAAATGCTGGTGAACCAAAATACTTTTTTCTGATGCATTTGGTCATCAGTGACAGCTTGAAGTGAATAGCTGATGTTTAAAAGTAAGTTTGCTTAAATTTGCTCTGCTGTCACTTTATTTTACAGCTGGCAGAACTGAGGCAGAGATTGGATCACGCCGAGGCCGATAGACAAGAGCTTCAAGATGAACTGAGACAAGAACGAGAGGCAAGGGAAAAGTTAGAGATGATAATAAAGGAATTGAAGCTACAGATCTTGAAATCTTCAAAAAATGGGAAAGGAAAATAGATACTGGAAGAGGAAGCATGACTGTGTCCTTCAAACAGGGTGTTTTGGTTTCTAATGAATTGTGAGCGGTTTGTGTGATGAGAAAAGGTATTCTCTACAGGTTCCTATTTCCCAGACAAGTCCAGATGAAGATATACATAGATATAAATATCTAGAGCTAGGTAGATACACATTTTTAGATTTTCCTAACCAATGAAAATCTGCATTTATTTGTACTGGGTTTTTTCTCAACCAATGAAAAATACAAACCTCTTGATTTAGAGTGACCATTTCTGTCTATTTCTAATGCAGACTTGAGGACTCTACTTTTTAACATCATCTGTTAAAAATGTATGTGGTGATCTTTATTTTGATATCAGTTGCACATCCAGTTATAAAAGTACATTGAAAACATTCTGAATTCTTCAAGGTCAAAAATAGGTTGGGTTTCAGTGAGAACTGGGTGTTTTCAAACTGGGGAAAATAAAGGCAGCTTTTCATCCATAAGGTAATACTCAAAATCACCACGGTGATAGATGGTTTATCATCATAAGTGATTTACCAGCATGAGTTTTTCCCATAATTTCATGGTGTCAAGTCAAGCTGATCTTTTCAGTGTATTTTATTTAACAGCTCACTATCAATCTAAAGAGTCTTAGAGCCAGCATGAGTTTGAGACAGCATTTGCTTGCCATGCTGACAGAAGAAAACATTAGTTTAGGGTTTTTTTTGTAAATTAAAAAAATTACAATTACAATGGAATCTTTAGAAATGAAAAATTCACATGGTTTATTTTTAATTCTATGTAGTAGGTATGAAAGAAACGTCAATAAAAGGCTTAAAGGTGGGGCTTTTCCTTCTAGAAACCGAGAAAGCTTGACTCAGCTGGTTTCCAGATACTAATACTTTCAAGAAAAACAATAGTTATTAATAAAATATGTAGAAGTTTCTTTAGTACCCTAAGCCTCCGCACTTTGAGCTTCTGACCAACATGTGTTTTTTTCTTCCATTACATAGAACAGGCCTTAACTGACATTGCGATAATAGCTTAAGAAAATAAAATTCCAAGATATGGCACTTTGAAAAATCCTTTTGATAGTCTCTGTATTTGATGGCATGGTAACGTTACCATGAATTAAGAAATACAGCATGTTTGTTAAGCTATGACATTTGAAAATGTGTAATTGTACAGAATTACTGTTTTATGTGTATATAATGTTTGAGTACTTAAGAAGTCTGGTTCCTAGCGGATTAAACGCATGACTACGAGGTTGGATGAAGAAATATTTTTTTGCACTTCTCTCCAGGAAGTTTGATACAGCTGTCAGATGTCGGCTGATTGTGTCAGTGGCGAGGAATATTTTAGTAGTCGTAGTGTTTCACTACATAATTTTAACCTGTGCTTAAGCTTCTGGTTTTGAGGTACTTAGGTTTATTATTCTCTTAATAATTCAGCGAATTCTGGATTAAAGTAGTAGATTTCCCCTCCTGCCCCCCCTCCTTGTTTTTTTTCCCCTCTGAACTAGTAAAACTGAAAACTCAAGTTCTCTTTTGTTTCTCTTTTAGTGGTATAACAGGACTGAATATCACAGAGAAAGATAAAATTGCACAAACTTTTAAACTGAATGAGAAATGAGGTGGTAAATTAAATGTCATGGAGTCATAGGATGACTCTTGTAGCTGAGTACAGTTTTGTTTATGAACTCTGTGTCATATTTACACTGACGATTAAAGCAGGTTAGGTGAAAAACTATCCAAGAATTTTCTTTGTCAGTGTTGATCAGAGAAGAATACCCAGACGACATTTTTCCCTTCTTCAACTCCCTCTCCAAATATGTGCTTGAAAAAAAAAGAAAAAAAGAAAAAAAAAAAAAAGAAAAAGTAAAATCCTGTCTGTGCAGCATGATTTGGGAGGAAAGGTGCTGACTGTAAATGATTCTGTTTGTGTAGGCACCACTTGCTTTAAAATCACAATGAATGTTTTCTTGTACACCATGGAAAACACGGCTGTAGGGGAGAGTGGGCAGGAATGTAGATCAAAGGCTGATTGTCAGGGAATGGAGCTTGAAGAAGTCCAACTTGGTTGACAGAGCCTGTGTTGGGCTAGCTAGGTTGGCAAGAGAGAACACGTGTCCTGGGAAACTGGAAAGTCTCATCCAGGTGTTAGTAAAGGATCGAATGATACCATTTCTGGTTGCTTTTCAGCAGCAGTGTTGTGCACCAGACTCGCTGGGTCATTGGCGTAGGTACGGCCACACAGACTCGTTCTGCTGCAGTCGCTTGTTTGCCGCAGTGTTTATAGCTTAGCCGTTGAATGTGTGGAATCCTCACGGGGTTATTATAGTCGATTACTGTATGTTCTGTTTCCATTTGGGCCTTGTCTGTGTTAGGTGACTTCTGCTCACGTTTGCCCTTTTTGCCACCTCAACAGTGGTGGTGGCAGAGGAATTCTAGTGCAGCCTGAGTTCCTGCGCCTCAGCCAGCACTTCATCACTGCCTTCTGCTGGAGGCTATTGAAATACTGGGGGCCATCATTTTTTCTACTAACATTTTCACTGTTGCAGGAACTTGAGCAGCTATATGAAGTTTAGCAATTCTGTCTGCAGATAAGGCCTCCTAATCATTTTAAAACATCTGGCTGGAAAAGCTGATGGAACATTTATTAAAATGACTTTAAAAGTAGCTTTGTAAATACTCCATCTAGTTAATCTAAACTTAGAATGCATTTTAAATTATTGTAATCCTCTTAAAATTCTTAAATATTATTTTCAGGCTCTTTACATAACGTAAATAATTTTCATATGTGTAGACTTAATTTTCTACTGATTTTAAGTAATAATGTACACATAAATGTGCCATAGATTTTGTGTGTTCACAGTCTTTGAAAGATAGTTTTTTAGTAAATTGTAAATAATACTGTATAAGCTCTAGAACAAATCTATGTTGACCTTTTTTCACTACCTTATGCTAGTTATATGGAATGGTTTATTTTACAGCCTAGTATAGGAACTTGGAATGCACACTTAAGGGTCCTCAAGTGCACACTTAATGATAGAAACTAACTGTCATTAGGTCCTCGCTTTTAGTCACAGCATGCTCATTTTAATGTATTTTTATTTGTTTTGCCTTCAGTTATCGCTTGCTGATCTTTCAGGCAGGAAGTAATTTTCCCAAATAGTTGTGACGTGAAGCCTTTAGGAAGAAAAATTCCTAAACTTGTCCATAATTTTGAAAGTTGCATTACTAAACACCTAGACCAAGCTCAGTGTTAACCTAGTGCACCTTTTGGAACAAAGTAAGTAGGATTCAAGGTGAATATCTAATTTGCTTCTGTACCTTTTTAAAACAGAACTTTCACATACTTGGTGTGCTTTAATGAACAAGAGAATACAAGAGCTTAGTGAAACTCCTGTAATTTTGGCAGTCCAGATGCACCCTCATTCACAGTGTAGCCCTGGATCCCTAGACGAACGAGATTTTCATCTAAATCTCCAAACTTAACTAAGTCTGTGGTTTAGTTTTTGTAAAGCATATCGATTAGTTTGAGTATTTAGATAAACGTAGTTACATTTCACATTCTGAAACTAATTTTATTCTATATTTAATATATTGATAGCTTAGATGTAAAATCATTTGTATATAGTAAAGGCATAATGCAATTAGTGAAGTAGGAAAAGTTGAGTGGGAGCAGAAAGCTCCTGGTGGCCTGAAAAACTAAGTCTTGGCCCATATTTTAGAAGTCATAATGTTTTATTCATACATTCTTGTTTTATATTGGGGAGGGAATAGCTAGAATGTGTTATGAAATTTTTGGAAAACTTTCCTAGCATTAGTCGTGAAGTTGGCTTTGAAACTCCGTCATGGTCAACTTCCTAGAATTCACTTGTTTGTAGAGTATATATTTTGATTGTCAGTAAAGATAACAATTTTGTATTTTTTCTGCACTTAATTCGTGTAATTAAGCCACGCAACAGAGTTTTCTATAACGTGGTGAAGTCAGCAAGAGATGTAATTACACCTACCTGTTAATCTGTGCTTGCAATATTTCAGTAATTTTATTTAAGCTGTCAATAGTAGGCAGTAGAAAGCTGCAAATTTAATTTTCTTTATTGCTCGTTACATTTGTAGTGTGAGTATTCATCATTTTTCATTGCAGAAAGCTTGTAGAGTTTTCTGTTTGTTGCATATTTCTAGTTCAAAAAGACAGCATTTTTTTAGCTTTTGTGAAAGCTGCTTACAAATTGCACGACCATTTTGTAGCATGTCTCCATTACTTAGAAAATTGGTTGTTTCAGGGTTAGTGGTTCAGTTGGAAAATGCTTGAAAAAGGAATTTTAAGCACTTCATCAAGCACAGCAAACGAATGGTATAAAATTTTGCTCTTTGAAAATTGACTAAATGTAACAATATCAATCGAATTTTTTTTTTTTCTTCGAATATAGATACCTCACTTAAAGGAAAGCACAGCTGTACTGTAAACTAATTCTAGGAAATAACAAAAAGCTGGTCTCAAATATTTTGTTGCCATTATGTTGCTCTGTGATTGACAAAAAAAATCTTGTTTTCGTGTCTTCATACTCACTCTCCAAGTATTTGTTGACGTTGACATGCCAGTATAATTATCTCAAATTGCAGAAAGTAGCTGCGAAAGGAGGGAGTCTGCGTTAGCTCGAGGCAACAGGTTGAATGACTATTCTGAAACCATAGTAAAAGCCTGTGAAAAAAAAACGATCAGTGCATTCAACAATTTTTAATCCTTTGCCAATGATGTACAGTCTTATTGTTAGAGTTGCTGTGGTTGCGTTACAGGACACACAAAACTGTCCTCTACCTCACGTGAGATTTAACAGATATTTTATATGGTTTTAGTAAACAAGATGCATCTATCTGGTCACTTAGTTTACAAATTTTGAATTATATTTATTGAAACATGACATACTGTGCTCTTAGCTTATACCTCAATTGTATTTTGTGCTGTTATCCATTTTCATGCCTTGTAAATACCTGTATAGATTGTGGATTCAAAAACAAATAAAGAACTGTAATGTCAGAACACTTGCCTCTGTCATATTCTTGAACACTGACTTCTACATGTGACTTTTTGGAAGGTGTTTAGCAGCATTGCTTTGCTAAGGAGGTCAGAGGCTTCCTTGCTTTGATTACAGTAAATTAAAACCTGATTACACTGAAACTTGTTAGCACAACTCCCACTGCCTGCAGCAGGTCCCTAATTTTCTAAAAGCCACTTTTAACAAAATCTGCAAGATCTGTAACCCTCCTTCACCATGAGTCTGTTTTCTAAAGCTTGTATGGCTCTATGAAGGTATTGACACTACAATTTCTATGTATCTTGACATAAATTTGGTATTTATACATACAAATATAACTACTTGTGTGTTTGGCATGTTCTCTGGTGCACAGCTTTTGTTGCTGCTCAACTACTTCAGCAATGTTTGAGTTGTTCACACCTCAATATATATAATGTAAAATAATATATACTGGCTTAGTATTGAATGAGATAAAAGTCACACATCACCAGATAAAATGCTGAGACTTTGTAAAAAACTCAGAAATGAGAATTACACTTTATTTGCTGATGCAACATGTGCCCTGCAGTGACTCTCAGCTGCTCTTAGTGTAACTCACATGATTACATTGCTTAACTTTTGTCTGTGATCAAGGAGCTTAGACAGTAGAAAATTCAGACTGGAAGGGAGGAAGGAGGTAAGAAGGAAAGAGGGAGCTGTTCCCATAAGCTGTATATGAATGGGTTTTCAATTCAGGTGGAGCTTTCCCCACTTACAACAATAGACTGTATTCTGTTGGTCACTTAAAAAAATTCTAGACTGAAGGAAAAAACCAGAACTGGTACTACAACTATTTTGGAGGTTTTCTGGGTTTGTTTATTAATTCTCAAGGGGTTGGGGTTTTTTTGACAGTGTGGTCAGATACAGAGTTTTTCTTCCCCTCAAATCAGAGCAAAAATGCTTTGCCCTTGTTTTAAGGTACTGCTCTTGCATACAGAAAATCCTGATGATGTTTCAGATTATTGTAAGCCCTTAATGCTGCCGTCTACCTGCCTGTATTTTACAGCTGAAGAGAGAAATGGGTGGTATGAACCAAGATGAAGGATGGAGTTGGTAACAGTTTGATGCGCTCAGACTTTAGTATGGAAGAAAATGAAGAACTAACTGCACCCCTTCAAGAGTTACCCCTGTTTATTTCTGCAGCCCAGTGCTCTTATTTTTATACCTCTGTAGTTCCAAGCAAGGAAGAAGATACCAGGCTGAAAACCCTGCAAAGAAAAAGTTCAAGGTGAGTCATTTTTATAAGAAAAACTCACAAGGTGTTGATAGCTTAAGTATGATGAATTGCAACGCTTGTCAGGTGTCAGAGAAAAACAATGCTGATCGAGGAAAAACTGAGTGAGAGGGTAAAAAGACAGATTTTTAAGGTGTTCACACTGTTGCTGAAATAAATGCCTGTTTAGGGCTTGCTTTCAAATTAGCAAATTGTAAGAATATTGCCCTAAGTATATGAGTTAATTTAGTGTATAGCTGGGAAAGTCCTCCTCCTTTGTTTTATATTTTATTGATTCTGTGAATCACCTGTAGCACACTAACATATTCACTTACATATTGGTAGAATTATTTATAACTCTGACAAAATAGTAAGTGTTTCCTGTCCCTATCGACATGAACAAAGTAATTCAAAGTGTTCCCTCCAGGCACCAGATCCGAGCTGTTGGATAGTACCAGTTACTGAAGTGCAAAATTTACTTCTGGTAAGTTGAGCTGCTGCACAAACTTTGACAAATACATTTATGAAGGAAGAGGTGGCAGTGTGAGAAGCTGTTATGGTTTAGGAAACAACTACCGGAGGATGTGTCCACAGCCTGCGAATTCATATCCCACAGCATTTTAAAAAGCCCTCTTTTTTTGCAAATTGTGATGAGCCTGTGCTATCCCCAAGCAAAGTGCTTCCCATTGCAGCTCTGGGATGAACTGAAAAATCAAGATGTTGAAAAATTTTCTGCTGTCTTGAAGCAAAACAAAATACTTTGAAGCATGTTAGATATATATTAGTGATTTAGAGACTACGTCTATCTTTCAAAATCTCAAGGACCATTAGATGACAGAGGTTGAGATCCGTCATCCCCAAATGGTTAAATAGCCTTATGCTTGGTATTAGTCGAAACCAATATTCAGATTTGTGCATTTATACTTGAGACAACAGATCAGGTGTTTAATTTACAGAATGTTATAAAGTTAGATGGAGGAAAAGCTAATCTGAAAAAATGCAAACGGATTCAGCGAAGGGGAAAGACAGGAATAGGTTCATTTATCAGCTTGTCTCCTTTCAAATTCAGGAGGCGACACAAGTTCATGGTCCAAGAAGCGGAACACCACTGGTTTCATTTGACATGACAAGTTTTTCTCCTGAAAAATAAATAGGCAGGAATATTGTTTGGGGAAAGATCAAATCAATCTAGAATCGAACCTTAGACAATGTAATAATCATGGTTGGATGTAAATGACAACTTGCTCCACCTGAAATGAGTGTAGTATAAGAATATGTAGAAATATATATGTAGAAAGGTGCCATCGACTTTCCTTATGGCTTTACAAAAATACCATAAACCAGGTATAGAAAAAAAACCAAGGAGTAACCAGCAATATAAAATAAATGTGAGAACAACTAATACATTTCTAGTTATTATAAAAGCTCCTCTACAACAATAATTTTCAGCTATTTATGCGGTAACTCCAGTGTCCAGATGAAGCTTGACAAAACAAAACTGTGCCCTCATGTCCTTGAATTTTGAATTTAAGAACATGTGACAACTTAAGCTTAGGATGGTCTTGTTCGTGTTTTCGACTTCATTTGCTAAAGAAAGGGAAAAAACACCGTTGGATAAAGAGCAGGATATATTTAATTCCCGTCACTTTAGTCCTGGAGCATAGCTTCCAGTGTTTCTTTCTCACTAACGGCTCTGAGGATAAATCGAATTCATTGTTCTGCATTTTCTTGCCCATTTTCCCTTCCCCATGCAATGCGGACAGCTCCCCAGCAGTGGTCGCTCCAGCCACATTTTATCTGCCTAGATCCAAACCTCCTCTTTGCACAATTAGAAGCTCTGGAGGATGCACAATGATGACATTTCATTAGGGATGTGTTGGCACCCGATAACATACATATATACATATATATATGCGCACACACACTATGTTCATGAAAATACAAAGTTAGGAGAATATCCTGCCTGCCTGTTTCTCCTGGTGCAGAATGGGCTGAGAAAATTCTCTTCTTTTGACATTTTGAAGCAGGTTTTTCTTGATCTATCAAGCAGACTAAAATTTACACCCGTGGTGAGTCTGAGCAAAGAGCTGCTCATTTTAATTTTAGCATTGCAAAGTGGAAATGAGGTGCTGTTAAAAACATATTTAAGACTCCACGAGTGTTAGTTAATACTTCTGCAAACCCAGATGCAAGCAGAGAACGTGCTGATGGGTCTCATGTTTTTGCTGTTGCAGAAAACATCAGGAAAAACCCAAGACTGATTTTGTCCTTTTACTGCAGCCGTGCTGATGGCTTTGATGTGATAATCAATTCCAGCTCTTGAGTAACTCTGTCCACGACATTTCTAGCCATCTTTCCAAGAAGAGGAACCAGTATGATTATTTGTCTTCAGCTCCAAACCACTACCTTATTTTTTGTCCCTTGATGCTAGATTTTGAATGGTCAGGCTGTTTGCATTTGAATGAAGCACTCTGGTTTGTTTTTCAAGCGCCGGGTGGGTGTAATTCTGCATCCCCTCCTCTCCACACCCTCCTTCCCCTCTGACTCTCTGGATGAACTGGCAGAAGTTGGGGCTCCCTGCTCGCTCCTCCCATGCATTATGGGGCTGGAGGCAGCTCTAACCCCTCCCAGGGAGCGAGCTGGGCAGAGGCAGCAGAGTGCCTGCAGCAGTGCCTGAGCAGGGACCTCGTCCTACCAACCCCCGGTCCCTCCTGCTCGCAGTAGATCCCAGCAGCGGGGAGCTCACCGGCCAGCCTTGCTGACCCCCGTGGGTGCTTTCCTGTCCAGCTCGCCCACCAAGGGATCCTCGACATGGTGGCCACCTGCCTGCACCTGGCCGGATTTGTCTGCAGTTTTATAGGGTGGATTGGGGTGGTTGTGGCAACGGCCACCAACGACTGGGTGGTGACTTGTGGCTACACCATTACCACCTGCAGGAAAATGGACGAGCTGGGATCCAAGGGGCTGTGGGCAGACTGCGTCATGGCGACAGGTCTCTATCACTGCAAGCCTCTCGTGGACATTCTCATACTGCCAGGTAGGTGTGCCCCGTCCTCCCCCGTCCCACCCAGAGGTGAGGAGCGAAGCCTTGCTCTGAGTAACTCACGTTTTGCCGCTGGAGGAATTGATGGCAAAGCTCCTTCACCTTCATCGGTGCAGGAGATGATCTGTTAAATACGCTAAAGAATGTGAATAACTCTTAACATCATTCCCATTAAATTCCCATCAAATTACACCTGTACCTAGATATCATGTGTTATCTGTGGCTACTGAAGTTCAGTTAATGTTTCATTGGTGCTCTTGGTAAACTCTCACTCTACCTTTCCCATCTTGTATCTAGATTGCTTTGCAAAACATAGATGGTATATCAAGGTATAATAGAGCATTTCCAGCTTTGCTTTGAGATGATGATGAGCTATTAAAAGTGTTAAAGTTCTGTTCCTTAAAATGATTTTGCATATAATGAATCTTTCAGCTTCTATTATTAATGCTGCTATGGCTTTCAGTCTTTTGGAAGATCGTCATTAGTCTTGATGGTCTTGTGCTTCCCACATGTTCTAAGGCAAGATGGAACTTTTGCATGGCTAACAGAAGTAACTGTATTTATCTTGTCTTGACGTTTTCTAGTTATATAGTAATTTTCATCTAGTTTACAGCAAACCAAAAATTAAGCAAGATGTTTCAGTAGTATTAATAGATCTTTTGAGCTGATTAAACCTGTCAAAGTCTTGCATGGTCTTGTCCCTGTAAGTTTAGTTAATGGTCTTTACCTGTTTCAGTCGCTGTTAACTGTAGCACTTCTTTACTCTGTTATGTTTTTAGATTGTACCTTCCTAGCATCTCAGAAATGCCCCTCCCAAAGCTGACAGGGTAGAAATAACCCCATTCCTTGCTATTTTCTTTCATGTTTCCTTATTAATTTGTTTAAACTATTGTGAAAATGATTTCACAAGAAGTTAGATTATTCCCAGATTTCTCTCTGGTACAGAGCCTGGTCTGGATCACACAGTGCTTAACAATATCAAACCTCTCAGATTAGCTCCTATTCTCTCTTTCTCTGCATGTCTAGCTTTATTTTAGTAGGTTTACCTTTCTCATTGCTACTATTGTTCAATACGATCCAGCACAGAAGGCAGAGAAAAGGCTTGCCCCAAAGAAACAATATTGAATGAAATTTAATAACTAGGTAAATAGGTCTTTCAGCAGCAGAAAGTAATTCTTTCCTCCAGCAGAAACAAATCACAAAACAAGATGCTTCTGCTTGTAACCTATTTGATACCCACAGCTTTCCAGGAAAGGGAAATTTATCCTGGTATGCCCGATAGCTGAAATGTATTTAGAGTCTTTCATTGCCCGAGTCAGGTCTTTAAACCAACTGTGTTTGTGTTCTCATTCAGTCAGGTTTGATTGCACAGGAACTACACTGGGCTCTGCCATCTCTTCTGTTTAGGGTCCCATTTTTTTTTACATGAACTCCTCAGGTAACTTTTTTTGTTAAGTTTCCTCTTAAAAAAACCCAACCAACCAAACAAACAACTAACAAAAAACCCTAAACCAAAACTCAAGCAAATATTCAGTATACACAGATTCTGCATTTCCAGGAACAGTAAAATCCTCATTCCTGGTGTCTCAGGTGTACCTTAGCAGGACTTGCTTGAGGTTCCCGCTTGCTGGTGTTGTTTGAGACATCACAAAACTCTGTGTTTCCATGTGACAGTTTCATTTTGTTAATAAGAGGGGAAAAAGAGCCAGCACACTCACCCTGCTGAGACTTCTCTGGGAACCAGTGGAGGCTCACCAGGCTCTAGGGCAAATCTGACGCTTGTTCTTTTTCTTTTGCATGCAAGTAATGACCTGTTTATATTTATTTGTATATATAACATTTATAGATAAAATTAAATTATATCTACATAATATATGTAAAGATATTTTTTTTTGGTACATGATATACATAGATCCTCACAGAGTGGTAGAAGTGTCACATCCCTGCCCAGTATGCTCACAGTCCCCATTCTCTGTTGTTTCTCACTGTTAGGAGGCTGCTGCTGCCCAGGGACAGGCAGGAGAGGGGTCGGTGCTGACGGAATGCCAGAGGATCCTATGATGTCCATAGGGACCTAGAGGAGTAACGGGACCCTTAGTTATGGCAACTCAAGTGGCTCTGCAAAGTGCAGTCATTCCTTCTCCCTATGGAAGAGCTGTGCCAGCAGTCGGCTCCAGCCACAGGTCTCTTCTGAAACCCCACTACCAGGCTGGACTCCTGAGGTGCAGGACTGGGACACGGCTGGGATCACTGAGCATCCCTCCTCCTCCCAGGTCAACAGTCCTCAGCTCCTCAGGGCAGCTGGTGATAGAGTGTCTCATGGACCTGCATGTTTCAGTAGTGACTCTTCAGCTATCCATCCCCCTTCTGGATGACTGTAGATCTCCTCTATTCACAGCAAGCTGCTCTTTAAGACATTAAATTCTTGTTATTTAGCCAAAGCTTTCCCTATGGAAGATACAGGAAAACTCATTCCTGGCTGTTTCTCCTGCTTTCCTTTCCATTATTTTTCCAGCTCCATGAGTTCTCAGTGTCTTGCTGGGAAGAGCTTGTGTTTTCCAGGCAGTGCTTCTTGTTCCTTGGAAAATTTGGAGCCTGCACATCCCATGTTTGTACAGTACCCGCTCTACTGAAGTCTCATGGTCTTACACCTGGTGAACATTTAGTGTTTACACAAAGGATTGAACCAACCTCCTCTACTCCATGCATGTCTTGGGAGATAATCAAACAGGAGCCATTGTCCAAAGGTCTCCTTCTCTTGTCCTGAATAATCAAAATCCTCTTTTCTTGCCTTGCCAACAGGGTATGTCCAAGCATGTCGAGCACTGATGATTGCTGCCTCCGTCCTGGGTCTTCCTGCTATCTTCTTGCTGATAACAGTCTTGCCCTGCATCCGGATGGGCCATGAGCCTGGAGCTGCCAAGTACCGGCGGTCCCAGCTGGGAGGAATCCTCATCATCCTCCTGGGTAAGACACCCACTGTGTGTGCAGAGCCAGAGATCTTCCTCTGTTCCAGAACAGCTTGGTACAAGCTGGTTGAGCGTGTTCATCTGAAAGCACAGTTGTCCAGGCTGAGCTGACCCTGAAGCTCTCCAGCAATGCTGCAGTTTGTGGGGCAAACAAAAGGCATGAACGGGAGTGGGAGAGCAAAGGCAGGAGGCAGGGAGTGAAGCAGAGAGAAGAGGTGAGGGCTATGAAAACCTATCCTGGAGAAAAGGAGGCTCAGGGGAAACTTCCTCACTTACTACAACTACCTGAATGGAGGTTGTGGTGGGCTTCAGTCTCTTCTTCCAAGGAACAAGCAACAGGACAAGAGGAAATGGCCTGAAGTTATGCCAGGGGAGAGTTAGGGTGGATATTAGGAAAATTTTCTTTACTGAAAGTCCTGGCCCAGGCTGCCCAGGGCAGTGGTGGAGTTCCCATCCTTGGAGGGGTTTCAAAGCCCTGGAGATGGGGTGCTGAGGGACATGGTTTAGTGGTTCCCTGGCAGCACTGGCTTTACAGTTGGACTTGATAATTTTAAAGGTCTCTTCCAGCCGAAACCATTCCACGATTCTACAATTCTACTGTGCATTGTCTTGTGAAGTCCTTGGACACAGCCACTGCCTGTGTCTGTGGGAGGGCATCTGCCTGCGGGCACTGGTTTTGCTTGTTCCCTGTGGAAACAATGCTATCTTTGGAAAAGAGTCTAAAGTCCCGAGCTGCTTAAGGAGAATGGAGAGCCCCCAAATTTTCCCTTGGCATTGCAGATGCAGCCAGGTCAAAGGAAGCTGAGGTGTTTTGGAAGGAAGCCCACAGCTGAGGGGATGCTGGTCCTACAGGGACAGCAGAGGAGGGAGCAAGGAAGTGGCATGGACTTGGGAAGAAGGCTGGCATGTCCCCTGTGCCTCCCAACCCTCTCTGGCCCACCTTGCCCTTGGCCTCTGAGTTCCTCTGGGAATTTCTTCCTGTCCCCAGTGCCTGTGAAGGAGATTGTTTTGTGCAGCACAGACTGTGGAGCTCATTGTCCTCAGTGCAACACCTGCATGTTCTTGAAGCCTCGTCATCTCAACAACAGGCTGCGGTGCCTTGTTTTTACCCGTCTGTGTGGCAGAGGAGGAGGGGTGAGGGAAAGTGGCCTCTTTGTGTGGCTCTGCTAGTCTCTGGCAGCCCCCGCTGACATCATGCCCATCTTCTTTCTTCTTCTTCTCCTTATTTTTCTCCAAGTGGGCACTGGATATAGCTGCATGCTTGGAGGGGCTGTCCTCTGGACTCTCCTTCCTCACAAGCAGTCCCTCCTCTGGTGCCTTGCCGAGAAGCAGATAGTACAGGTCATTATGTTGACCAAGACCAAGGGGCCCTTTCAGTGCCTGTGGGGTTTAAGGGCACATTGCCACAGCTGGAATTCCTAAAATCAGCGTTATAGGTTCTGCTTAGGATGTGCCGATTGTGAACAGCCACATTAGAGAGAGGTTGGAATGTGGCCTTCATCCCTATCGCGAAACCTTGAGTCACATATTTTATTCGGGCTTGGCTAAGTAAAAGTGGGGAATTTTTTCCTGCCTGTGAATGAAATTTTTGTGCTGGACGAGTCTGCTCTGCTGGATTTCCCCTGCCTGGGATGGGGGGTCCCCAGCAGAGCAGCACTTTGTGGAAAACAAATGCAAGTTTTCAGTTTGGTCGAGGAGAACTGTGCTATAGTTCAACCTCATTTGCATGGCTGCAGACATGGGGGTGAGAGAATTGCCCCAGAGTCCTGGAGGGTGGGAGGTTTACGGTGCCAGCACACACACGGCAAACAAATCCCCGTGAGAGTGTCTGGGAATGCTGCACTAGAATAAGTGCAATCCCATATTTTGCAGCGTTTAGCGTGCCCCTCTCCCACCCTGGTCTTGCTGTGGTGTGACACCAGGGAGGAGAAGGCATGTAAGAGGATGAAGCAGAGGAGCTGTGGTGCTCCCTAAGCTTCAGAACATGTTTTTCTCACTAAATAGATCCCGTGAGGAATGAAAATGTGTATATACACAGATATTGGCAGACAAACGGTCTTTGGGTCAGACCAATTTGGCCTTCATACTCATTTTTACCTGTGTGAGTTTTAAAGTAACTGGAGGTGAAATGGTTTGCTCATGTCGGTGATGCCCTGAACGAGCTGGGCTGTGAACAGCAGCCTGGTCACAATGTTTTCATCACGATTACAGTAATGTTTTAGTCACAATTGCAATAATGCTGTATTTGTTAGATCACAGATGAGGAATAAATAAGCTGTTAAGTTTTTTTTTATTTAAAAAAACCCCAAACAACCAAACAAACCAACTCACACTTCTTTTACTAAAGCTCAGATTTTTCCAGGCTGATCAGCAGGACAGTCCCTTTGGAAGGAGAATAATGTGCAGAGTTTGGGACTTCGACATTATTTAAGCTGATTAATGATCTGTTATTTGCAAAATGAGGTGGTACCACTCCAGAGCATTTAATAAGCATGAATCAGGTCTTGAAAGTCATAACACTGGCTCAAAATTCATTATATTCTAGAAGTAATATGCCCTGGACTGTTCTTTTTTACCCTCTGGCTGCTGAACTCTAGTTCATGGTTTTCCCCAACCTCAGAGGCTCCAGACTTTTTCTCTAAGTGGAGGCCAACTTCCAAAGCTCTGGTTAAAAGGAAACAACCCCTGAAACACTCTCTAGTGCAGAAACAGAGATGTGTTCAGAGGGCAACCTTCACTTGTTGCTCGGGGAAGGGATGGCAGTTTGTCAGTGAAATTTGTTAAAAAGGAAAACAGGGTTTGAAACAGTGTGGAGATAAAAAAAAAAGGGGGGGGGGGGGGAAGTTGCAAACTTGCCAGGAAAACAATGGACTCAAAAATTCCATTGAGTTTTCAGTGTAACCTGTGCACACACCCTTTTATCCTTCCTGCTGATATTTCTATGTCTTTCCTTGCTCCTACCTGGCTGAGAGAACTGATTTATTGCCGAAAACAACCCTCAGCAGAGCTGTACTCTGAGGCAGTATGAAAATATTTCATACGTTAGTGTTGATGGAAAAACCCTGGCCCATCCGGTGTTGTTGCTGCTAATTCGGGGGACCCCGTGCTGGTAACCACGGGAGCATTTTCCTAATGGAGGTGAGGGACCTGAGACACTGGAAAACACAGATGAAAAATACATCAGTTACTGAGAATTACTACTGAAAAATGACCATATTAGATATTATATAATAAATGAAGGATAGTAATAAGTTTTTTTCTGGACACTGCATGAAATTTACTTGTAGAACCATAGATAGCAAGATAAAAAGATTGCCTTGAACATAGAATAAAAATAATCATGGCTATCCATTACTTCAACCAAACGCTTTGAAAGACAAATCTGTATGACTGTCAGCAACTCAGAATAGTTAAATTTAGCTGTGAAAGAAAAGTATTCTTTCCTCTGCAGAAAGCTTTTAACTTACTGGTAAGGAATTTGGCAGGGACTCACTGTCCCTTGAGTTAGAGTAATTCTGCACTATTCTCCCCCACCTTCCCAAGCACCTTCTGTGCTTCTTGTCTGCTTGTACTTCCATCCAATTAAATTATGCCTGTTAATGTAGAATATGTAGAATAATGCAGAATTAAATTATGCCTGTAATGAATTTCAGCTCAACAGACTGAGCTACTGCAAGTCTGTAGTGAAAAAGGATTTAGCAATGCAGGGATCCTGGCATATATTCCTGTGGAATTACAGGTATCTGATGGAGCAAGGACACCCACCCTGAGTATTACTGAGATGACTTTTGCAGGACTGCCTACTCTAGCTGCAACAAGCAGGCAAAATTTCCAGTATATGGGTGCCCCAAAACATGCCTGTTTTTCTAGATAACGTAGTTGGTCTAATAGGAAATATTCCTTCTGTTTGCAGGCTTTTGCTTATTTTTCTGCTAGACTGTATTGACTACCAGAAGCTCTACTATCTGAAGACATTCATATTTAGGGACAGGCAAAGAGTCTCTCAGCAGAGCAGAAAAGGGATAATAGTTGCTATTCGAAGAGTTCTTCCTTGTAGGCAGCTATTTTAGTACTTGAAACTTGTCCTAAAATGCCATTTTCAATCCCTTTGGGTTTCTTGGCAAGTCAGCTTTTTTTCCAGTCTTTCTCTGTCATACAGCTAGACCAAAATTCGAGTTCACTGAGAAATATTGCAATCACAGGCTGTCCTTTTCACATCTTTGTGGAGGATTTACAACCCAATCTAATCTATGCAGAGCGATGAAATCCAGTCCTGTCTCAGGGCGTTCCTCTTGCTGAGCAACGGGGTCACTGGTGACTGACGGCAGCTGGTAGCCTCTGAAGACAGAGAGGTCAAACTAACCCATGCAAAGTCCTTGGCTTGTGCTTCACGGCTTTCTAGTATTGTCAGCATTAAAATAAGGTGGTTTTACATGTAGTTGAGCCACATGCACAAGAGAAGCCATTGTGTCAGCATCCCTGAGAGCTCTTCTCACCCCAGTGCAAGTGTTTTCTTCAGTTGTGGGGGAGGGTCTGGGTAGATAAGGCTCTTATAGTCTATGGACATAAATATATATATATATTTACTGCTAACAGAAGAAGAAAAGATGATTGTGTCTTTTCGGACAACAAAGAAGCTTTTCTGTGGCAGCCCATTAGAATGCTTTGCAGATTCCCAACTGATCCATTTTTGTTTTAAAGCATTAGAGGCTCATGAGCTGTTTGCAGGACAGATCCCCACGCAGCAGAAATGCTGTTCTCCCCTCCCTGCCTTCTCCAAAAATTCCTTCCAAAACCACAGGGTCCTCGCTTTGAGGAGGCCCAAAATTATTACTGGCTTTATTAGCATCCCTCAAATGTTCTTCTCTTTTCCATAAGAAAATATTTTCTCTCACAATAACTGCAGCTATTGGGGATGGGTTTTCTGTTGGACCGGCCAGGAGCTATGTTTTGTTCTCTGCTTTAACTAAACAATTTTATTTTTAATCTCATCCCCTTTTTTTCTTCCTCTTGCAACCGTAACTTTTTGACACTGCCTCCAGATACCTTTTAGCGCTGTTGGTGGAAATCTGTAAGGCTGCCATGGTGCTGTTATTGTTTTGCTCTGATTCTCTGATAGCCACAAGGATGGAGCCATGCACAGCTTGTCCCAGAGGCAAGTAAATATTGACAGATTAATTCTTCTCAGATGTACAGGCCATAAAGGAGTATTGTTTTAGGACCTGCTCCTGTGAGGTGATTAACACCATCAACTCCTGTTGTCCTCGGTGCATGCGGGGACCATCTTGCAGGATGGAGGTAGGAGCCTTAGCGAGGGTAGCGAGCGTGACCTTGTGTAGCACAAGGAGAACGCGAGGTGTGTGTTTTCTCCCTGCTTGGAGCAAACCCTGTGTGTGCTGCATGCAGAAGGTCCCTGCCTGGCTGCTTGCAAAGAGATGACTTTCAATCCGCTTAACTCTCCTGAGGGTATCTCCTTCACACGTCACCAGCCTAGCAGGGATGCTCACAGCACCCCTGTGGCAGCCTGCCTCCTTTTTGGGGAAAAAAACCTATGACATTTGGAGCAACATTGGAAGTCTGCAGTCATTTTTTGACCTGCTGTAGGCTCTAGGTAGAAGGATGTTTTCCCTTCAAGGTCAGGTTGGAGGGGGCTCTGAGCAAACTGCTGTAGTTGAAGATGCCTCTGTCCATGGCAGTGGGGCGGGACTAGATGCTCTTTAAAGGTCCCTTCCCACCCAAACCATTCTGTGATTCTGCAGACCCTTCAGGTCCCATTTCTGTTCAATTCAATAGGATTCTGGAAGAGCCTTGCTGGGTTTTTCCACATCATGTGATACAGAGAAAATTTCCATGGGGAAGTGAAATCTGCTTTCCAGAGTTGTGAGACATTTCCTTTTCCATAAATAAATCCCAACAATGCTGTGCCACTGATTAGTTTGTCCCTGCCCATTCTGCTTGTATTTCATAAGCCCTACTCTGCCTTGCTAAGTGCTGAGGTATTTTCTTCGTGTGTATGTGACCATTCAGGAGAGCAACTGCACCGACACCGATTGACATGGGCTGAGGACATAGCACGCAACTTCATGCAGAAACAGTGATTTAAACCAGTTTACTCCAGGCCACTGATTTTACTGTCTCGCCAGTGCATATGGCTTTCGTGGTCTTGCTTAGTATCTGTTCTCTTCCCAATTCTGCAGCTCTCCAGAGCAGTAAGTTCAGGGATGACTTTTATTCTTCCCCCTTAAAGATATTTCAAGGGAACAAATCTGTTTCCCTTGTAATAAATATATCGGATTGTGTCAAGCAGCAGTTGTTTTTTCTTCTTGTTTGTTGGTGCCTGAGAGAGAGGTGGCTCTTCTCTCTCGGTCCCTGTGCCTACAAGGCTCCCATGCCGCCTCCTGCTCGGAGATCTCTTAGACCAAGCTCTGATGCTCCTGGGTCCCACTGTGGCCCTGCAAGGGAGGAGGGATGGGCTTCCCCTCTGTCCCCCGTCCTGCGGAGCCTTCCCTCCCCTCTGGCGTGCTTTGTGTCCCCGCGGTGGGTCGGGTGCCGCAGTCACCTTTCCTTTCCCTCTCTCCCCAGCCATGTGCGGTGTTGTTGCAACGATCTGGTTTCCTGTCTGCGCCCACCGCGAGACCACCATTATGAGCTTCGGCTACTCCCTGTACACTGGCTGGATCGGCTCTGCCCTCTGCCTCTTCGGCGGCTGCATCATCGTCTGCTGCTCGGGAGATGCCCAGACATTCGGTGAAAACCGCTTCTACTACGCCTCGGGATCCAGCTCCCCTACCCACGCAAAGAGCGCTCACGTGTAAGCGTCCTGGGGACGTCCCACGGCTGCCATCGGATGCTTTGGCTGGTGGGTTTGTGTGCCCTGGGTTTGCTTCTACTGACGCACGCTGCTGTCAGGCTCCCAGGGGAAGATTTAGAAAAGCAGCACAAATGTCTGGTAGTTTTGAAGTGTTATTCTCCCCATCTGTTCCCCCTCTTCTCTAGAAAGAAAGCTCCAGCCAGCCCTACCTCTTGGTCCTCCCCATTTTGTCCTGGTCACCTGCCCCATCTTCTTGCAGCCAGGAGGACTCAGATGGTTGGGGGTCATCATGTGGGTTTTATGGTTTTATTTTATTTTCTGGCTCCCCTGATTCTAGGAGAGCTTAAAGCAATACAACAGAAATGAGAGAGACACTTTCCCATTGTTAGAAGGACTCTGTCAGCTTCTCCCACCACGTCACTATTTGCTTTCCCCCGTTCAAGGTCACCAGTCTGGCACGGTTGGGGCGAGAGGGTAGGGAGGAAGGCTGCGCTCTCCAGCCGGGCAAATGTTTCTCTTTCAGAACAAGAACAGGGGAATGTTTTTCTGCCTTTCTCTGTAAATACTTTTGTATGAGTTTGGTCATTTTAGTAACAGTATTTCCCTCACCCCCCCAAGTCATCAGTATGAAGGAAACAGAACCCAAAGGTCTTCATTACATGGTAGATAATAGTGCCTTTTTATAGAGTTTTAAATGACTCTGGGGGCTCTAATCCCCGCACTCTGGTTTGGTTTCTTTTTTCCTTTGTACAGATCAGTTACTAAAAATGGATTTTTACTTTTTTTTTTTTTTTTTTAAAACCTCTTGCTTTCTTCCTTTAAATTTGTGTTCTGCCTTGAGTCTTTAAAGTAGCACGTTTTAACACTCAGTATAATGTACCCATTACAACACAATTCTGGTGAGTACTGATGATGCCTTTGTACTTTCAGTGAAATACTGTACAATAAATAACAGAGTACCTGCAACCACCAGCTTATTTTTCTGTTCTTCTTCCTTCCTTTCTGTGTGTTTCCGTAGCTATCTTTTCCATGACAGGGCCTTCCTAATGATTTTGAAGACTTTATTTTTTTTATAGCAGGATGAGAGATTCTACTCTGCTGTGGAATTAAGTGGGCTAATTTGTTTTGTTGGGGAATATTTAAAATATGAGTAATCTTCCTGCATGGTATTGGCCGTCGTCTTATCCATTCATTCTTTCAATGTTCCTGATAGCAGCCTGCACCCGTGGTACCAGCTCGGGGCACTCCACACTGGGGAGACTTAGAAACCTACGGAGGGGGTGGAAATACACCACCAGCACTGCTCGGGCACGCGGGAGTTGAGAATCATGTTGCTGGAAGTGTTCTCAGCTGAAATAAGAATCTGATCTGGGGTCATCACTCTGATTAATACCATGTAAGATCAAGATCTAACTCTGTCCTTTCCAGAGGCTGTAGCAATTTAATTACATCGATACACAATCCCATCTGTTCCCAGAGATGTTAACTGAGTTCAAATAAATTGTGTAAACCAGGCTTCAGGAGCAGGGGAAGAGGAATAGCTGCTGTTCAGGCAGGGACAAGGGGGAGAGCCCAGGCCTTGTGTGTAGGGGGAGAGGGGAATGAGCAAGCAGAAGAGAGGGCTGGCCACGTTGTTTGGGGTGACGGAGAAGAATTAGAAAAGAAGGCTGCTAGTTCAGCCTCAGTGGATTAGGGACTGTCCTTTCATCCTGGTCTACTTCAGCTGGAGAATCCGAACGGGGTGACGCAGCCATGAGCATCACCTCCCCTGTGTGGGAAGTGAGGCCAGAGCATTCCAAAGGGCCCAAGGGAGGGTGGCTGTGCTCCACAGCAGCCCTCTGCCCGCACACCCGAGTAGCCCCAGCATGTGCTCACTCTGCCGGGTGAGCTTTGCACGGCTGCCATCCCCGACAACGCGCCCGTGGTGGGCAGCAGCGTGGGGCCATCGGCGGGACACTTGTGCCCATTACATCACGGGCAGGGCACAGGCAGTTGTTGTGTGCGCTGGAGCGACGCTGTAAGTGCTGCCATTGATGCGCGGGTGCCACGGGTGAAGGGGTGGCGCAGAGACGTGCCAGCTTGTGCAGGCTGCCCCGGGCACTGGGCATTGTGAGCTGCCTCTGCCCGTTAACCCCGGGGCTGGCGGCAGCGGGGGAGACCTCGGAGCAGAAGCTGCTGGAACGCTGCCCTGAAAACGGCCCTGAAGCAAAGTGGGAGGGCAATACAGAGCAAAAGCCTGTCTGAGATGCTTCAGGGCAGAGTTTGGTGAGGTGTCGTGGTGCTGGTGGAGGGGCCACGGCAGTGGTGCACAACCCAATGAGGAACAAGCACTTCCAGGCAGTGCTTAATGTTTTTTTCCTGCCCATGCCGTTGGATTGCAACTTGACATCTTTGGGCATGTGGGGCTGGGGATTCTCAGCACGGGCTGGGGCTGGGGCTCAGCTTGCCCTGCCCATGGTTACAGGTAATCAATGGGCAATCCCAAGTCCAACCACTAAAAGGCCCTGGGAAAGCTGCTTGGAGAAAAGAAGAAGGGGAAAAATCCAAAAATCGAAAAAAAGCAAAACAACCTGGGAGCAGTTTCAGGGAAAATGGACATCTTGCAACCATGGGGCATGAGGAGATAGTGCCAAGAATGGGACAGGATATGTGTTTGGGGGAAGCACAAAGAACATTAAACTTTTTGAGCTTTTAAACTATCAAAGCTGAAATACCTGCTTTGCACTCTCCCAAAACACCCCACTCTCCTGTGTGGGTTTTCCTAGGCTGGGTTGGCCATGGTGCCGTTGGCTCTTGAAGGCTTTTGATGCTTTGCCTCTGACCCAAAGCCTCAAAATGGAATCAAATATATTTCACCTGAATGGAAAAACTGCTCCAGGCTGTGCCTAATACCAGCCATAGAAGGGTGGGTGTGAGCTGCAGTGGTCACCCTGGCTTGGAGGTGCTGGGCCCTGATGCACCAGTGGAGCTCTCGCCAGCTCCTCCAGGACCAGTTAAAACTCATGTCATGGAGAACATGCCTGGCACCCTCACAGTTCCCTGAATAACAGGATAGAGCCCATGAGGGGACACCAGTGACCCTGAGCACCCCAAAGGGGAGAGGCTGCTGTGACTCCACGAGCAATCCTGCCTCCCCTCGACCTCGGTGCCCATTCAGGGGCTGATGGTTCCACGACACCCCAGCTACCCCCAGGAAAGGTGGGTGCTGACAGCACCACGAGCAGATGGGAAGTCAACCTCCTGTCATTGACTTTATTTTTTGTTTGTTTGTTTGTTTTTTCTTTTTATTGTGTAAACTGATAACCATTTTTTTTTCACAACAGTGCATATAAATACCAAAGTCAGGCCACTGAAATGGATCTTCTACAAAGGAAATTTTGCAGCACTTAAGGCAAGATTTGTTCATCTCTAGCTTCAGTTTAGCATTGCAAAAATCTCAGACCTTCAGGTACTGATTGGCTTAACAAAATTTATATGGGAATTTTTTATTATTATTATTATTCTTTTGGTTTAGTTTTTCATTTAAAAAGTTTACATTACTATGGAAACTGATACTAAGACACATTTGTCTGTCTTTCTTTAAAAATCCATTAGTTCCTGTTTAATTTTTAAATGTAAAGGCACACAATAAAGCTTTATGCATTTATTAAAATATACAGATTTTGGTAAATTTAGATTTTTTTGTTCTTAGTATCTTGATAATATATATATTATATGTATAGTTGTCAACAACACAATCATTTGAAAATAAGAATCACTCCATAACATATCTGCTTTTTTTTTTCTTTTCTTTTCTTTGTCATGACACACTACAAGATCCCATTGTACAATGCACCAATGGGCTTTTAGAAACCACAAAAAAAAATCATATAAATAAAAAATTAACAGAACAAACTTTTTTTAAACAAATACACCAATTTCATACCAGAACTGCAGAGAATCATTACACCAGAAAGTACCATCTGCAAAAAAAAGAGCAAGATATACATCAGATAGACCAAACAAACTGAAGATCATTTACAAGCTGGATTTACAACATCCCATGTCATTCGGGGGGTGGTTTCTCTGCCGCGTGGAGGATGCCGGGGTGCTGGGCCTTGCACCGAGTGGTGCAGAGCGAATCTGTGGAGGGACTGAGACCTTACAGAGTTGGTCTGGAAGATCTGAGGTATTTATGCTCCATCCGCATCGTGCCCCGGGGCCCGCAGTGCGTGCCTTGGGGAGGGCAGGCAGGCTGGAGGGGCTGTGTGCCTCTCAGCGGTGGGGGGAGGGGGATGTTACCACTCTGCCTGTGTCCCCCTGATGGGTCAGGGGGCAAGAACCTCCCCGAGGGCACCCAAAGGAAAGCCTGGATTTTGGGGTTTCAGCAAAATGAGTGCTCACACCTCCTTCCAACATCCAAAACCACCCCCCAGGGCCAGCGGTACCCAGAGGTGATGGACATGCCTGAAGCAGCTTTTGCTTGTGCCCATTGAAGACCCCACCACCTGCTACAAGGGACAACACGCGAGCTCCCAACTGAAGGCTGGACTCATGTGCTCCCCAGGCCCTGCTGCCTGGAGCAGGGTGGGGGGACCCCACTGCAAAACAGCCTCCCTGGGGGCCAGACACAGGCAAGCCCAAGCAAGACCCAACTTGTGACTCGGTCACCTTCTCCTTATGCACCTCTATTAGGTGGGATGTGGTGAGTCCGGGAGGAGGATGGGCTCCCACCCCCTGACACGGCAAGGGCTGATGGCAGCCCATCTGCATCAGATGGCGCCATGGCATCAAATGCTGTTTCCTGGCAGTTCTGGGGACGTGGTGCAGCTGTCCTGCCCCAGTGCCTCCCCGAGAATGGGAAGGAAGATGGGTGAACTGGAACAAGAGCAGTTGAAGGGCTTCACTCAATGAATGGATCCAACAAGAGGTTCCTACAGACACCAAAGAGCAAGGGATCAAGCCCTCATCAAATTATACAGCATACCTAGAGCGGACGTGACGACAGACACCGGTACTGGTAACTGCTCTGTAACGAGAGATTAAGGCTGCAAAGGAAATAACAGGCTTTGATTCAACAGGGTACTTGGGCATGAGCTTGTGGTCTGGCAGATGCCTAAATACCATGCGGAAGCAGGACAAAGACGACTACCTCAGATATGATATAGGTATAGTACAAGAGCTGGTAGGAAAATAGCATCAATCTTTCTCCCTGAAAATGTAAAGCCAGACCTGCAAGGTGCCATTTCTCTTGGGTACTTCTAAGGCATCAAGGATGAGAGCAGCCAAGCGTGAGTGAGGGGTGACTTTTCCTCGGCACTGCCGGAAAGGTTTCCCGAGCTGGCACGTGAGCAGTGCACACATTGCAAGCAGCTTTGTGTTGGGATACACGCGGGGTTTCTGCTTCTAGACGTGGGGTAGGGGTGGGCAGCAGGATGGGATGCCAGAGTGAAGCTTACAGGTCCTTTTACCAACCCCTTGTTGCCATCCCAAAGCCCTTGCACAGGGTCAAACTTCCTTTGGCTTGCCCAGGGTGCTCTGGGTTAAGATCTGCAGAACTGAGTGCTCTTCTCCACTGGGAAAAGGACTGTAGTCTGTCACTGTTCAGGATGGGAGCTTCAGGGAAGCTTCTGCAGCCATAGGCAGAGCCCTTGAGTCCTGGGGATGATGGTGATGGGTGTGGGTCTGGACAGCCTTTGCACCCAGCAGCCCACGTGCTCGCAGAGGGTTCCAGGCAAGCTCTGTGCTGTGTTTCAGGGGACCGAGCTTCATCCAGTGAACCTAAGTGTTAATGGTTCTCAGCATCACGTGTTGGAAATCCTGCCTTGTGCCCCCAGTGATGCTAAATTGTCCCCTGGGATGCCAGCAGCAGCCGCTGGCACTGGGGGTTGGTCTGGGTGGCACCAGGGGAGCCCCAGGGATGGATCCAGCCACAGCCTCAGGGAGCTGGGTGGAGGATGGGTGTTGCCGTCTGATGGGGTGTGTCCTTAGTTATTATTTATTCAAAAAGTTGTTCCTCTGTTGCCGTGTTTTAAACTAAGCACGCTGGTGATGGGCTCCAGAACTGGACCTGCTGCCAATCGCTGACTCAGCAGAGTGGCCGCTCTCTGCAGCAGGAGGCAGTGGCTGCAACCACCCTCTGTCACCGCTGACCGTGCTGCGGGGACGCTGGTGACAGGGAACCTGATGGCACTGCCAGGGGGACAGCCATGCTCAGGCCGTGCCAGAGGCTCTGTGAGAAACATCTACCTGCTGACCACCTCTGCCCTGTGAGCCACCAGCTCTGTTTGGTTTCAGATTGAAATTGGAGCACTTAGAGTAGAACAAGCAGCATTTCAGTGTTTTTTTCATCCAGAGTCCACCAAACCAGGGTCAGAAATGGAGAAACTGGTAGAAGATGGAGATGGCAGCAGGGAGGGACATGTCAGCAGCCAAGTCCTCTCCACTTGCCACGAGTGTCCCAGCCCTGTCAAGACATGGTTGACCCATGAATGTTGATATTTTGTGAGGACACAGACATGTTCCTGAAGCACCGAGGCCAGAGCAAGCACTGAAATGTGTCCACCACAGTGAGAGAATTACGGCACAGACCCTTTTGTAGAAGACACGATGTAGTGGAAACAGCACCCAGCCTCAGACTGGTGATGCTCAGAGAAATGGCGCATGGTCCTTGTCGACCTTGATTCACACATGGTGGGTTGAGTCAAAAGCAGGTCACTGCCCTTGCTGTGACCAGAAATGGAACCAGGCTCTCAACCTCAGATTCGGGATGTTTGGCCTTGTTGGGACGTCAAGGTTTGATTCAGACACAGACTAATTTTGAATCACAGTATTTGGGACACTGATTTGGAGTGTGGGGATGGGCATGGGAGTAGCACTGCTGCATGCATCAAGTGCCTTTGTGCCAGAATGGGCCACAGAAACACTGTCTGATGGGACCGACCTCTCTGGATCAACCTCTGATCTACTCCCTTGAAAGAGGTTTGTCCCCCCAACCTGTCCCTTACACTCAGTTGTTACTTCAGGTGGTTCAAAGAAAAAAAACACATGTGCTATGGAAGTGCGAAAATGTAAGAGTGGCATCCCACCACTGTGGCCATCAGATGGACGTTCCCCAGGGACAACTCATTTCATGCCCTCATGTGGCTCCTTCCACCCCTCAATGCCCTCCCAGTTTGGCACATCTCCCACTTCCCTGCCTCCACCGGTGCGGCTGGGGCTGGAAGATCAACCAGTGCTGCGGGATCAGCCGGCATTCATCCCAGCGAGACCCAACCAGTGGAGCCAGGATGGGCCGTGAGTGTGTTTGGTTCAGGCTCAACAGCAATCGCAGAGCGTGTCCCAAGAACTGGAGGCGAACGGGGTGGTGGTGGAGGACCTGGGGAGGATGGGACAGGAAGGGGGAGCTGCGGGGACCTTTCCTCATTGGCTGGGCGGCATGGCACCCCACTGCCTGCCCTGCTACTCGGGCGAGTAGTCCAACTCGTCGTTGGCGATGAGAGCCTCCGACGACGGTTTGTGCCTGCCCTTGCTTTTCGACCTGCTACTTGTCCGATGGCTTTCCTTTGCTCCTGCCATTTGCTGGTAGGAGAAGCCCTTGTCCTCAGAGGGACCCCAGCCCGGGTAGCCATCGCCCTCAGTGGCATAGGAGAAGCCATCATCCACAGAGAAGGGGTCGACGTCCACATCGTAGCGCTGGTAAGTGCTCTGGTGGAGGGCCTCCTCTCGGGCGCTGATCTCCAGCGTGCTGTTCCACATCCCGTAGCCAAAGTAGATGAGCAGACCTGTGGCAGGTGAGAGGGAGAGGGTTGGACCCCAGCCACCCGCACCGGCCCCGTGCCCCTGCATAAAACATCACTAAAAACACATGGTGCCCAAGGTGGCACCTGCTCCCCCAACACCACGTGAGGGGTGGGTCGGGGCTCTAGCCTGGTTCATCACCGACCTCCTCCCACCCAGTGCCAGCCTGGCTCCAGCTGATGAGGGTTACGTGTAAGTAAATACATCTATTTTTTTTGAGCTAGTGTATGTTGTAGTAGATGTCTGCTCTTTGAAGCAGTTTTTGGGCTGCCAGCTGTGACCCGAGGGCTGTATGTTTTAGACATCAGCTGGGATTGCTACTGGCCATGTGATTGTGCCATCTGCAGCCTGGGTGGGACAGTAGCTCCCAGCAGATGTGTGGAGGCTCCCAAGTGCCAGCAACTCGCATCTCCACCCTGTTACCCTCCCTGCTACCTTTCTCTCTCTGGAGTTTTCCCATAGTCTCTGTCTCTCTCCTGCTGGTGCTCACAGTCAGGATGAGTGTATTCGGTATTAAAACAGCTCTGAAAACATGTTATTCTCCCCTCAGGAGTTTCATTTCATCTTCTCCTTCTAGTCCTACCCAATCACACCTTCCTGCACCAATGTTTTCCCTGGAAGCAAATGTATTTGGAGATCTGATTTCCAGTCAATTCTGGGATTAACCTACCCTAGATGTGCACATGGCAAAACCCAAACTTGTCTTGTGGAGCCACAGGGAACTGCTTGGGAGGTTAAATCCAGAGTCTGTGTGGCAAGACCACACATCTCTGCCAGTAATGGGTTGTGCCTCCTCCAACAGGTGAGCAGCCATGGATGGAGATGGTGGAGTCCATCACATCTTAATGGAGTGGCTTAATTAACTCATTGTCATTGCTGGCAGCTGAAGATGCACCCACAGAGCAAAGTATTTAATCATAGGGGATTAAACTGGTGCTTTGGAGTCATCTTTGTTTCCAGGTAGAAGAACTTTCCCTGGATTTGCAGCTTCACCTATTGCCTTAGAGGACTAAAAGAGCACTGAGCATGTCTTCTCCAGCCCAAAGAGTACATGTGGCAGCTGCTGCCCAGCAGCTTGGCCTGGGAGTAGGGGACTCTCAGAGGTGGAGCTTTGCTATGGGACCTCAGCCATGCAGGACTGACTCATATAACTGTGGTCCTCATCCCGAAGCAAGAGAGGGAATGGCAAAATGGAGCAAAAAAGTGATAGCAGCCTCCCCTTAAAGTGTAGAAACCACGAGACTGCTCTAAGCTCTCTGAAAGAGACACCAGAGGGAGATCCAAGGTATGTTCATGTCATCTCCTGGCTCTGCCAACTGAGCTGAAACATCTACAGATATCTGGAGGCACTGGAGAAAAGCATGAAGGCTGGTGAGCCCAGTGTGGTGGCCTGTGCCCACCCACTCCTCCTGCAAGAGGGGTGATTCCTGCCTTTACAGGAAGCAGCAGCTGATTATGACCTTTGCAACCATCCTCATTCTCTTTCCCTACCACTTCTTCCCTTTCGACCCAGGACCCTGAACCCTGCTCCTAAAGGGGAGAGCTGGTGGTAGGATATGTCACCAGGGATGGCCCTTGCGGGTGCTGGCACCATGCTCGGGGTCTGTTGTTCTGCAACTGGGGCTCCTGTGGGCTGCTGCAGTACATATGTTTACCTGTAGGGATATTATTTCTCTTTAAAGGATCCTTGGCTTTGATATTGTCTTGTTGCTTCAGTTCTGTAGAGTCCAGACTTGGGAGCCTTCAGGAGGAGCTATGAGAACTGCTCTTTTTCTCTTGGGTTTGTGGAGTAAGTGTGTTGCAATGTAAAGCAAGGGAAACTATGGACATGCCAGGAAGCCTAGATTTGGCAAAAAAAGGGTCCACAACAGACTTTGTGAGTCCCAAGAGCCTCCTGACACAAAGTGAAAGATTTAGCCCAAGAAAAGGAGATAGAGTCCAGAGATCCCTGGGGTTTGTCTCTCCCAGGGCTGCTGGCATTGGGCAGCTCTGGGCTTTGGAAACACAGTGCTGAGATTTTGGTGTGGGCTGCTGAAGAGCTCAAGTGGGTGAAATAGCAAAAAAAAACCAGGCAGATTTTGCATTCTGAAAATGCAAGGCAATTTCCAGAACCCACCCACTTTGCATCGAAAGGCTCATCAAAATAGTCACCTTTGTATGGAGCTGTTTACTTCCATCAAACTGACATTTTCTGGAGGTGTAATTTTCCATTTAGCTGTGGTTCAGGGGCTTGATTAACTGAGGTTTCTAAGAACTTCAGGATGACAAGGGACAGATGCAAAGGACGGGGTATATTCCAGCTGAAGAAACATCAGCCCAAGCAGTCTAATTAAGGAAGTTATTATTAACACCTTTTCAAAAGAGTGTCAGTTAAAAAATTAAAGTAAATGAATCTGGGACTCACCCACAAAACACCAGACGGCAAATCGGATCCACGTGACTGTGGAGAGCTTCAGCATGAGATATATATTCACCAGCATAGCAAAGGCAGGGACGAAGGGGAGACAAGGTGCCATGTAGGGCAGCTTCTTGGGGTTTTCTGGCTGCTGCAAGATCACAAACACCAGCACCACGATGAGCAGGATCATCAGCACGACGAGGAGGACGGCCCACCAGTTCTGCTCGTAGATGTAGTCTGACCCAAAAATGATGAAGGAGCAGAAGATGACCATCAGGACAAAGAGGAGGAGCACACAGGTGGTGACCGTGTGGCCAGTGGCTGCTGTGGGGCGGTCCATTTTCCCTGGCAGTCCAAGGTGGATCCTCATTGTGTAGTACCGAGGGCCGATCAACTTCTTCAGCTTGATGAGGTAGATGTTCTCAGACTCATCTGCCTCTATCCCTGAGGTCATGTCGACCGTGCCATAATTGGGGTGATTCACATTGTAGGTGGATTTATCTGATTTTCCAATTAGCATCTCATTATCCCCCAGTGATGGCAGATTTTTTGCCCCACACGTGTTGGTTGGTGGGCCAGCGAACTCTTCTCCTTCGCTGCCTGGGGAGCAAGCTTCCTTCTCGCATTCAGCCAGGATGCCCTCCTTCTTCTTGGTGTGCTCCTCAGAGAGGAATTTGACGAAGCCATCGATATCGCTCTCAGGCTGGTATCGGAGGAGCAGGACGCAGACGGAGACCAAGGTGTAGGCGAGCAGCGTGCCGATGGACATCATCTCTATCAGGTCCCTCAGGCTGACCAACAAGGAGAGCAGCGCTGCGAGGAATCCGGAAACAATACAAGCCACTACAGGGGTTTCCGTGTAAGAGCTGACATGGGACAAAAATCTGGAGTGCAAAACATTTATGTAAGGTTAAAATAGCAGATAGCAGTGGTTTCCTTTCACAATATCTTACCTAACTGGAGGGGCCATGCTCAGGGATGTGACCCCTTCGCTCTTGTTTTTTGGTGCTTAGACTCCAGACAGCCAGAGACTGGAAATACTGCTGAGACTGGATCTAGAGTTAGATCTAGGTCTACCTAGATCTGAAATGGGCACTTGAACACTTGCAAATACATACCAAGGTTTTATGCATGTACACTGCTCTCTTTTGCGAGTAACTCTGGAATTAAATGCTCATCCTCTCCCAAGCTGAATCTCTAGCTGCCAGCACCAAATGAGAAGCTATTGCATAGATCTCTCCTGATTTCTATTTCCCCCCCCCCCCCCCCAGGATTTTGCTTTGGGATGTGCCCCACTCTGCAAGCACCAGGTCCGTGCATGCCCACTACTCCCCGCTGTGATGGCATCAGGCTGCCAGGGCACAGGACAGTCCCCATCCCTCCCAGCACACTTCTCCAGACCCGACAGGTTAAAAAAAGCCACCATAGGCATGATGACCTGAAGAGCAGCCCATCACCAGCCATGGCATAAATGACTCTTGGCATTGGGAAGAGAGAGCCCAGCAAGCTGACAGTCAGGCCGGCCACAGATCCAATAGCAACGATGAACTTGGCTGCATAGAAGCCATGGGCAACAAACATTTCCATCAGTGGGGACTCAGTGTCGATGGCATCGTAGGGCACCATTAGCGTGAGGATGATGCTGACCTGGAGAAGGCAAGAAGAACGGGTGTTTGCTAGGGACTTGCAGGGCATGGGGGCTGCTTCTCAAAGGTGGAAAGCCAAGAAATGTCGTCTGATTGGGATTATATCCTTATGTCCCCTGTGAAGGGGACATAAAGTGCTAGAGGTAAGGTCTCTGAAGGCAACAAGGTGAAACCTTCAACCTTGTTGCAGTGGTGATGCAGGAGGCTGGTGGGGTTAGTAACATTTGCATTGACCATCTTCCTGTGTGGGGACAGGACTGCCTGAGTCATGCACTCTCCATGGGACAGACGCAAAACCCAAGATGGCATTGCTTGGGGCAACACTTTGATCCTATTTTAGCCAAAGAGGAACCAGTTTCAAGGGAATGCCACCATGCTGCAGGAGATGCAGTGGGTGAGTTTCTTGGAAATGATCAGAACAATATTTTTTTTCTCCTTTGTCACTCACTTTTACTCTTTTTACAGGGAAAATCCCCAAGTACAGACATACATTTCTTGGGGTGTAGAGCAGCTGGATATCTCTTGCATGGCCACCCCTGCCCATCCTCCTCCTCACTTGGACCCTCTCCCATATCTCCAGCAGAGGCAGTGCTGCTTTTCCCAAAAACACAGCGAAAGGCTGCTGCAGTGCTGCTGCTCTTTCCGCTTTGCTGCACATCTGGAGGCAAAAATAGCTGTGGATTGGGATGAGGCATGAGGGAAAAAACGGCTGCCACCATCGCCCTGCAGCTGGCAGAGGGATCTCTCTGGGGACAAACTGGGCTGTGGTCCCATAGAAACACAGCTGATATCTCAGTTCCCACCAAAGAAAGGGCTCTTGTCTGAGAGTCAGTTTGGCACCCAGGCTCATGGGGAGGGGAGCCGTGCAGATGTGCAGAATGGGCATGTTAGATATATATACTTCTATATGTGTGTGTGTATATGTATATATCTGTGTTTTTTGCGGGGGTTTCTGTTGTGGCCAGCAGGTCAAGGGAGGCAATTCTTCCCCTCTACGCTGCCCTGGTGAGATGCCCACCTGCAGTGCTGGGTCCATCTCTGAAGTTCTCAGCACAGGAGAGACATGAACCTGTTGAAGTAGGTCTGGAGGAGGCAACAAAAAATGATCCAAGGGCTGGAACCCCTGTGCTGGGAGGCCAAGCTGAGAGAGTTGGGGTTGTTCAGCCTGGAGAAGAGAAGGGTCTGGGAAGACCTTACTGAGGCTTTTCAGTACTTAAAGGGGCCTGTTAGAAAGATGGGAACAGAATTTTTAGCAGGGCCTGTTGTGACAGGACAAGGGGTGATGGTTTTAAACCAAAAGAGTGAGATTTAGACTAGGTGGAAGGAAGCAATGTTTGATGCTGAGGGTGGCGAAACACTTGCTCTGAGCAACCTGCTCTAGTTGCAGATGTCCCTTCTCCCTGCAGGGGGCTTGAACTAGATGGCCTTGAGAGGTCCCTTCCAACTGAAATCAGTCTATGATTCTGTGAGATATATATACACATATATATACACATATATGTTTATGTACACTTGCATATGTATAGCTAGTACTTACAGACACATATGCTGTCAAGCATGTGACGAGCGAGGCCGTGATGGCATAGGGGATGGAGGTGTTGGG
The DNA here is from genome assembly GCA_025345505.1 of Todiramphus chloris collaris. Taxonomy (NCBI): domain Eukaryota; kingdom Metazoa; phylum Chordata; class Aves; order Coraciiformes; family Alcedinidae; genus Todiramphus; species Todiramphus chloris. The sequence continues at coordinate 3,811,508 of JANVCC010000030.1, read as the reverse complement.
ATTCTTCGCTTCTTCTCCTGTGGTAGCAATGATGTCGAAGCCAATGAAGGCATAGAAACATGTCGCAGCCCCTTTGAGCACCTGTGTGGAGGACGAAGCATCTGAGTGCCAGGAGGGAGGGTGGCATCCAACCAGAGAGAGGGAACAGAGCAAAAATGAAGGAGCTCCGTTCTGCCTTGTCTGAGCTAAAGGATGAGTGGGGCCAGATCAGGGGTTGCACACACAGAGCTGGGAATTCCCACCTGGGGACTTATCCTGGGAGCACCCATAACCCAGTGACCTGGTCTAGGAAAAGATTTCAATGGGCAGCCTGAGTCACTGGAGGCATCTGCAGCTCACTCATGGTGCACCACAAACCTGTGCCCCCTCAGCACCCGAATCTGATGGGAGATCCTGGCAGTGACAGAGGAGACAACTAACCAATTTCAAGTTTGTTTTCACAATCCTCCACCCCAAATCTGTTTATATTAGCAGGGATTTGGAGCATGTTTACATGTTCCATCTTAGCAAGATGTCTCATGTGGCAGGAAGAGCTGCTAGCAGAGGAAGCAGAAAAGAGCAGCAACAGTCAGATGTGTGCCGCTCTCCAAACAAGCTCTGTTTTGCTTGGAAGCTGCAGACAGGTTAGGAGCACATGTTGGAGCACTTGGGTGAGGGATTATTTGTACTGTGTTTAGTTACTTTTTTCTTGATATGATTTTTAAAAATATACAAGATTAGCAAGGGCATTTATAGGATGGAAACCCTGAAGCAGGCTAAAGACTGCGTGGCTGTGAGCGAGCTAATGTGCAGTTGTAACATCCTCATATAGTTAGTTGGGTGCCACGTGTCCATCACATCTCTGGCATCTCAGCTGTCTAGGGATGGAGCACACAGTAAAACTCACCTCTTTCAGGGGACTACCTGTAATTACCATTTCAGAGTATCCCCTGTGCTCCTCAGAATCTCATGGTTGTGCTGTGGTGGATTTACTTTTACAAACCAACTGGGAGACAAACCACTATCTGAAAGTGATGGGAAGACCCTATCAATTTTGATGTGTTTTGGGTAGGTATCTCTTAAAACTATGTTGGTTTGGGGTTTTTTTGCCAGGAGATATTTGGTGAGTTGAATTGGAGCAAATCAGCTATTTTCTATTTTCTCTTTCTCATTCCTATTGCATGGCATAAAAACCAAGCACAATCCAAAGGTAAATATGATCTCTGCTCTCAGATGGGCCTCAGTGCTCTTCTCCTCTTGGCTGTTCTCTGTCCGAGGGGTATTGATTTGATGAAGGGAGGTGCAGAGACTCTATGGCAGCTTGGGACCCTTTCAATAATCAAGATTCTTAGTTTACTTTACTTTCTTGCTTATTTTTCTGCACAAAACCCCAATGGAGTTGAGCAGCGTAAATCTGAGAAATTATCTTGGGTTTAGGCCAGCTGAGATATTTCCAGTCTCTGTTCATCCTTGGATAAAAACCAGTGCAAGCAACCTAAAAAAGGCAAATATGTCCAAATTCTCAGTAAGCTTTGAGGGAACATCCATAAAATAAGTACTGGCAGGTGGCATTATGAAGTGCTCAAAACAAATGCTTGAGAACATTGTTGTTGAACACCAGCCAACACAAGTATCTCCCCCTTCGCAGAGGCCAAGCCAGCTCCTCCTGAGCTCCCCATCTCAAATGGCCACTGCATTTTGCTCCATCACCTGACAATCAGTGGCATTTCCTGGGGTACACTTTCATGTGGAGTTTGGTTCTCTAGGAGGGCGTTTTGGAAAAGTTCTGGGTTTATTCTAAGAGGCTGCAGGAGATACAGGCCATACCCTTTTGGTTTGATGGAGAGAGGAGGTCTAGATGCAAGACTGCAGTGGTGGAGGTTGGAGGTCCCTGGCCAAAGTGCAGGTGGGTTTGTCAGGGTAGAGATTTGGAGAGTGCAGTAGAAGTAGGGTATGTATACCACGAGCAAAACTGAGGGTGTGGCAGGTGGGTGGCACTTCTTAGGTGCTGTTTGTCCCTCTGTGCACCCAGAACTTACCCCTGGCCATCCAAATGGCAGGAATTGCCCTTCAGACCAGTTGTCACCTTTAATATAGAAGAGACCAGCAATCATGATGAAGATCCAGACTGCCAGATTAATGACATTAAGTACGTTGTTCAGCCCCACCGAGTTCTTCACCCCCATGGCCACGATGATGGTGACAATGACAGCAATGACCAGAGCAAGAAGGTCAGGATACGATTCCTCTCCTTTCCCTATGTAAGAGAAAAGAGGTGTGTAACTTTCAATCCATTGCTATACGCAGCATCTCTAGAAACTCTGTGAGGGTTCTTTAAAATGTTTTTCAGCCCCTGATGCTTTGCAGAGCTCCTTGGTCTCTTTGCTAAGGTAGTCTCCAGATGTTCCTGCCTCCACTAGCTAAAGTTGTTTTATTAAGACAATAGATCTTGGTATGTCAAGACAGGTCAGGTTGGATGGGGCTCTGAGCAACCTGCTCTAGTTGAAGCTGTCCCTGCTCATGGCAGGGGGATTGGACTAGATGAGCTTTAAAGGTCCTTTCCAAACCATTCTATGAATCTATGACTGGAGTTCTGGGAGGGCCACAAATGATCAGGTCCCCGTTTGCATAACATATATATGCCAAGTACTAATTAAAAATCAATCAGACATTAAGTTTTCATGACGCAGGTCCAGGACAACTAGCTGTTTCACTTACAGGTAGGAACCATGGACTCTCGCTGGAGCTGCTGGTCACACAGGACCATCACAGGCTGGAGTACTGCAGACCCAGCTCGTACACTTTAGCAAGGCTCTGCGTGTGCCTCAGTGGGCCTGAGCAGAGTGCCTGTGCTGGGTGAAGCACTCCTGTGCTGTCATTACCCTCTGACATTCGACTCATTTTTCCAGGTGCTTATTCTGCTAAATGCCAGCTCATCCCAAAGGGGCTCAAAGTGTCATCAATCCCACCCCCCTGAACCCCGCCGGTGAACAGGACTGCAAAGTACCAGAGGCAGACGGATGGTAAATAATGAATGGAACCTAATAGCTATGTCTGACTTCTGATGAGCTTCCAATTGCTTTTCAGGCCCTAATTAAGGCAGGTAGCTTAAGCACAGCATGACACACCTAGTCCGTTCAACGTGCCAACACTGTTGATCATCCAGCGGCTGATGGTGTGGTTGGCCAGCGAGTCGAACATGCTGCTGAGGGCACTGGCACCCGCGGCTGTGCCAATCAGGTACTCCAGGATGAGGTTCCAGCCGATGAAAAATGCCACGAACTCCCCCACCGTCACATAGCTGTAGGTGTAGGCAGAGCCCGTGGTCTTGGGCACCCGCACGCCAAACTCAGCGTAGCAAACGCCTGTTGAGAAAAGTATGAAACAATATAAGGAAAATGTGCTTGGAAAAAGAAAAAGTGAAAATGCCTTGGTCCTGCCTGTCTGGAGATGCCAGGAGGTGCTCAGCACTGTAGGCAGCAGGAGGAGCCCAGAGACATTGAAAGGAGACTCTCCCTCCCAGTCGCTTGGCAGACCATTTTCCCATCAAAATCAAGTTTGTGATGGATTCTTTTTTCTTTGAGGATTGATAGTTCAACCTTTATGGCCTGTTGTAGAAGAGTTCTCTCACAGGTACATGCCTCTGAAGTGGGCCCTCTGGGATGGCTAACTGCAGCCACCCCCCAAAAAAAAACCAAACCAAACCAAAGCTGGGGGGGAATTCATGCACAGGGAGCAGAACTGGGCAGCACTGGTGGTGTCCTTGGAGCCCTGTTTCCCTGCAGTAGCTTTGATGGTGATAGATACTTCTTCCCCATTCAGCAGTGACACTATAATATGATTTTTCCCATTTTTTCCTGGGTTTTTATCAAATATTTTATTTGTGGTATCAATATTCTGACAAGCTCCCAGTGCTTTTTGCTGCAGAAACCATCATAGCCCTGAGGTTTGCCAGGAAAATGTGGTTACAGTGAGATCTACCAGAAGACAGCATCTGGGTTTCTTCAAAGCACTGTGGGGCACAAGGATGTCAGAGATGGTTAGAGCCCTTCCATGGGATCAGGGAACAGCCTCAGCTCAGAAGGTGGCACAGGTGGGCTCACAAAAGGCTACACCTCTCCCTTTGCCGACCGCAATCTCCATCCTATCTTGTGTTACTGCTATGCAGATCCAGGCACAAGCACTGTCCTGATCTTCCCTGCTCTCATTCACACCCATGCAAGAGGAGTTTGAAGCCACGTTACACAGAGAATGTAAGTTATTTTAACACTTGGGAAGCATAGAACCATAGAAGCATTTCAGTTGGAAAAGACCTTTAAGATCATAAGTCTCATTTTGAAGAATAGTTGCAATTCTGAACCTGGCAGAGGGAGAAAAGCAAAAAGAGTATTTAACTGGAGCTGTTTGGGAGAGATTCCAGTGGACTTCAATACTTTCCAAAATCTTTGTGTACTTACTATGTCAGGACACTTTTCAGTAAAAACCTGTCCCTGACACATTGTTGTCTTAAAACAACCTTTAGGTTTTACATAAAAGGAATGGATGGACTTAGTCATAAATTCCCCAAATACTAGTCAGAACAAGTGCTGGAAGGGTGCACTGCATCCTGCATGTTTAACATGGATTAAGCCCCTGCCCCGAAAACCCCAGTTCAATTTATATGTGTTAATGGGTTAGGGTTGCTATTATCCTTGTGTAAACACGAAGTAATTAGCGAGTTCATTATCAACTCTTATTCTCTATTTAGAAGATAATAATTGCTTCAAATTCTCAATCAGTTCAGTACAGAAGAATGAATAATTTATAAAAATGTTATGAAGTTGCTGCTTTTACTGTAAGTGCAGCCTTTGCACAGTACAAACACAGAATTATTGAATCCCTAAGCTGAATTTGGTGGTGCTTCTTTTCTCGGTGTTGGAGGATTCTTATATTCCATTCACTGTTTAACTTGGTGGCAGTGCTTTGCAACGGGACCCTTCAAACCTCAATTTCCATAAAGCAGGCCCAACGGCAGGAGCAGCAAGACATCCCCATCACCCAGCCCTACAGAGAGTCATTATTCAAAGCTGATGAAAAATGCATGTGCTGGGTAAAGGTAAGACATTCACCGATAGCTACAAGCCTGAATGATTTATGAAACAGGTGGTCTGATGGGGACAAGTATCTCGTTTCTCTCTGTGATGGCCTTAAAAATCATATAATCTTTCTTGGAGGCAGCTTTACTTTAAGCCAATGACAAGATAAGGCTTAGAGAGGATTGGCATTGATATACAACAATAATGGCAAAGCAAAGATATTAATATGTATAAAATGTTTGAGTTTTCAATTATTCTACTAGGATCCCAAAATAGAAGAGTAATCTTTCATCATGTATTGAGTACAGCAATGTGTTGTGGATATCTGCATTAGCTATCAGCTATTGTTAAGAAAATAAACTACTTTTTATCATAGCATGCAGTGTCCAGTCTGGGGAACATGAGGTGCAAGGTCTGCCATCCATTCCTGACCACTTCAATCCCTTTGCTTTGCAGTGATGCAGGCCCTCCATCAGAAACAGGGTTCACAACACTTCCCCCTCTGCTTAAAAAGGAAGAAAATATTGCCATTTATTAGGGTGCAGATTTTGTAACAGTTTATTAGGGTGCAGACTTTATCTCACTCTCTGTGCTGTATCAGTAGTGTATAATAATAATAATAATAATAGAACTGCCCAAGCTACTCCTCAGCAGCCCCAGCTATTTGGCACCTTGTCCCCTGGTAGCTCTGCCAGTGTGCCCGTGCAGCCTGCCCAGCTGCGGGGCTGTGGGCAGAGCCTGGGCACACTCTCCCTGCCATGACTGTTTGAATTTGGAGGCAGATCTATTTCCTCCCCTCCAATCAAGAGTGATTGCGAGTTTCTGCAGAAAACAAACCAACACAGTGGTTGTTTGGAAGAGCAGTCTTTTTACAGAAGACAGTTTCTTTCCCTTGCATGTCAGCTACACTGTGTAATTGGTGTGACAGTCATTACACTGGTGTAATTATACAGTTATAGACGTTATTGACATAAACACAGCGGAGCAGTATGGTCCATGACATTGTTCCTTCCAAGATCCCATCTATAAACCCCCATTTTTCAGATTTAATCGACCTGTCCATCCTCTGGTTTATCTTGTCTGGGGGCAGGAGGTGAGGCAGCTATCAGCTTTCCATACAGCACATGAATCCAGGTTAGCTGTTTTTGTGTTAGTGGTGCCTTGAGGTCATGCTGGGCACCCTGACTTGCATAGTGGGGACTTCTGCTGGTGAGCATTGCCTTGATGGGACCATGAAGTCCCTGCTGGCTTCGAACTTCAAACCCCAGCGTTGTAACAGCTGCTGGGCAGCACAAACAATGGCAAAAGTACACCCTTTTGGCTTCTGCCTTGCTGTTGGTATGCTGGGGGGTGGAGGCCATTGTGTGGATGCTGATCTTCCTGATGCTGCCTGGCACGAGGCCACACAGAGACAATGAGACATCCCATGGGGCACTGGCACAACGGGAGTGATGTTTCAGGTGAAATAACCCTTTGGGGAGGGCCCTTTCAGCAGCATTGGAGGTAACACCAATTAATTCATGCTCCCATGAAAGAAATTCAGAGGGACAATCCTTCATTAACCAAGAGCAGGCAATTTATCGAGGCAGGTATACAGCAAAATGCTATTTTCAGCAAGCCACTGAGCCTGTCCATTGTGTTTCATGATCGCTCCGTAAAGCAGCTCCGTAAAGAAAGCTTCTTTAGAAATAGGACTCCTATCTCTCCAGCACCACCTAAGCATCTCATGATCATCTGCAGCTGGAGCCCCTCAACCCAGCCCCTGTCCTGCAGACAGGCAGCACCTGAAGCACATGCTCTGCTCTCCCATACTCTGTCGTACACCTTGGATGTTGCTGAGCCTGCTCACCGATGGGTACCAGGTAAGAGCATGGCAATGTGGTCCAAAGCTCAGTGCTTGAAATTCCTCTTAAGGATTGCTAGGGTTGCAGAGCTGCTCCTGTGGGAGGGAGAGTCTCTTCTTTCCTTGCACAGACTGACACCAAAGCCTGGGGGGTTGTGTGCCAGAGAAAACTATCCCACACCAGTAACCATAGAACCGCAGAATTGTTTTGGCTGGAAAAGATCTTTAAGATCATCAAATCCAACCATCAACCCAGAACTGCGAAGTCCTCCATTAAACCATCTCCCTCAGCACCACATCTAGACAACTTTTAAATCCCTCCAGGGATGGGGACTCCCTCACTGCCCTGGGCAGCCTGTTCCAGGGCTCAACAACAAGTGAGAGGGGGGAATCCTGGAGGCTGCAGCTGATGGAGAGAGTCTGTGGTGTCCCTTGCACTGGAAGTTTTGTGGAACAAAGTTGAGCAGGTGCTTCTGTTTGAGAGGTGAATAAAAGGCCTTCCAGTGAGATAACAAAAGACAGTGGAATTTGTCAGGCAGACGAAATTAGAAAAATGCTTGTCTGAAACCAGGCTAACCGGTGCAGAGGGGTTTCCCACCAGCAGGACCTGCCTGGTGGAGCTTCCCCCTGGCTGTCTCCCAGGGGAGCCAAATGGCTTTCTGGAAGGGGCTGTTTTTAGCTCTTGGGTTCACCGTGCAGGCAGCAGGATCTGACCCTGTGATCTTGAATACATCAAAGGAAAGCAGGTGATTTAGTGGTCCCATCTGCCCTAAACTGGTGAGAAACTCCTTAACATCTGCGCGTGCGCACTTGCCTGCGCTCAGTGCCCTGTACACCAGGAGTGACCGTGATGCGAGAGCTGAAATCACATCCCCCGCGCTACCCCGCCCAGCTCCCGTGCCCTTGCTCCGTTACTTGCCAAAGAACGTGCTGCTGTTACAAACAAACAGCAGCGTCAACCACGAAGTGAGGAAGCGGCCAAGGAGACTAGCAAAACACTGCCGAACACACTTTCCCAGGGCTGCAAAAGCAAGGGGAGATGAAAGCTGAGCGGGAAGCGGTGTGGGCTCCTGTGGGCGAAGGCAGGAGGAGCTCCCTGCTGCGGGGCAGGGCTTGCGTCTGGGGTGAAAAAGCCCCTTTTGGAGGACAGTGTGTTTTTGTTAGATGAGACCCACCCAAGCTTCGTTTGCTCTTGGTTTGCATCGCGGCCAGTGAAACTCTGTCAGAGGAGAGAGAGGACTGGGAAAGGATAAAACACTGATGCTATCTACTGCCTAGGTTAGAAAATGGGCAGTTTGGCTCGTTTGTTGAGATCTCAAATGAGCATCAGATCTCACTGCATGCTCTCAGCTTTTGTTCTGGGCTGAACGAGAGCTAATCTGCCTTGTCACTGGGGTCCAACTGGGGAGCAGGGAGGCAGGACTGTCAGTATGGTGGTCCCCAGCCAGCATCGCTGGGCTCTTTCCCTGGCATGGCTTTGTGGAGAGCATGACACTCCTCCCTGTGCTGTGCCAGGGTTGTGCCTCTGGGCTGGGGGGTTGTGGGGGCTTCAAACCTGCACAGACTTTGATGGGATCTCCATGAAGCAGCACTGCAGCCTCCAGGGAAAGTGCATGATGTGCTTCTACCTCCTCCTACAAAAATCCAAAGACTTGAAAAGCTGAGCCAGGTCATTTTGCTGTGTTTAGTGTTCCTCTTTTCTGTCAAAGCCCTTTGCCACTTGCTTAAGTCTCCTTACCCAACCTGAGGATAAAAGCTGGGTACCAGACAGACACAGCATGCAACGTCCTCTGAGAAAGGAGAGCAGGAACATCACATCATCATTTTAGCAGTGATCTGGAAAGGACAAATGCCAGCAGTACTGGCTTCATGTGGAAACCGCAGCTTGAGCCATATGCTCAGCTAGGTTCCTACAGAGGAGATGGATTTCACCAACTTTCCACTAAAATACATAATTCCCCTCTCTCCACGCATTTGTTTTTTGGGGTTTTTGCTTGGAAATTCCTGCATGAATAGAAACCAATAAAATCAACCCCAAAACTAATTGAGGATTTTTTTTTAACTGTTGACAATGTCCACAACAAAAGAAGGCTGCTCTGGTGCTACCCAAGCCACCGACAGCCTTCCTTTTGAAACAGGGTTTTCCACAAGCCACACTGTGCTCTTGCTCCAGTGCTGTGGCTTGGACATGCTCTCCGTCTGGGACATGTGCTGCAAAACTCTCAAATGTTTCAAAATACATTGACCACAGGCTCCAGCCTTGAGTAAGACATCAGCAGCTCATTGGGGTCATTATGGTTTTGCTGCTGGCTCCCTGTGCAATGTTTGTTCTGGTATGTGGGCAATGAGAAACTGTGTTTTTCAGTCTATGGGGAAGTTGCTACCTCCTCGTAGCTTATGCTGCTGAACGTGGGTGCTGGCAGGTGTCCACCCATTAATGGAGCCAGAGGATGCAGGAGGTGGCATGTTACTCAAAATCTCACCCACATGACTCACCTGACAAGATGGAGGCAACGGCGGCAATAATGAAGGAAACGATGACTCCGGGTCCCGCCATCTCCTTGGCCACCAGGCCGGACACCACATACATACCGGTGCCCACGCAGCTGCCTACGCCAAGGGAGATAAGGTCAAGGGTGGTGAGAACCTTGGCCAGCCTGGAACCCTGGGTGGCAGCAGCCCCCGTGCCTTCCAGCATCGACTCCACGGGCTTGGTGCGCAGGACACGGGTGCGCAGAGCGTGGCCCGCTGCCCCCCATGGCACCCGCCGTGGGTCCAGGCGTGAGAAGAAGCCGCTCATGGCTAGTGCTGGGCTTGGTGGAGGTGGATCACAGATGGTTTCAGCAGCACCTTCTCAGGGCTGCAGCTGCATCTCCCTCCTGCGCTGGCGGCCTGGCTGCAAGAGAGAGGAACGCAGTTTTTAACTGAAATAGTGAAGAAAAGAGGGATGTGCTCCACATGGAGGAACCAAAAGGGGCTCTGGAGCTGTTTCCTGGCTGTGCTTCAGCACTGTGAGAGCTTTGGGGGCCAAGGGGAGCTCTGCTTTTGCCAATGCTGCTGCTCCAGAGTGACCTTTCTCCATCCCAATTATTTTGTACAACAGAGATGCTCTGTGTCTCTATATGTTTGTCTGCGTGGTTTTAGCCCATTATTAATACAGCCCCACAAGCAGTGGGAAGGAACCTGATGCTCTCTGAGTGCCCATTATGTGGCTTAATTGCTACTGGCATGCTGGGTCCTCGTGGAGACCAAGCCCAACTCCAAGCTTGGCAGCAGTGGACCGTGTTCTGGCAGTAGGGATGCTCCTGCTGGCAACACATGTCAGCCCACCATCACCATGCCAGACCATGCAGGGACCTTCTGTGGGACATCACTGTGCTCTGCCTGTGCTGCAAAAAAAGAGTCTGGGACAGTAGCTTTGCTCCTACATGCAGCTGCTGCCTGCCTATGTTGGGCTGTGCCTTGAGGTGGGGCTTGATCATCACAAGCTGGCCTCTTACTAGGACTTTTCCAACTTTCTGGCTATAATGTCTGGGTTTTTTTTTCTTTTTCTGTGCTATTGTTGTTCTGGGGAATCCTGAGGGAGAAAGTTTTCAAGGGTGCTGCTTAGTCAGGTCCCAGTGAATCGAGTCATTTAGAAAAGTCCTTTCTGTAGTTTCTTCATTGAATTCATTGCTTCACTGTTGTTATTTAAAAACTCTTTTAGGAATGCTTTATTATTATTATTTTTATTTATTATTATTAAGAGATATTGTTTTTCTGGAGTAACTGCAACAAACTTTGGGGTCCTGCTTCTGCATAGTTAAGGTGAGTTGGGATCGTAGCTCAGCAGAAATCTTAAAGCTGTCTTAAAATTGTCTTATGATTCCAAATCATTAGATTGTCTTAAGATGCATGAAAATTATCTTGTTTTGTTCTTCTCTGTGCTTTTTCATCTTGGGTCATATTTTCAAGAACCATTCAGCAACCGCCTTTCCCACTCCCTCCCATTCTGCTTGTTTACCAGCAAACTGCAACATTCTTGGGAGAGCTCCTAATACCAGCAGCAATGACTTCCTAGTGACACGTGATGACTTCTTGACTTTGAGCAAAATAACAAGAATTGACAATCTCTGCATGCAAATATAAGACAGCAGAAAAAAATAGATTATTAAATATGAATTTTAGCCTGGCAGCTTCTTTCCTGTTAATACATAATTATTTTTTTTTCCTTAATTGCCTTGAAGACAAAAATTATTTTTCCATCTTTATATCCAAAACAAATTACATTGTGTCTACCAGGCAGCCTCATGTTGCTGGAGTTTATTAAATAAAACAGAGCATTCATTTCATGTTTTGGTTGATCACAGTTCAAATTGTGCTGGTTTTTTACCTCGAGCAACCACAAGCTGAAAGGCTGGATGTTCTCACTAGAATAATAATAAGGAAAAATTGTTACTGCTTCTGAGCAAATGTCCATCTTTGGGTTGAAAAGAAAAGCTGGGTTTGGCTTTTGGGTTGCTCAAGGAGTCAGTTGGTTTCTGGTATGGTCTGCATCTCAGGTTTACTGGTTTACTTTCTGGTTTTAATGAAGGTTTGTGTTGGAAGGGGGCACTAAGCCAGAGCTCAGTGGGTCTGTGCCAGCTGGGATGAAGCAGTGTGCCCATGTGCTGGCACCTTCAGGGTGACTCTGCTTTGCCAGGGATGTGTTTCAGCCACAGGGATAATAACTCCTCTAAGCAAAGTGATCGCCACCTAAAATTCATCCTCCTTTTATCCAAAGCGCAGCAGCTCTGAAGCATGGGCTGGCAAAGAGGTCTTGCTGTACTTCATGCAACCACATCCCGCCCTTTCATTAATTATTTTCCTTGGACTTTATAGTTGCTCCTAGCTGAGTTTGAATGGCTTGTATTGCTATGCACCAAACTGACATAAACTGGTCCAGAAGCTGGGCAGAAGTGTCTGTTTGGTTTTTGAACTGTTACAACCCAGTTCTTATTTCTGTGCAGTTCCCTCACATATTTTGTACTGTAGGAAAATATCTTTCCCAAGTGAACCCATCCTTGGTTTACTCATGCCAAAAACCTGTGACAAGGTGAAAATAATAGATACTGAAGTGTCTGCTGGACCACTCGAAGAGGTAGGATGGCATGGGATGGAGGTGCTGAGGCTGTGGGCTGGTCCTTGATCCCATTACCAGCTTTGTACTTTGGCGTGGGAAAACCTGTCCTGGGCCTTAAGGGTGTTGGGACTGATACGGTTTGAGATCAGCAATACTTCATCATCTTGTCTGCAGTGTCTGAGGGTGGCTGATGAAGGGCTTGGGAAGGGTGGCACATGCTCAATTCTTGATGGAGGCATCCACATCCATACTGGAAAAATTAGTGTGTCCCTCCAGCTGAAAGGAGTTGAGCATGACTGATTCAGACAGCCCGGTTCACTTTCAAGGCACAGCAGGGTACAGAAATTACTTCCTCACCAGCACTGCAAAGAACCTCAAGGGAAGACACAGCAGCCTTGTCTGGGAATAATTTTAAACTGTTAAAATAATTTTAAAAACCTTAAATTTTTTAATGGTTTAAATTTAGAGCAGGAACTGGCTGGTGGATCTGTGATGTGCCCAGACTTAGGCTGCTGAGCTGTTCCAGGTGCCTGGGGCTGGGCTGGGACTGGGTCCTCCGGCACAGCAGCCCAGTGTAGCCCGGCAGTTCATATGGCCCATCCTAAAGCCACCAAGGGAAAAAACAACAACAACAAAAAAAAGCCTCCTGCAAAACTTCTGAAATGAAATAACCCTATAATTGTTGCTGTATTCAATTAAAGCAACCATTCGAAACTATTCCAGATGTTTATGTGAGATCAGCATATTGCTGCTCTGTAGCTTGGAAAACATCCTTTCACTCCATTTCAACCATAAAAAAATCATTCATGGATGGCAACCATCTACATGGGGCAGAGACAGCTTGTTCCTGCTCTGCTCCACTAACCCTGGCTGGCTAGGAGCATGCAGACAGGAGGAGAGCTTTTACTTGTGGGTTTTGTTTTTTTTGTTTTTTTTTAATCTGCTTTCCTCATTATAAACCCAAGCAGGTGGAGGGAGGTGCAGCTCAGAGGGGGCAAGCCCGACACAGGGAGTTGCATCTGGGTGTTGGAGCTGTGCAGCTCTCCATCACCAGGCAGCCTGGGTCGCTTTTCCCCGGCTGCCATCTCGTCGGCTGGCGCTTGCTGCCGCCGCGTGCTTGTTAGCAACCGCTGTTTGTACCCAAACACTCTCCTTCATTAGGGTAAATTAACTAAAACAGCAATCAAGGCAGAAGGAGACGCCTAGGTATTTACAGGCATGGATATTCCTCAGTGTCTGGGTCGGTGCTGAATGTCCCCGCTGTAAAGCTCCTCTCTGCTGGCTGCCCGGAGCCAGTGAGGTGCAGCTCAGTGTCCCCAGCATCGCCCTTCCCCATCACCCCCACAGCTCCAGCATCACCATAGCTCGTCTGGGCTTTGGGATGGCTTACTTGATTTTTCTGCTAAGGACTCCCCTCCATCCAGGAGTCTGTAGGGGTATCCTTAAGCAAAGACCTCCATGAAAAAATGCTGGGAACACAACAAGAAGCAGTTGGTGATAAATGAAAAAACAGTCTTCTTGTTGATGTATTGATTGGAAGCCAGGCAGGGGCACTCATTAAGAGGAAAAGGTTGGGTTTCTTCTGGTTTTCATGGCTTACACAGGTAATTATTACAGAGAAAAGCTTGCTGATGTCCCAGCAGCAGCTGGGCTGACATGGTCCTGGCCCCAGCATGCAGGACAGTAGCATCAAGTTTACTCTAGAGGTTTTTATTGGGGAAGTCCCTTCCTCTGTTCCCAGGGGAGAAGTGCCCCAGAAATCATAGAATCATAGGCTTGTCTGGGTTGGAAAGGGCATCTAGACCAACCCCATGCAGTGAGCAAGGACATCTGCAGCTAGAGCAGGTTGCTCAGATCCCTGGCCAACCTCACCTGGCATGTTTGCAGGTACGGGGCATCAACCACCTCTCTGGGCAGCCTGGGCCAGGGTCTCATCACCTTCATTGTAGAAAATGTCTTCCTTGTATCTAGCCCAGATCTCCCCTCTAAAAAAAATCCTTCTCCTAAATTTCCTTTTTTAGTTTAACATCACCTTTGTCCCGAAGCAACAGGCCCTGATAAAAAGACTGTCCCTATCTTTCTGACAAGCCTCTTTAAGTATGAAAAGTCTGCAATAAGGTCTCCCTGGAGCCTTCTGCAGGTTGAACCCCACCAACACCCTCAGCCTTTCTTCATAGGCAAGCTGTTCCTGCCCTCTGATCACTTTTATGGCCTCCTCCAGACCCACTCCAACAGGTTCCCATCAAACCCCGGCGTGGTGCCTGCTGCGGACCTCAGAAAGAGTACCACCGTGCAGGAGCAACAGCCCTCAGACCCCCTCCCTGCTTCACGTAGGGGCTGCACGCCCCCGGGGAAAGGGAGCCCCAGAGGCTCAAGGGGATGTGAGAGGTGGCTCAAGATGATGCAAGAGGCATCTCCTGGCAGCAAACCCACTGCAATACCAGACGAAAGACTAGAGAAAGGGGAAGAAGCACGGCAGCCTGCCTTCCCCGCTCCCCCTCCTCTTTTTCTTTTAATTACTAGCTTGGCGATGATGAGGCGGGCTTGCAAGAAGAGACACGAGATACCAAATTTCATTACAGCTCCTACAGCAGGGGAAGAAATGACGTCAGCGGCGCGATGCGGCGCGGCGGGAGGCAGGCAGCCGCCGACCAGAAGGATGCCTTCTGCCGCGGCTGCTCCTTGATGTTTTCATTGTGAGCGTGGTTTGATTTGGAGTTTTACGGGCTTGTTTTTACAGTGTTGATCCCCAGCTGGACTGCCACTGTAAAAGCTGGCTCTGCCTCCATCATCAGCCCTCCGTAAAGGGATTTAAAAGCCAGGCAGAGAGCCGAGAGCGAGGGCTGGTCCCTGCCAGTGACGGTCCCTGCCAGTGCTGAAGTCCAACTTCAGCAATCTGGCTTTGTGCCTTTGCTGTTAATTTTGGACTCTTTTTATTTTTAATCTTTTCATTTTTACCCCTGCTTGAGCAATTCAAGTGGAGCTGTAGTTAAAATTGGAAATTCTCGCTAAATTAAACTAGTGATATATTTCAGGTTTAAGAGCAACTTTCTATGTTGCATCAACTAAAAAAATGTGTCCAGGGAGTTTTATTGTTTCTGCGTGTCTTCATAGCAAAATGGAAGTGGAGGGGTTGAACAGCAGTCTTCTATGTTAGTTCCACTTCTGTTACATTAAGTGCTTTAGCAATGTTAGCACTGCTGTTAGATGGCTAAGCATCACTATCTTCTTTTGACAAATAAGCAAAATAAACCAGGAAATACTTAATTTGACCAAAAACATAAGGCAAGGGTGCCACACATCCAGAGCCAGGCCCTAGGGGTCCTTAAACTTTGTATTCTAGTCTCTCTAGTGCAAGAGTCAAAAAAGCAGACATGTAATCCAGTAAAATAGCTAGACATGGACATGCTTGCGTGTGTCTAGAGAAGGCCACAAAAATGATCCAAGAGCTGGAGTACCTCTCCTGTTAGAACAGGCTGAGAGAGTTGAGGTTTTTTATCCTGTAGAAGAGAAGGCTCTGGGGAGAACTTATTACAGCTTTTCAGTACTTAAAGGGGGCCTACTGGAAAGATGGACATGGACTTTATCAGGGAGTGTAGGGTTAGAATGAGGGGTAATGGTTTCAAACTGGAAGAGGGTAGATTTAGATTAGATGTAAGGAAGAAGTTTTTCCTTGTGAGGGTGGTGAGACACTGAAACAGGTTGCCCAGAGTAGTTGTGGATGCCCCCTCCCTGCATGTGTTCAAGGCTGGATTGTATGGGGTTTTGAGCAACCTGTTCCTCCTTCCTAGAGGTTGGATGGGCTTGGAGGTAGCACCTATAGGTCTTATAGCCTGCAGGGAATGGAAATCCAGTACACGCATTTGCCCTTTCTGAGATGCTCCTGGGCTTCCCTTCAGGCACATCCCCTCCCTGTAGATGATAAATCCACCTCCCCAAGACATCACATGTTCTACTGTCCTTCTCCCTCATGCTATAGGCTTTTCCATAGGAAACCAGTCCTATGCCTGACATTTTGGTTTTCCACTTGTTTTCTGACCTTTATGTTCAGGTACCAATGATTCCTCATGGTGCGGAGTGGTGTAGGACCGAGCACAGGCTACTTACGACAGATACAACAGGATGTGAGTGCCAGGCTGTAAGTAATGCAATATGCATGAAATGCTCCATTTCTGTTTGCAAAAAATGCTATTTAATCACTAGGGGGAAAAAAAAAAGAAAAAAAAAAAGAAAAAGAGAGAGAATTACAGAGGAGGTATAATCAATTTGCACATTTTCGAAAAGGTCTGGTTTGTCATTGTTGTCTTGAGATGGCAAAGTAAAAGCCTTAACAAATGTAACAGCATTGCTAATGCAGGGAAATGACAAATGGATAGCTGGGTGAGCTGAGCAGGAGACCAGGAACCAAGAGCTTCTCTGAACTGCTCTGGCAGGCTCCCACTATGAGAGTGATGAAACCACATGAAATTAGTAAATTTGCTTCTCCATCAGTAAAATGGAGAAAGGAGCTGCCTTACAGCAGTGTGTGAGTGGTTAATTCACTTGGGTTTTCTAAGGAAGCATAAGACAAATCATGCTGAAAACTATTAATGCTTCCCTAACCATACACTGTTGAAAACAATATTGCTCTTGTACCTGCCCATGGTCATCTGCAGAAGAACCCTTGTGGCCTCTATGTGCCTTCAAACACTCGTTTGATTTTGCTATTGAAGAGCAGACATTGATACCAATGCTTACAGCTATCGGATGCGGCCTCCCCTCTCCTTTCACAGTCACGAGCCACAGCACAGTTGAACACATGAAACTGCTAAAGGAAGCTGGGCTCATGGGTCTGGGCGCTCAAGGCTGTTTCAAGGACTAATGTGCTGACCTCTGAAATGTAGACATTTAAAACCCTGCGAGCCAGGTGCCTAGGAACTGAGATTCTCCTCATATGCTGGCATGTACTTCTGCAACCTTCCCCTGGTTTGGATAGGAGCAGCTCCAGACCCTGAGCTGTCACAAGAGGAAAAAGACATCTTCCTAACACTATGGTGTCTTCTCCAGGTTGTAGCGGGTTGCCTGTTTGCAATGTTAAGTAGATATTGTTCTAGCCGTACGATTGCTGTTGGCATCAGCAGGGTGGTTGAAGCCTTGTGCTTGCAGCTCTGGGCTCTTTCCTATTTTGGGATAGTGGATTATACTTCCAGTAATTAACTGCTTTGATGAGATACACATCTTCTGTAATGAATCTCACTGCCAGAGTGGACAAGGGCTTCCTGTGTATCACCAAAATGTTCAGACCCAGGTTACCAGACAGTCTCTTCTACAATTATACTCATTTAAAGACTGGGGTTTTTTTTCTTT
The DNA here is from genome assembly GCA_025345505.1 of Todiramphus chloris collaris. Taxonomy (NCBI): domain Eukaryota; kingdom Metazoa; phylum Chordata; class Aves; order Coraciiformes; family Alcedinidae; genus Todiramphus; species Todiramphus chloris. Next base: position 3,794,164 of record JANVCC010000030.1, on the reverse strand, counting down.
ACCAACACGCAGGAGGAAATCTCTGTAATTACTAGGTTGTGCTTTCTTTTTCTTCCCTCTGTGGATCCATACTTTTACACCGCAGAATGAAAGTCACTGTGGTTTGCTTCAGGCCAGCCATGAGAGCTTTTCTCATTTGACATGATTCACAGAATGGGTTATTTATTAATGTGTGAGCCTCTCTAAACAAAATGGATTTTTACTGTTGCAAGACTCTGGTGGATGCATCATTATGACAACTTATTTCATTTCTGGGTAACATTTTGAATTTCAGTGGCAAACCCACAAATCTTTCAGTAAAGTACCAATCTAACACTTTGGCTTTGACATCCAAACCAGAAAAAAAATAGGAAATGACCTGTGTATCAAATACAGGATCTGAAAATTTGCTCTTTTTAAGAGTCTAATTTCATTTTGAAGATTGTTGTTTTTATAGAGATTCCTTTATTCCCCACTAAGAAACCATTTTTTTACTCCTCTCAGCACTGACTCTCTTAGCAGCATTCTTTCTGGCTTTCTGTAAAAATTTAGTAGGAGTCTGAGCTGGTTTTTTTACACCGTAAACACATCAGGCTTACAAACAGTTCAGCTCTTACTGGTTTCTAAATGCATCTCTCTTTTGTGTGTGCACATGGTCTCATTAATTAGTTATCATGTTCCATCAGCAATTATACAAGTGTAATTGATTATGCATCACTGCCCCCTTTCCATGATTTTGGGTATCAGCTAATTAATGCAGGAGAGTTTCTCAAAGAGCTGATTTCCTCAGGAGAAGCTGGAAAGCCACATTCTTCAATCCCAAGCCTACTGAAGCCTACAGAAGAAGCAATAGTAGTATATGCAAATCAGTGGGATTTGGGTTTTTTGTATGAAAAAGAGAGCCTAGAGCTGTGGGGTAATTTGGCTGGTTGTAGCCTGTGTCACTAAATTCCTCAACAGAAGTGTGAGGTAGAGTCAACGCACTTCCAAGGAAGCCAACAGCAGCTCCTGCTGCTTTCATTACATGTTTGGCTGCTTTTTCTTATTATTCACTAGGACAAAAAATCCTTGCCTTACATGAGTAATCCTCCTGCGCTTCAACACGACCGATTACATGAGCAACGTGAGCACAAGTTGATCAAAGAAGATGATTTAGAATAGAGTTTCTGTGTTTAGTCATTTATCATCATCAGTCAGGCAACTGCACTGCAACACCTAAGCGATGTGTAGTGTAACACCTGGCATTGTAGCACCAGGGCTTTTTGACATTTCCCAGGGAGTTACAACTGCACATCTAAGACTAAATCAGCATCTAGGTTGGTCCTAGGGAAGCAGAATTAAATGAAGAAATACGTGTTCTTTAAAATGCTAATAGCATGAAAATGAGGGTGTTTTAATATTACTGAGCGATGACCACACACTGCCCCGACACGTCCTTGTGTAGCAAGGGAAGCAGCACGAGCCAACACCACCTTTAGCTTAAAATTCACTTGCCATTGCAGCCATGGTAGCTAATTGCACACTTGCTCTTATCTTCTCTTACCAGTGAGACCCCCAAACCCAACCTCTTTCACCAAGGCAGCACATTTTGTCTCCCAGCTACAGTAGCTAGAGTCATCCCATGGTGAGCTTCCCTGCTTGGCAAGTGTAACTCAACTGGAGTGCCCACACAACTAAGAGAAGAGAGTAGAGCTGCTGAAACATTACTGCTGCATTTCTTACTTATGCCAGAGCTCTCAGCCAAAGGAATTTGACATATTCCTTCTTTCTGTCTTAATTTACTTTGTGCAGAGCTGATGACCCTAGTTATTAATTGCAGGTCTCCTGGTCCCTGTGGCTTCCACAGCTGGTTAATGAGTGGAACACACCTGCTGTTGCCCAGGTGCCTTAGACAAGGCACTGGTGTACCCAGATGCTTCCCGAGCATCTTGCTGAGGGGCTGGAGCTGCGTGAGACCTGTCACCAGTGCTTTCTGCCTGTTGCCAGCTGAGGATGAAGGACAGGCAGGAGAAGCATCATTTCCTTCCCTACCAGACTAGGGTGTCCAAATCCTACCTGGCATTGCTGAGCACTATGGAGCAGTTGCTCGTTTAGTATGACTCAACAGGTCCATCATTAAGACCTGGTTCAAGCGTATATTTAAAGCTAAGTTTGAATCATGTTGCTCTGGGTGGGACGTGCCCAGATGTGCAAGTGGCATCTCAGCACAAAGGGGTGTCTCCATCCTCAAGTTTAAAAAACTGAGTGAGACTCAGCATTCAGGGAGCTGAGGACTTGCAGGAAGAGTGGACCAAACTACTAACTTAAGTCATAGTCACCAACTAGCAAGTGTCGGTGGCTGCTGAGGGCAGCTGCCGTCAAACCCTCACATTTGTTTTTATAGATGTTTATGTAAAGTTTTGACACAGCCACCCCCATAGCCAGTTGTATCAGAGCAGCAGTAACCCCTTTCCCTATAGGCAGAAAACCACTTGATCCTGTAGCTGTCCTTTCAGAATTAGGATGTGGTACTCAAAAAACCTGCACTGCAGGTTCTTCTGTTCACCTGCCAGGTAGGTTTAATTTATGGTATTGGGTATTTCAGTAAATTATTGATACAGTCGCTGTGCAGAGGAACAGAAACAATAGAGTCACGTGCTGCGTGTCACTACTTCACTGTTTTTGTTTTTGTAAGTGCCTGGGCTTCACCCTGACAGTTTTATTGCAGGGAAAAAATAGTTTTCTCCTAGGGATGTTCCAACCTGGTGATAGGAAGGGATGGGCTGTGGTGGCAGTGTCAGTACTAGCTGGAGCACCTGTCTCAGTGCTGATGACTGCGCAGTCTAGAGGCAGGACTGCTACTCGATGAGCCAAGGAAACGTATACAAGAGAAAAATTGCTTGGTACTAGAAAGCAGTTTCCTATTAGCAACCACAGCTTAGCTACCTCTCATCACTTGTAACTAAAAAATGTTTTAGGAATCTCTCAGGCTTGTAGATCTAAGTTAGAATCTGCTCCCATTTACGCCATGGGTGGCTAAGTAAGTTCAGCAAACTCACCCTGGACCAAGGTGAAGACTCTGGCCAAGCTTCCATACTCATAGGAAGTAGCTTAAGAATGCCGACTATTTCTTGACTCTGAATCTTTTTGCATCCCTAGATCTACTGTCTTCTGCAAGAATGACAGGTTCAGCTCAACCATGGCTTTATACTTTCTAAAGAGAACCAATCTGGGAGAGATTTTGGTTTTAGTTTTGTTTTTAATCAATGTGAAAGACACAAATGCTACCGATCTGCTAATGGATTTTTTTTTTTGTACTGCAGGGATCCCACTACCACACATAGTTGAAGAGTATTTGATTCTTTTTACATTCCTACATTATTATTTTCAAAATGTCTTAATACTCAGAGCAACAATGTGTTGGTTAAACATATACATTATGACGAACTTAATAGATCAGGTGTTCTGAAAGCAAAGTTTTGATTACCTGGGGGCTAACAAGTCTGAGGGACTGAGTATGTCCTGTTGCAGACTACTACTGTTTTTATTTTTAATTTTTTTTTTCCCCTGTGAAGAGCCTAGGATTGAATTTATGTTTTTGTAAGTTCTTGCCATGCTATTTGCTTGAATGTTGCAGGGCTTCACAGCCATTAATTCAGCCATTAAGAGGTTATCCTGTTCTTATCGAATTTTCTAGAAGTCTCCTGTTGCCTTCAAGGGAAGATGGATGAAATTGTACGGTATGTGTGTGATTTCAGAGCTGAGAAAACAGACTGTCTTGTGCTTAGGAAGGAAGCAAACCTACAAATACATCCTTTAAAATATTTTGGGCTGCAATCCTTTCTGATGTGATCCCATCTGAGACTCTGAAGTTCCATAAAGAATCAATTTTCATCATTTTCATAGGATCCTACAAAATAGAGAAGGGTAAGATATGTCTTGGCTGGGGAGTCATGACTGACTCCCTAAGGAGGATGATTTATGTTTTGAATTGCTTCATTTCACTGCAATATGCACAAAGAAAGATCATTTTAAGGAGAGTTAATTAGTGAATCAAGCTGGAAAGCTGGGGGACTCAAAATGTAAGTTGGTCAGTCATTTGTTCTGCTTTTGGTATGTGATCAAAAGTCCCACCTGCTGGGAATGTTGTACTTGTCTAGAGAGGAGGCTGGGGCACCTGGAAGCAAAGTTGTATACCTCTGTGCCTAGCTTGGAGAATGAAGGATGAAAAGTACCATTAAGTCCACAGAGTTAATTTTTTTCTGAATCAGAGGCCATTACTTTCCAGGCAGTTACTCCTGCAGGGAGCTCAGTGACTTGTTTTGGCTAAGTTGCATCTTTTGGGAGGACAACAAGTCTTGACATAAACAGATAGGGAATCCAGCAGGTTTTCTGATAGCCACTTCATCAGGTCATTGACCCTCCACTGTTCAAAACTGATCCCTCACTTAAAT
>JANVCC010000030.1:3526782-3789352 GCA_025345505.1 Todiramphus chloris collaris | reverse complement strand
CTTTCTTTCTCTCTTTCTTTCTTTCTCTCTTTCTTTCTTTTGTCTATTCTTGTTGATGTCTGCTGTATTCTAGGAGTCTCAGTTTCCAAGGACAGAGGTAGAATTTCCTTCCAAGATCTCCCCTTACTGAACAGCAATTGAACACAGCATTTTTTCCCTTGGTCTTATTCAATGGCTTATCCTATTGCCGATACTGCCTCCGTTCTGTCTTCTCAGATATGTACCGTGATTTAAACTTTACTTTGAGAGGACCCAAGATTCTTTGTCAGCATCATTTGCTACTCATCAGTCTCTGTTTTGATGGCAAAGTTCAGCACCTTTGACAGATGAAAATGGGAAATAGCACTTGGGCCGTGGATCTCTGCAAGAACCCCTTTCTTGACTGTTCTCATGCAACAAGGATTCCCCATGGAGCAGTACATTTTAAGAACAATTAGTCAGTTTAATCTAGGTAAGTTTTCATGCTAGTATTGTTTGTGGCTTGTTTGAGGTGTTTGTTTACAATATGTTGTTCAACTACAGTAAGTCATATGCCTTAGCAATGTGTGCCAATAAAAGGAACACATGTAAATATCTTTAGCAATCAGACTTTCCACCTCATCACAGTTTTTGAGCAGTTAAACAAATGCCTTGGTGTGCTAAAATGTACTTGCCTACTACTTAGGGACACTGGGAGGATTAATTAGTTAATATGCTAGATTAAATCAGACATGGCCCTTTTGAGCTGAAAGACTTCTCTGGGGTCGACCAGAGTAATGCTGCTTCCTAGTCCTCCTCCCCAGAGTCTGTGTTGATTTAGGAAGCCCTGCATTAGAGCTCTCTCCATATAGCCTGTAAGAGGAAGGCATGAGTCTACCTGTACAAACTAGCATTTAATAGGCCACAAAACGTGATCTGGAAAGCAATTGTGAAAGAGATTCGGGTTTCAGTACAGTGCTGCTGAAGCACAGCTACCCGGGGCTGAGGCGGGCAGGCACTTGGTACCAGGCAGTTCGACAACACCCGTGTGGAATCAATAAACAGCACCGAGCCGGGGGGTGACGTAAAAAGGAAGCTAACTCCATTACCAGCATCTAAGTCAGAGGGAGTTTTGCAGACGCCGGCGGGAGGACGGGGCCGTCAAAGCGGCTCCGTGTGCGTGGCCCAGCCGCGTCCGTGGCGGGCGAGAGGCCCCTCCGGGGGCCGCCTCTCCGGGGCTTCAGCACCGCGGACAGCGCCGGCCCCGCCCGGCCCCACGCGTGACCCGGCCCCGGCCCCCGCCCGCCACCGGCACCCCCGCGGCGGCTCCAGCCGGCCCCCGCGGCCTTGCCCGCCTCCCTCTCGATGCCTCTCCGCTCCGATCTCTTTTCCGCTCCTTGCCCCCTCTGCCCGCAGCGTCCCGACCTTCCCCTCTCGCGTTTTGTGCGGGAACCTGTAGCGAGATCTGTCTCTTCGGTCAGGCCACCCGGTAATCTCCTCTCACTCTGTTTTTCCCCCGTTTCCTATCAATCCCGAGCCGCCAGCCCTGACGTCCCCTCCTTTTCCCCTCTGAGGAGTGCCCCGGCATGGGGCCGCAGCCTGGCCAGGGCAAGGGGGATGCCCAAGCGGGCTGGGGTCCCGCGGGGTCGGTCCCCAGCGGCCCGGAGGAGCCGGGATGTTCCCCGCGCCGCGCCGGCCCCGAGCATAAACCAGCCCTCGTGTCCGTGGCGGGAGGGGGAGGGCTCCGCGGCCGCCCTCCCCCGCGGGGACCCGGGCCAGACCTCTCCCCCCGTGCCCCCCGCACCCCGACAGCCTCCGAGCCGCTCCTCCCCCGGGCAGGAGGGTGGCAGCGCGGGGAAGCGCCTTCCCTTTCCCTCCCTCCTTTCATCCCCCTTCCCTCCCGGTCCCCGGAGCTGCGGGGCACTCACCGCCGGGCGCAGAGGGCAGCGGGCGGGCGATGCTGCGGAGCGGCCCCGGGCGCGCAGCCCGGCGGGGGCGGCTGCGCTGCTGCAGCCGGCGGTGGGGCGGGGGGGGCTGCGCTGGGCACCGGCGGCCCCGGCTCCTGGCCGCTCACGCAGGGCGGAGGGAGGAGGGATGGAAGGAGGGAGGAGGGATGGAGGGAGGGAGGGAGGAGGGCGCTGCAGCTCCTCAATTATTCAGCGCTTCCTCCTCTCTGAGCCCTCCCCGCCTCCCGCATGTGACCGCCCGCCAATACCCACGGGTCGAGGGAGCCGTGCCCGTCCCGGTAGACCTCTCTGCACCGGGCTGCCACCCCCGCGGCCACGTCCGTATTCATCGAGTCCTCTCTGCCTGCCCAAGTGTCCTGAGGGCTGAGAGTGGCCTCCCCCAAATTGCCTGACTAATGAAAAATAACTCTTCAGGCTGCCTCCTCCAGAGCAGGGTTTTCCTCACCCCAGGGACAGAGGGTGAGGAACAAAGGGACACCCCAGGGACAAGAGGATCCTCCTCTTTATTTTCTTCTGGGGCCACCCTGTGAGATTTGGGTACTAATACTGTAATCCCGGAACAGGCAGAACAAGGACTAAAATAATGCCTGAGGTCTTGCCATGTTGTCCAGCCCTGTGTGGCCTGGCTGGGAGGAGTTAGATATCAGGTGCAGGCTGTATTTTAAATCTTACATCCATAGCTGCTTTTGAGGATAGTTGGAATTCGTGGTCAAGATTATTCCTGTTTGCATTTTTACTTTTTGATTCTTCCTATTTTGTTCCCTTTAGAAACACTGTATCTATATTTGTACCATTTTGACATCAAATCCAAAATGGTTCCATCTCCAGTGATGTCAGATTTCAGTCTCTGTTACAGCTTCATGCTGTGGCTTCTAAGAGGATCCATTCCTAGTTGCGGGGTGTGCCTCGAGTGGAGAGAAGCTCTTCGTGCCCTAAACACTGAAACAAATGTCTGCTGGTAGAAACAAAAGGTGTAGTCCTTCATCTTGAGTTCGGTTTGGAAAGCCAATGTTTGACTAATGTGAGTGACCCTGGCAGGAACTGCATCAACAGCAGTGACCTTTTGGGGACCTGCAGTCAGCAACACTGCACAGATAAACCTAGCCAGGATGTTCATGATCCTGTCTTTGGGCAGGACAGTGGACCATGTGATCTCTGATTTCCTTTCCAGCCTTGGTTTTCTATGGGTTTTTTCGTGGCTTTCCAGATGAGTGCCATCATTTTCCCAGACTTCTTTCCTCTCTCCAGCTTACCTTTACCTCCCTCCCTTCCCCCCCTTGCAGCAGTCTCTTTGCTGCCCCTCTCTTTCCAAACAAGAACAGAAAAGACCTCTGGCAGGTTACTGCTGGTCAGCAGAAGGTGTTATTGCAAGATGACATGATGCTGTTTCCTTCCTGCTGCTCCGGCCAGCACACTGTAGAAAAAGCCTCATTGAAGCCAAAGTGCAGCCAGCCGATTACAGTCTTCACAACCAGCAGTTCTGAAACCTCTGTTTTTATTCTTTCCCTTATTCTTCAATTGCCTGAAAGCAACACTCAGAGCTGCAGCTGCTCTTCTGTCCCTGTCTGTAGTCCCCGTGCTTCCCATTTGCTTGTTATTTCTCTGCTCATTCTCTGGATTCCCCCAGCTGCTTTTGCTCAGCCCGTGGACACTACATGCAGCTCAGCTATGGATGGCTGATCTTGGGGCCTTCCCTTTGACTAAATCTGAACAAAAGAGAAAAGCTTCTCCGTTTTCTATTGCATCTTGTTTCACAGAGCACTTCTGAGACTGTGGTGAACTCTGGCTGACAGCACCACCAGCCTTATGTGCTTGCACCCAACTCCTTTGTGGTTGGTGGAGTGTCTGAGTAAAGGACATGGTGGGGGTGTTTCTGAAATGATTGTCAATGTGGCCAAATTAATGAGAAGTATCTGGGTGTGTGAGTTTCAGAGTCACATTTAGTCCTTGGGGCTGGCTAGGACTGCATGCCCTGAGGGCTGACCCTGCAGGCTGGTGCTGTTGGCACATCTGGCCCTTTGCAGTTTGGTTGATGGCAGCAGAGAGGGGCACTTGTGTCCTCTTAGCAAATACTTGTAGCACCCAAGTTCGTACAACTCATTGTTCAGCACCAAAATGCCACCCGCGCCTTCCACCTCACATCTTCTGCTCAGACCTCTCACTTTGACAGACTTTGCTGTATGACAGTTTTCTAGACCCTGTTGCAGTCCAGCCTTGATCTACTTTTTAGATGTTTGCCTCTGTTTTATCCAGTGGTACCTACCATTAGCTACCCAAAACAACCTGCCACCATCTTGAGCAATAAAAGGCACAAATGTTTTGTCAGAGCCTCACTTAAGCTCTTTCTCATTAATCCTTACCCTGTTCTCAGGAGGGTTGTAACTTCCAGTCTTGCAGGAAGATTAATTTCTACAGCTGCCCCTCTAATAGTGCTCTTCAAGTTGATTAAATGTGAGTCTGTCATCTAGAGAAAGAACTGCATGAGGCCAGGGTACCCTTTAGACAAGTCTCATCAATGAGATAACCCTCAGACTAGGGTGAAATTTCCCGTAGCAGGCAAGCACACAATGATACTTCAGTGGCAGCATTTCCTCTGTCCTCAGGAGCTGCCTAGTTTCTAGATCAAAATAATTTCTGCTCTTTTTTCTGTAGCAGCTAGTGGCCCTCTGACTAGTCATTTAAATACTTAATCCTATTTTGAATTTGACCAAGGCTTTGGCCTCAATAACACCTTATATCAGGGATCTCCACCAGCTGCTATCTCATTACCTCAGCTATTCTGCTTCTCAGCATCAAATGTGGCCTTTCCAGTTTCTGTGGGATAAAACTTTCTCTTTTTTTGTGGCTCTGAATACACATGGGAGTGTATGACAGCTGCCTGATTGATTTTCTTTCTTCCTTTTATTAAAATGTTTATTTACCTCTCTTATAATCCTCTAATACTTTTCTCATCCAAGACTAGTTTATTGTGCTGTTTAAATACCACAGTTCCTGAAATTTTCTAGGCTATTTCTTTGTCTACAGAGTTTTTTATTAAGACGGCCAACATGCTCTTGGCCTGCTGGCCTCCAAGTCCCTCTAGGGCTTCCAGCATACTCACCTCATGGGTCCTCTTCCCTTCATGAGACCTGCTCAGAAAGGAAACGCTCACCTCTAATTCCTTTATTTTGATGAATTTTCCTTAGTGCTCTTTCTTAAAAGGTTTTGACATCATTAGAACTGAATAATGGGCGGTTCAAATAAATTGAGTTCCCTTTGGGTTTACATTGGGCTCCCAACATGTGTGCTTGGTCACCCCATCACTTTTTTGTTGGTATTGCAAAGGTGCACTGATTTGGGTCATGTTTCCTCAGAAAAAAACTACTCAACAAAAAAGAAGTTGCAGAAGAAAAACTCTTTTGGAATAGAATCAAATTCCAGTCAGAAATTGCATTTGAAATTAGCATAATAATTTTAAATTATTATGTATTTTCAAATTAGCATGATAATTTAAAATTATTATGTATTTTCAAATGCTCACTCCCAAAATCCCCTGGGCACCAACAGGGATAAAGCCAGAGCACCTTTCCCTTGCTGTTTCAATGTCTGCATGCTCTGGCTGCAGTCCCTCCAGCAGCTCTTGTTAGCTGAGCAGGGCTGAAGTCACAGTCTCCATCACACACTTATCATGTAGTGGAGGTGATTGGAGAGCCTCATCTGGCTTTTGTGAGAGACTAATACTTCACAGAGAAGTGCTACTTCTGCAAGCACCAGGCTTCCCAGGGACATGCTATTCAAGCAGCAATTGGGATGCAGTGTTGGGAGCTGGTTCAATCTTCACCTGCTCTCTCTGCATGCCCAATAACTCATGTACAAAGCCTTGGTGTTCTTGCTCTGATTTAGTCTGGGACATCACAAGATGCTGAACAGCAGCAGCTCCTGGATATCCAGTGCAAAGTTCACCTGAAGGTGTCTCTGAGAAGAGACCAGATGGAGCCAGTGATTTTAGAAATGTGTTCAGAACCCTTGGTCACTTTTTTCTTTCTTTTGCATCAGCTGGAACCTCAGTAAAGTGTCAGAGTGATGGAAGCATTAATGAAGAAGGGTAAGAAGAAGGATTAATCTTGCTGTCCCATCTCTTGTTGATGACTATGATAAATATCAGTGTGAGGAAGGATAGTCCTGTAATTAAAACCCTGACTTGAGACTTAGAAAACCTTGCACAAGTTACTGTCTCTGTGGCAGGTTTTCTGGGTGAGCATCATTGTTCTTTGCAGTCCCAGTGCTGTGAAACAATAGTGTCGTCGTTGCCCAGTCTCAGTGGGTGTGTTGAGCTGCATAGGTTGTTATTTCTTTGGGTGAGGGACTGTCTCTAGTGCTTTACAGGATCCTGACCTCACTGGGGCAATTCAGCTGGGCAGATGCAAGAAAGTTCCTGGAGTGGTGAGCTGTACCTTCCTCCTCCCTGACTTCATGAGGTCCGATCCTGATGCACAGGGACTAGAGCCCCTGCCACAGCTGGGCAGGGAGTGAGGCCAGTGCTCACGGGGAACAGTCTTCATTATTTAAATTGCTTGTCTGTACTGGAACTGTCCATGGGTTTAATTTCTGCTTAGGGCAATGGAAAGGGTAACTGTGCCCTGCTAAGTGGCATCTTGGACTGGTTAAAACAAAACAGCTGCGTGGATGTTTCTCATAAATCCATATCAGGGCACATCCCCTCCGCATGGGAGGGGAACCTCAGTGGTATGAGAGTATAAATGGAAACTGGGGTATGATTCCAGCACAGAAAAGCCTGGGGAATGCTTTGTCATTTGTTATTACCCAGCTAAGATTTCTCCCAGTCTCAGTCTTTCTTGCTCCATATTCTCCATGTGAAGTTGAGTGGAGAAGATGAGTAATGCATCCACTAGACATGTTCCCTATTCAGGTAGAGATGGGGTGTCTGAGCCTTGAAGAAATCTCTGTCAAAGCCATCTGCCAGCATACAGCCCAAGCCTAGCTCTAGTGTGAGCTGTGGCCTCTCCGCTGGCTGGAGGCTGTCACTGGTGCCTTCAAAAGAAGCAATGCCCTTTGGTTGTGCCATCACCATCCCCAACGGGGAGCTCCCCCTGACACCAAAACAGCTGTGTCTACCTTGGCCGTGGGCAGATGATAAAGACCCATGTGATAGGGCTGGAGGCTGCACGTGGGGGGGGGATAAATGTGGGGACACCCCACCTTGGGGACAGGGAGCTGCCATCCCTGGTGGAACTCCTCTTCCCCCACTTGGACAGGGGCTGCTGACGTGCCTTTGGGGGAGGCTGGGATAAAGCAGCTGCCAGTGAGAGGGGATTAAATGATTCAGTGTTTGGAGGATGCTGTGTTATTTAAAGGACCACACACTATTTTTTTTTCTTATACAGAGAAGACTGCTTTTAACAACCAAACCAGGCACAATGATGTTTATTGCCTTCTCATTTTTTTCATCCCACGGGTAAACAATAATATTTTGGGCCAGTGTGTAGCCATTAAGTGTGACCTGTCCATCCACTTCACACCATGTATGCCGTGATGATTATGTCTTAATCAAGTGAAACTTAAGACATTGCTGAGTATAGGTTCCTGCTGTCCTGCAGGTGGGTTTAGCTCTTCTAGATTGCAGTTCAAATAACAGGGGTGCAGCTGGTTGCAGGATTTGACCTTAGTTATCTGTTCTATAATGGTTGGACTTGATGATCTTAAAGGTCTTTTCCAACATAAACAACTCTATGATTCTAGTCTGTAATTCTGAGAGTAACAGGTAAAGTATCATAGCACAAAAATGATAGCAGCTCAGGGATGTCTGATGGATTTGTTGGCAGATCGCACACAGAACGGGGCTCTGGATGTAAAGTCACCATAGGGTAACATCTCTGACTGTGTTAAGCATAATGTTGACTCCCATCCCAAGAAGAGCAGCACCTACTTGATGTTTTTAAGCCCTTCCTAAAGGTGACAGCCACCTTGGGTTTGATGTGATGTACAACACGTAGTCTGTATCTGTCAGTGCTGACCTGTTTCGGTGGTTTAGTTCTTAGTCTGGACTGGTGAGTTGTGGTGTTTGCCACCCCTCCTGTGCCCTGTAAAGAGATGCCTCTGAAGCTGAAGAGGATTGCTTGGCTTAGACATCTACTCAATAATCCATGGTTCTAGCAGGAGCCATGCTGGGATAGTTTTAGGCAGAAACTCCCTCTATGAGTAAAGAGTTCGGAAAGGACATTTTTTTCTTTGCTGTAAGAGCAGGTGCTGTAAATGGTTTTGTTAAGTGTGATAATGCTTTAAGGGCAAGTCTTTGTCAAGAGGACACACAGCCCAGTTTACCTGCCATGAGCAGGGGGCAGGAAAGATGTGTTGCCACATGGCTTCTTGTTCTGGGAGGGCTGTTGGGGGTCTGACTTGCTCCGCTGTGATGCTGCACACACCAGGCTGTGGTTGACACCCATTGCTTTCCCCTGTTGCTTCTCATGGCCTCTATCCTGGCCTCATTTCACCTCCCCATCACCTGTATGTTGCTGTATATGCCTGGCAGAACTGGGCTCTGGGTGGGCACTGGTACCACCCGTACTGCACACAGGGCTGGTGAACATCCATGAGCTGTCTGTCCCCACTGTGACACACTATGGTGAGTGGTCCAGCTTACTCTCTGCTGGGCTGCATGCACACGGGAGAAGCTGTTTCTGTTGTCCTCAGTAAAAGCAGCATTAAGCCACAGTATTTATTTAGGTTTTGTACACAAATAGCTTGCCTGTTACCGTTGAGCACACCAGGTTAAAATTAGTGGTCTTCAGAGTATTTTAGCATTTACTTGCCAAATTTTACCCAGAGACTGAACTAATTGTGCTTGAATAGAATAAAATAAAAAAAATTAACTTTGGTGGTTTTGTGGGAAGAAAAAAAAAAAAAAAAGAAAAGGTGTGGATGTTTCCTGGGTATTTTAACTGGCTGCTTGATTTATCCATCTTGCTGCTAATAATGGATGGGGTTTTGCTCATCCTGGGCTTGGAAGAGAGGCTGCTGTTTACATGAGCGCATTTGTTTTGCATGCAAATAAGAGGGTTTATTGTCTGTTGTTTGTTTTTCACAAAAGTGTAGCATTTTTCGTGTCCAGAATAACCAGGAGCTGGCCTGGCAGGAAAGGAAAGGTTTGTGAACATCCCACAGACTAAAGCTAGGAAGCATCAGCTATTCAGCAAGAAAGCACTGCACATCTGCTCCGAAACCAGCGACACTGCAGAAAAAAAGAGGACTGTATTGATCTGATAGTTTGTTGCCATTGACGTTTCTATTGATCTACTATTCCCCAATGATTTCTTACTGATAAAGCCAAAGGGCAGTGTTGGGAAGGGTCAACGCTGAAGGCGAAAACGTTATCCGCATGAAACCAAAGTGCAGTTTTCCTTGGACTAATTGTTGAAGCTCAGCCAAGATATTTTAGATAGGTCATTCCATGTCTGTTCAACCTGATTTTGTATCTCAGCTGAAGGACGATGAGCCAAAGCCTACACCTCTGAAGTCACCACAGATTTAATATCGTAATGCAGCCTTGGCTGAGCGCTGCCTGGAAGAGCAGAGCGACACGGATTGAATTACCTGCAGCATATTAGTTGAAATCTCCTGTTCAAGAACCACAGGGCCTGATGCAGCTCAGCTTTCAGGGGAGGTTGATAAGATCATAGTCTGTGGTAGCATAGTTTTAGGTTTTAATTTGGTATTCATTATATCATTATCAGTGATCAGGGTCCCAGCTCACTTACGAGCTGCTAATGGGATCTCAGCCACAAGGCTGCTGGCTCCTCTGGCTGTCGTGCGATGACATGCCATGTGTCGGGTCTCTGGTGTAGGTGCCCATGGCACGGGGCAACCATCCTTTAATGACCCTCCTTTGGGTCATTAGGGGTGTGCTGTCCATAAGAGTACCCTAAAGATGCTTTAAAATTAATGCAGAAATAGGAACATGAACCAGATGGCTTCTCTAAGAAATGAAGATTGGATCTTTAGTTAGTTTGTGTATCTTCTAGTAACTTAAAATAGCTTCCTTTCTCTTTGTTGATGCAAATAAGACAAGACATTAATATGCACATCCTCGCAGTAAATAGGTTTCAAACAAGCTTATGCAGTGCTGGGGGAGGATATTAGGGCAGCATGTTTTTCATCACTGATGTGCCAGCTAGTATGCAAAAAGATTCTGCTCTTACAATGCAGGGAAAGGATTGGAAAGTTGAGGGAAAAAAACCCAACATTTTTCCATTAATACGTAGACAGAAATAAAGGTTGATCTGGAGTGCAAAACAAATAATAGTGTTGCTTCTAATTCAGTTAGATCTAATGCTAAAAACTACACATTTTGAGGAATGGGTTTTGGAGTGTGCCCAGGTATAGATGTGATGCAGCTCTTGAACCCAGGTGGAATGTACATACATAAAATGCTCTTTATGTTAACCCATTCTGTGGGGTTTTTTTTGTTTGTTTCTTTTTGTTTGTTTCTTTTTGGTTTTTTCTAAATTTGGAATTATTTTCCTGGCCCTTAACATTTCACATTTATAAAGACAAGCTTTTAGACATTACTTCTCATGGAAAAAATTCACTGGGCTTTTCCACAGAGGAGTTAGTGGCTTTTATGAAAAGGTTTACCTGATCTGAGGTGATGTTTTCAGTCTCATGAAACCAGTCCTGAATGGAGCTGGAAATGACTGCTGAAGAAGGAGCTGGTGCCATCTCCTCTGCAGAGAACATGGGAAAATGAAGAGTTTTGCTTTGTTTCCAGCTTTTGGGTACAGTAAAGTAGACTTCAATTAAAAAACAGGAGGAGTGAATGTGTAATTTCTTAATGTACCCAGTCAGCAAAAGAGAAATGAACGCATCAATTAGACAAACCAGATTAATACTGGGGCTGCATCCTCGCTATCCACATAAAGCATCAACAGCGTGGCTTCTGCTCAAATATACCCTGATAAACCCAGACAATAACCGATCTATATTTACCTTCTTGATTTACGAGAACAAAGATTAGTAAGGACTCTGAAGCATACGAATCAATGCTGTTTGTCATGGCTGGTTATCAACTTCTGGTTATAAAATTATCCCTGTAAGCAATGGAAAACCCTCCTTCCATCCCCCTCTCCAGCTCCTCCAGGAGGGTGTAAGCCTCAGGGTCCTCACCACCCAGTGCTGGAGATGGCATTTCCCTCCTGGATCCACCGAGTGCGGTCACCCTCAGCCCCAGTCTTCTTGTTGAGGTATTGTGTTTGACTTGGCCTGCAGGAAATACAGTATTTGAACTGAGTCCTGCTGAGCTGCAGCCAGTCACCAGCCAGGGCTGCGGGCTTGCTGCCTTGCTGCGGGGAAAGGGATAACAGGGACCCCAGGTGCCCCAGCCTGGCTCAGGGCACACGGCACATCCTGGGGACTTGGCAGGGTAGGCAAAGCTAATGGCAGGTAGTTTTTAACCATACAGAAGCATGAGAAACCAAGAAAACAAACTTAAGCAGCAAAGGAATCATGTAACACTTCAAAGGAAGGAGGCAAAGTCCTCTGCTTGGTGTTCATCATCTCTCACATACACACTATCACAACCAATTAAAAAATGCTAATGCTTCAGTGTTTTCCCACAGGTCAAATAAAAATGATTTAAATCCCCAGTTTCATATTGCTGTTGCCTTTGCGCTGGTGGACTGAGGTGCTGAGCTGATGGGTGCAGTGCTGGCTTCTCTGCAGTCATGATAACTGGGGCTGGCCACCGAGTCCTTCCCTCTGGGGGGCATCAAAGCTGAGGGACCGGGGGGAAAGCTGCTCTGTGGCTTTGTGGAAATGACAACTGGCTGCTTCTGACACAGAAGCTGCTCTTGTGCAGTGGCACCAGTCTCCCCAGGGGTCAGTGGGGACCAGCTTAGCTTTCACTACTACCTGCTGCCTGCACAGATGCAGCCCCACAACAAGGCTGAGCTCAGGCAGGAGGAACTGGAGTGGGAGTGGCAGCGGAAGGGATTAAAACCAATATGCTCTTCATAGTAGATCTATGCCTTAAGGAGAAATTAAATTTGGCCTTCTCTTAACAAATTTAATGTGCTGATACAGCATTACTTCTAGTTCAGGATCTGAATGGAGAGTTGGCTACATATTTTAGCGTTACAGAATTTCCTGGGGTGCTTTTATTACATAGATAGGAGTAAGGAGAATTATGCTTAATGAAATTTTGCTGTTGGGTGGCACTTATCAGAGTGTGTGACAGTTATTTAACCTCCCCTCCCACCTTGCTGACTGAGATATGTGGCTTCACCCAGCTTGAAATCCAGCTTTCCCTTCCCATTCACCAGGGAGCACGTGCTGTCTGACACTCTGTGCCACATGTAATGCCTGACAACACCGGTTCCTTAAATACATTATAGATGTGCACACATACAGGGACTGGTTATCATCTTGTGCTCACACCAAATCACAAAGTCAGTTTATCCTGGGATTCCTGTGAAGTCTCTGCTGTGGGAGCATACCAGGGGGGATGCAGGAAGAGGTGGTTTGCTGGGTGTTTCGCTCTTTCCACATCCACTCTGGAAATAGTGGTTTAGCAGGGTAGTTTCCCTTTTCCTTCTGGGCACTGATCTGGAGTTGGGAGACCTTAATGCAGCCTTTCAATACTTAAAAGGAGCCTATAAGAAAGATGGGGACAATCTTTTTAGCAGGGTCTGTTGCAGCAGGGCAAGGGGTGATGGTGTTAAACTAAAAGAGCAGAGATTTAGGCTAGATACAAGGAATAAATCTTTTACACTGGGGGTGGTTAAACACTGGCCCAGGTTGCTGAGAGAGGTGGTCAATGGCCCATCCCTGGAAACATTCCAGATCAGGTTGGATGTGGCTCTGAGCAACCTGCTCTAGTTGCAGATGTCCTTTCTAACTGCAGGGGTGTTGGTCTAGTTGATCTTTAAAGGTCCCTTCTAACCCAAACCACTCTGTGATTCCATGCTTCAACACAGTTGCTGTGGAGCACACCATTGTTGCTGGGTGACTTGTCCCAGGTTGCTCTCCATCAGCTGGTGTTTGGAGAGGTAGACAGTGAACAAAGAACATTGACTTGACAAGATATGTGTTTTCCTGTCTTTTTTATCAATAAACCTCAGTGTTTTGTTGAAACAGAGCAACTAACAGTTCATTTGCAACTCCTCAAATGAAGTTAAATTACTCTGAATAAACTGAACGTTAAAGCAACATTTGAATAAGCCAAATCTTCCGGTGGATGATTTAGTCCAACGTGGAAAAGCAGATGTTCAACCTAATGGGTTCCTCAAAGATAACCAGTGACAACCCCTACCCACCCTTCCAAATCCCTGCTGTCCCAGGTTTGAGTCAGGTCAATTATCACCAACAGCTGCTGACCCAAGCAGTTGGGAGGGGCTACAGTGGGGAGGGGCCACAGCTGTGATAAACATCTGAACCAGCCAATGGGATCTCTGGTACCATACTGAGTCATGCTCCTATATAAGAGGAGGGCTGGGCCAAAGGTGGAGGACTTTGTTTTCAACTTGCCTCAGCATGTAGCTTCAATGTGGCTGGAGCAGGGAAACTTGGTGTCTTGGGTGCAGGTAGAGCCTTTCTGGGTTTTATTATTTGCTTTGTCTATCATTTCATTAGTGCTGTCATTAGTACTGTTGTTTTCTTCTCTTGTTGTTTTGTTTTGTTAAACTGTTCTTTTCTCAGCTCCTGGGGTCTCACCTTTTTTTCCTTCCTCCCAATTCTCTTTCCTGTCCCATAGGAGGGGGTGTGTGTTGTAGTGGTGGGGGAAGTGGTGGGTAAGTGGCAGAGTGGTATTTAGCTGCCAGCACAGGTTGAATCATGATGCCTATTTGTAGTGCTTATTCAAGTCTATGGTCCACTTTTTTCCTGGGTTTTCCATGACTTACAGTATTTTATGCTGGAAGGGGATTGTCTGAGTGTATTCACAAGTGGAATGCCACTAGTGGGTCTCATTGCACAGCAGTGTGGCAGCTCAGCTCGGATTGGTGAATACAAATGAAGGCTTAAATTGAAGAGTTATTTGATATTGTGCAGTTAAAAGAGATGTTTTTCCTTCTGATAATTATTTTGAAGACAGGCAGCAGGGCTTGGGCAGCTCAGGTTGCTGTTGGCCACGGGAGAGCAGGAGGACAATGATGGCCCTGGCAGGCTGGACATGGCTGGGGGACCCATCACCAGCTCCTCTCCACAGGGGAAGCAGAGGATCTCGGTGAAGAGGGAAGAAATGTGTACTCAACACTGAAGCAGAAATTTAGAGCCAGAGCTGTGCTATCTCTAAGGAAATTTGTGGTTTTTAACTTTTTGGTTTTGGCTATCATAGGAAGGACTGATGGGTAACATACACCTGGCAGCAGGTGCCAAGCAGCCAAATCCACCAGCAGAGCCATCTATGCTTAAATCAGAGCGGAATTTACCCTGCTTGTCCTGCTTTAGTGCTGCCCTTCCTCAACATCTCCCTCTGTTAAGGTCATGGTTTTGTGTCAAAATGCAACTGCAGAGCCGTGAATTTTAATCCCATGTAATTATCAGCTTGGGGAATTTGGCCATCCCCTGCCTCACACATTCCCCTTGGCCCTGCAGAAGGGGATTGAAGTGCTGTTATGAGAGGTGCCTGAAAGGACGAGTCCTGTTCTCAGAGGCCTTTCTTGTTCCTCCTGCTATTATTTTTAGAGCTCTGAGTGGAGGCTCACTGCTGCAGAGACAACCTCCTCACCAGTACTCCCTTCCAAGGTGGGGAGGGGGTGACACAAAAGCCACCCCACTCTCTTCTTCCAAACAAATGTGACTCAGGCTGCATTTTGGGGGCTCTTTGTTTAATTTGGAGAAGGATGAGTCACAGGAGGTAAAGGCAGAGGCTCAGCTGATGGCTCAGCTGGGCTGATTCACACTGGTGAAGGGTCCACCACATCCTACAGCAATCCCAACCCACACACAGTGTGTGTGGGTAAACACCATCAATATGGGGCAGCTGATCGGAGAGGTACAAATTACCATCAAGCCGATTGTGATGTGGAGAAGTTAAAAAATAATATTTCTGCTCAATTTAAAGGACTGGGGAGACTAGATCTCTGTTAACAAAACCCTCAGCGACTTTCTGCAGTGAGGCCATGGGGGTATTTCCAGGCTGCATCAGCAGCCTAACAGCCCTGACCTGCAATTCTTCAAATCAAGGCAGTGAAACAGGATTTGGACTGATCTGTGCTTAAATAGGAGACATACATGAAAGCAATGGCCTGATGACCCTTTGTGGCTAGTTGCCTTGGTGCTAGCTGGGGTTGCACTGTACCTGTCAGGAGGTGATGCTTCACACAGCTTTGTAGATACCACCTCAAGAGAGGTGTGCAGGGGGCAAACAAGTCCTGGGGAAACGGCAGAGGAAACCTCCTTTTGTGCAGCTACAGACCAGTGCTGTCCCAGCAGGATGTGGCGAGTCCTCCTTGTCCAGCAGCATGGTAGGTGAGGGCCTGTGAGGACTTTGCAGCAAATCTCTTCTGGTTTTTGTCTTTAAATGTCTTACTTTAGAGGAACAAAAATGCTATCTGTAAAAATTATTTTCTTTATAAGTGTTAAAGATGAGGATGGCAGTCAGAAGTGTGGTGAAAATAGACTAAAAACCAAAGTTTCCTGTGGCTGTTTTATTGAGAGCATAAGGAGGGTTTCTGTTTTTATTTATTTTTGCCCCCAGTGTTGCTATTGGTTTCTAGTTCAATCAATGTATTTAGTACAGTCACACCTGAACTTTTCTTGTTCTTTCAGCTGGGTGCTGTATTTTTCACATCCCTTAAATTATGATAGATTGCTGCATCCCACAGATGATGCAGCTCAGAATCAATAAACCTCTCCTGGAGAAATTTCTTGTGATAAGGTTAGAGACCCTCCTGAACAAAAGGAATGTAGGGAGTGCTGTGTTCTCCTCTGGGCTGGGCTCACAGCATCTTCTGGGATGGGAGGTGGGATGTGACTCAGAAGGCAACTCCTGGATGAGCTCTCCAAAAACTATCACCAATGAAACTCTTTGTGTACTACTATAGAAGCAGAATTGTCATCAGCTTTCTATCAGGTTGATTCTCAAATGGGCTGTTTGGCTGCTGATGGGGAACAGTCTCAGTCCTCTTCCCTTCCTGAATGGAAAACCAAGGGACCCTTATGTGAAGGGAGCACAAGAACAGAGTAGAACCATTGAATAATAGTAGTATACAAGCAACAGATCTATCACTGTGTAATGTGATATACAAAATAGCTTCATGTATACCTGCCACTAGTGGTAACTACTCTTGTCAACCCTCTACTTATAGGCTGTTAGTTAAAACCAGTGTTATTTATAGACCAGATTGCAAAAGGGCACCTTATAAAACCAACATAAGTCGATTTGACATCTTGATACACATTGCTGTTCTGTGGACAGTAGATGTGCACCAAATCCAACCTTTTTCATAATGACAATACTGAAAGGCTAGTGCCTACATGTAAGTGATGTTAGTTTTAAACATGCAAAATGGATCTTTCACCCTGAGCTACCTTAGCAAATATATAATGGGAAGTGGACATGTGCTCTTGCCCAAAAGTCCTGGGGGTAAGCAGGGTGAGAATGTCCAGGTTGTGTGACTGGATGCAGAGGAGCCTATTGGGTTTTGACTGAGCAGGGTCAGTTTGAGGTCCTCTTGATCTAAGCCAGGATGGGCTTTGGCTTATAGGAGCCAGATGGAGCATTTCCACTAACTCTACTGAGATTCAAATTGAGAGCCATCTTGGCGTGTCTCTGGTTTTGTGGCTCCCAGGTGAGTGACTCCTGCTTGCATAATCTTAATTTGCAGCAACTTTTTAAGCAGAAAGGCTGTTGTGCTTGTAGACTGACATCTTCATTCCTGTGGAAAAGAATGGCTTAGAAAAGACTAATTTTAGACATTACTCAGGTTTTAACTAAGTCTTTGTTGTTGCCATGTGAAACCTTACAAAAGAATGTTGCGAGCATAATTGTTGTTTTTTTGAGCAAGGATGAAAGTTTAAAATACATGGCACAGAGTGAATAAAAACAAACCAAGAGCGATCCTGCTGTCAAGTGTCCTGTGTGTGCAGGAGAGAGGTGAGAACCCGTGGCGAATGCAGCACATCGCTGGCAGCCTGCACTTGTTGGGTCTGTAAATTCTTGTCCAAAGCCCAGGAAAATCAAGGGGCTCCAATTGAGTTCTTTGACCTTGGGATTAGGCAGGATGCAAAATAGGAGAACACGGATAGTGATAACATGTTTTGGAAGAGTTATGCAAATGATGTTAAAATACACGATATAAAATATTAGCTCTGGCAGAGCAAGACTGCTGAAGTTTCAGTCAAGGGGAACAAATACTCAATAAATTAAAAAGTCAGGAGCTGGCTTTAAAACGATTGCTTTGTAAGCAAATGTTCCCTTTTGTGGTCGGCATGAAATGTGCTGTGGGAAGAGAGACAGCTCAGCTACTTTCTTAGGGGATAGATACGGCCATCATCAAATCCATCTGGAGAAGTGGCTCAAGTATGCACTTCTGTTGGCACTGGGGAAGCTGACAGAGGTTCAGCAACTCTTCCTAATTTTATTTTTTTATAGAGGGTATCTTCCCAGAAGGGAGCTGTGGTCCATTTGTAAGTGTAGGATAAATACCAGGTCAGAGTCTCTCCAGTGCCAGCCCAACAGCATCATGAGCAAGGGTTGATTTGCATTTTTAAAAAGCTGTATCTAGTCCAAGATGTAATTTTTTTCTTTAATACTCAAAAAAAAAAGAGAGAGAGGAAAAAAAATGCTCTAAATATGCATGTCTTCAATGCTTTCAGGGCAAACTCTAGAGTGTTTAACACTATTTTCAGTGTTGATTTCACTTAGCTGGTAAGTCTGCAGTGCTTTTATCCAGCATGGCTTTGCTTCCCTGAGAAGGAGGTCACAGATTGCAAGGAAGAGCTGGCAAAAAGCAGTCAATTTTAGGCAGAGCAAGTAACACTTAATGGAAAGGAGAAGTTTATAAAGCTGAAAAAATAAAGCGTAGCTAGTCAGTGGTAGATTGCTTCTGGGCAGGACAACAATGTTGATTTGGTTTTTCTTCCCCTCACAGCTTCATCGTTTCCAGAATATTGCACAGTTCTTACTCTATTTTCTTAATGTTTAATGGATGCTGTCCCCGAACTCCCACCTGAGCACCCAATGGATGAGCTAAGGGGAAGGTAGGTCTGGATGGTACACACAAGATAGAGTCTAAAAATGTATGAAATCTCCCCAAAGTTTTATGTATGCCTTGGGTAAGTCTTGACCTGGATTTGGATGCATGTTTTCCACTGCCTCACTTATCCCTGGAAGGCTGATCCATGGGAGGCATATGGTTTAGACAGAGTAAACTTCAGCCACACCGTGGGCAGGTAGGAAGGACTAGAGAAGCTCTACTATTGCCTGAGAGGACCAGCCTCTTGCCTGCTCTGTATGCACACAGAACCGTTGTTAACACCATGCAGTGCTGTGAGGAGACTGTTTTGGGGGTTGGCAATAAAACTCTCAGTTTCTGAGAGGTAAGAACTCTGAAGAACTTAAAATAGGTCAAGGAGGAGAGAACGAACTGTTTTCTCACAACTAACAGCATCAGCATGGGGTCAGACATCATTACTCATGGCTTGCCCAGCCTGCTGCTCCATAGTGTCTTTTATTTTTTCCCTTAAGCTTTAAAAAGCTGGGTGTAGA
This sequence comes from Todiramphus chloris collaris, assembly GCA_025345505.1. Lineage (NCBI taxonomy): Eukaryota > Metazoa > Chordata > Aves > Coraciiformes > Alcedinidae > Todiramphus > Todiramphus chloris. The sequence goes on along the minus strand of JANVCC010000030.1, from coordinate 3,770,725 downwards.
TGAGTTTCTCATCTTAATGCAGAAGTTGCAGCACACACTGTAATCTTGCGGCAGTGTCTGGGGGTGAAGGATTGAATTCCTGCTCTTCGTGCCCCAGCCATTGGCCTTTGCTTGCAGAGCTGAGTGCTGAACCATGGGGGAAAACCAGCACATTAGCTTTGGTAAATTGGGATATTGGGATCTTTGTTATTGAAGTATACTACGACCTTTTCTCTGCTTCCATTTTCTGCACTTTGGCCAAATTATGATGGAGCTGCGGTGTTGTCCCAGCAGCAAGCTTCTGACAGTGGACACCACTGCTGAAGGGGTGAGTGCTTCCCGTGCTTTCCCTTTTTGCTTGTGATGCAGACCAGCGTGCACAGCATGTGCAGCAAACATGAGGAAAATTCGTCTCTTTCCAAAAGTCTCCCTTCTATGCAGCTGGCCTTCCTGGTCCCCATGGGATGTGCAGAGCTGTGCCCCATTCAGGGTGCACAGGGAGGGCAGTGAAAATGTGTGATGCTGTGTCTGGCTGTTAATGCACCTGTACACAACTTCAGCATCTCTGCTGAGGCTGCTTTAGCACTGCTTGGAGGTTAAATGTCTTTAGGAACTGGAATGCAGCTCAGCACCCGAGAAAAACCCAATTGGCTGTACAATAGCCTGGAAACTTTTCTTTAAGCAAGTGGTCTCGCTTTCATATCATCTGTAGAAATACAATCTGTGGGCTACATGATGGTGTTTTTCTTTTCCTCCATTGCTCCATTTAATTTGATAGCCTTTCCTCAGGTATGTAAGCACTCCCCACCCCTCTTTCCCCGAATGTGAAATGCAGATGATACTGCCTGGATCACATAGACAATAGAAGTTATTTAATGTATTTTGACGTACTTTGAGCAACAGAGAAGAAAAACCATCTTCAGAGTTTTTGAGGCATCTTATAGTGTGTTGCTTGGCCTGGGGAAGGGAAAGACTTGCCAAGTAAGGTGAGCTCCAGAGGAAGTGGTAAATAGAGGTTATGGTGCAAAGCACTACTTGGGGTCAGTGTTTAACACTCCAGGTGTCTGCTTTGTGAGATCTCTGGAGAGAACACCAAATACTTTGAAATAATTGTTTTAAGTTAAAGGTGTTCTCTTGAACAGTACTGTGGTGCCCCTCAGGGAGGATGACTTCTGAGCCACCAGCAAGAAGCTGATGTCTGATTGGCGAGCCCAAGAGCCCTTTGGTTTTGGCTGTCCTCATCTCTTCAGTACAGATTCTCCCTGTTCAGACTCAAATATAAATTTCCATTGCAGTGTAAAGAATGCAAAGTTGTATTAAGGAAATTGAATATGGCATTAGTAATTCCTTAGGCCAAAGCCATGCCTAAGGAGGAGTCAAGCAGAGCAGGGCATCAAGCCATGGTTTCTGTGCAGTGCAAATTAGACAAAGCCCAAATCTTCCTCTCTGGTGCTCAGGGTCGACAATATGTTCAATACTGAATATACTGAATTGCCTGGATTATTTAACAACATTTTGTTAGTGTCTATATCCTACTCTGTTAAAGCCTCCTCTCACACTTATCCATGAGGAACCAAGTGAAGAAATACAGTAATGTGGTGGATCATACCAGAATTGTTTTCCCATCAACTGCATCAAGAAGGTATTTAAACTGGAAAACCTTGCAATTTCAAGCTTCCAAGATTAACCCAGAGTGTCATATTTTGCTAAACTCGGAGGCTTTGTCTGGCTTTGCGATGGCTTCCCTGTTTAAGGCCTATGCAAATTTAGCACCAAGTGATTATCCAAGATGGACTTTGAGGCTACATTCATGCTTGTGTTCAGGGAGTCTGGAGTTGCATTCTCTGGTACAGGAGGTCAGTCCTTGATACTATTCAGTTGTTAGCCTTCTGTGGCATGCTTTTGGTCCACGCCAGGCAGCACTCCATGGGCATGGTGCAGATGATGTTATGGGTCAACCCTTCCCATGGGCAACTTGCACATAACCTTCTTGTTTTACTGGTTGAGAGAGTGAAGCACTATGGACATGGGTCATCCTGTGCGAGCTGGCCAGTAACCAAGAGAATCATCACAAGCAGATTTAATTTATTAGCAGAGAGGTAGCCTGATTGAATGGATGGCTTGCTTGCTGGGGACTGAGGGTTCTTTCAAGATGTGGTCATTTGGAGGCAATGAATCTTTGGCTCAATAAAGACTTCTGGACCTGACCCAAAGTAAATTAGTTCAGATGAGTCAAAAAGCCAAGGAAAAAGAAAAGACTCGGAGAGCCTCATACAAACAATAAGTTGTGTACAAATGATTATGAAGGCAGCCTCTTTACTGTCCTCTTTCTTTTGGTGTTCCAGAGGATACACTGCGCAAATACCATGGGAATAAAGGAAATATTTTTGTCAACAGCAAATCCACAGTCTCAAAAGGGCAACCCTGCTAACAAATTTGTTGATGGTATGTTCTGCCTTGGGCAGAGGCTGCTGTGTGTTATGTACAGTGCTTAAACTTTGATTACTTCATGTTGTGCCATTCTAATCACTCTGAGTGTTCTTGTATGTGAGTTAAGAATAGGATTAAAAATATTCTTGGGAGTGAAATGTGTTCTTTTGATGACCCACAAATTAGTTATCATTTGGCAAAGCCCCAGGTAAATTGTTTGTTTATATAGACTTCCAATGGATGTTGATGGTTTGAGTCCAGATTTAATAATAATTTTTTTAAAAAAATTGTCGTATGTTCATACCACTGTGTGCTGTTTAGCTTGCTGACAGTGATGTTGCTTGCTGCAAGGTAACACCAAATTACCCTGGGGTTTCCTCTCTGCTGTTGCTTAACTGAGACATCTCTTTCCAGGTAAGGAACAGTCCCTCATTAGGGAAGGTGAGAAACTGGTTAATTTGAAAAGGGATTTAAATAAGGCAGCTGTTGTGCAGGCAGCCAAGAGGAAAGCACGAAGGCATATGAACTGTGAGCATGAAAAGCGTGGTAACAGGAGTACAGGGGCCATGCCTAAGCTCAAGGGAAGTGCTAATGCAGAGTAAGAAACCACTGTTTTAACTCCCCGCCATCACTGCCATCATGTTTCTGTGGATGAATGAGTCAGGATTTGTGTCAAAAATACTCTACATTGTCACTGCATTTTCTGGAATGAGAAAAACTACAGGGAAGCGTCAAAGCCAGTAATCATCCTTAGAAAGATACCTGTTTGATGTCATTCAAAATGACCTTCACGTTAATTTATACCCGACAAGCTATGACCAGGATAATCAATTAAGTGTTGAATCACTAGACATGTATGTTTAGGTACCTGAGTCACTCCATGAGTCATGTCCAATCCAAGATATTTCTGTGGGAGTCCCTGGAGCTCAGGGCAGATGTCTGGAGCAGGTGAGTTGCAGTGTCCTCAGAAAGTGCTACCATCCCTCTTTGGCTGTAGGGAACCTGTACGATGTCTTAGACTAGACAGAAACCTTTCAGGCAGCCATATCTTGTGTTATGATATGAAGCCACCCTGAAATTGGTGCATTTGGCAGTGTTAGCTTTATAATTGGGCTCGGTGATCTTAAAGGTCCAACCTAAATGATTCTGTGTCTGCCCTTCACCCAAGCAGAGATGAAGCCAGTGACAGGGCTTAGAGTGATGTTTGCAGCAAAGTGTACTGAAGTCCAAAGACCACCTAGGCAGCAGTAATGTCCTCCTGGAGGACCACTAGAGTCCAAGCACTTCCTTTTCCAAATGCTCTGATAGTGGTACCATTTTATGTCCGCTTTTCTCACTAAGTTCCTAGCCAAACATACTTATGGTCTACAACAGCTCTGTTAATTCCTGCTTTTGTAGTTGTGCTGCAGCTCAGCGTGCAATGATTAGGTGTAGCCGGGCAGGAACCTGTGCCAGTGGCGTTAGCGCGCTGCTCGGCTGTTGTAGGGAGTGGGTAGTTTTCACAACAGGGTTTGCAATTTTATACTAAAATTTAATATCTAGAAAATAAGTGGTTTGCAGTTTTAATCCAAGTATCTCCAAGCAGGTAAGGTTTGCATTGTAAACAGTGATGTTGAGGCCTTAAGTAGACTAATGCTTTAAGAGCAACAAGAGGCTGATTAGTGCCCCTTGGTGGGGTTACTGCCTCTGGCCAGGTCACCGGTGCTGGGTGGGCACATGTGGTTTCTTCTGTACAAGGTCAGCTGGTTAATTCACCATTCAGAGCAGAGAGCAAGTGCTTCTTGGGAGTCTCAGTGGGTCTGGGAGCATCCTCTGCTCAAAGTCTATGGGAAGGTATCTTCTTATTTTTTTGTGATAAATACAGGTTGGAACTACTGGGCATTAGGCTTGCATAATGCTGATGTAAGAGTGAAAAGTTGTTGGAGCCTGCTCAAGAGGATTTATGGATGAATCAAAGGTCTTAGGGCAGTGAGGAATTGAACATGCAGGTCCTGGCATCCTCATTCTCCAAACACAGAATATCATATTCCCTTCTGTTAATTTAGAAATGTTTTGAGTTCAAAACCATATTCAGGTGGTCACCTGAGCCTGTAGGCTGCTTTGTTTCATGCGAGCCATTTACTTTGGCATTAGATTTAGTCTGCAGCTCAGGCTGAAATAAGGAATAGGTAGATACACTGCAAAGACATCATGAGTCTGTGCAAACCCAAGACCCTTGTAAGCAGCTGCTGAGTAGCCCGCTGGGCTAGTCTGAAGTGTCAGCATCATTAAACTCCATGGTAGCATGTAAATCTGGTCCAAAGAACCCCAAATCAACATTTTTCCCAGATGAGTGAAGGGTGTTCACTGGGGTTATAGCTTTGTTTTATGGATGCTGTCCTGTTGTCCAGTTCTTTGTGTTGTGTTGTTTTTTTTAAGCAAGAGATAACCAGCTTATTCAAAGGGTGGAGGACACTTGCCAGGCAAAACAGCGTTGGTTTGATTTCCTTCTGCGTAATCACTTCTGTACTCATTTTTCATTAAAATTTATTTCCATTTCATCTTCCCAAAAACAAACATATCTTTTTGAAGATATGCCAGGACAATAAAAAGAACACTACAAGGCCACGGTGATGTCACATATGGACTTCATAGACCATTTACCAGGGAATTAGATTGGCCTTCCAGGGGCTAAACTGGACTTCTGGGGCAGGCGTACTTCCAGCTGCATGTTAATTTCTTCTGTTTGTCACTAGACCAGTCGAGTTTTAATTGGGGCTCCATGTCATGCAAAGTTGGACATGGTGTTTACTGCCAAATAATGGAAGCTACCTCTTCTTTTTTAACTTTAGAAAAACATTGCTACTTATGTCTGGCAAAGCAGCTTGAAATGTAACTTTGTATGGTGGGTCTTCATGGGTGTCACTTCTGAGAGGATGAGCTGACCTGTTCATCTCAGGGAGAAACTGTTAAGAAGCTGAGGGAAAAGGATGAGGATATCTATATCTGTTTAGATGTCTTTTTTGCTTTCATCTACCACTCATCTGTGTAGGGGTAGCTGTTGGGAGGAGTTGAGGCTTGCCAAAGGTTAGACAACAAATGCTAAAGCTCTGCTGAAACTCTATCTCAGTGTAGGGAGGAAGAAGGCTGGAAGCCCAAACTGTCTCTGCTGTTCAAGTCAAATTTGGCTCTTCTACAGTGTGACTTAAATCCTCAATCCTACAGTTTCTAGATGTGGAGTAAATAAGGGGTGGTGTAGTTAGGCATAAATTTCAGAGCAATATTGACTTGAATAATCCCAGTACTTCCAAACAAGAAAACTTTCCATAGCAGCCACTCAAATCAAACGTTAATTAGAAACAAAGATCTTAAAATACACTGAGGGCAGATTTAATTCAAGAAGGGCTCTCTACACTTCAGTTAACTGGAAGCTGTACAAAAATGCTGTGGTGTTGAATCTAGTTTCACAGGGAAGCAGCTCCAAATCCAGCTTTCTGAATTACCCCATTTTTGCTATTACCGCTGTGGAGGCAAAAGAGCAGATTAATTCAGTCCTCTGACTAACATCCTCTGTTCACTCAGGACAAGGACAAACACCTGCTTCTAACCTCCCAACTCTTACCTGATGGCCACAGCAACCAGCAGAAGGAAACCTGCTCTGTGTGCAAAATGCCCTTCATCACCCAGAGGAAAGCTGCTTTTCAGGGTCTGACTTTCCCTGCTAAGTTTTCTCTTTTTTAATTTCTTCCTCTCTGACTCCTATGGTAGCACTCCCTGAGCTGCTTCAATCCCTGTCACCTCACAGGAGATATTGAATTTTGTGTTCACCTTCACCTGGGACAGGCTGGGACAGCCAGGAGCATCAGAAGGGTAAAACTGGGAAGGAGCCCTGCACCCTCCCTATGGAAGCACTAATGGGGCAAAACAAAATCCAGATCCTTTGGGCAAAGATGGAAAGGATTAGAGGTACTGGTTTGGATCTCTGAGCTCTTCTAAGGGGAACTCAAATTTTGCAGTCTCAGGTAGCATCTCAGAGTTTTGCACAGCCTCTAGTAAACTGGAGGTTTGAGGCCTTGCAAGGCAGAGGTGGAAAAGCTGATGTCCAGCTGAAATCACCTGGGAAAGAGGTGACAACATTCAAATCCACCCCTCACCATCATTCAGACCAGGACACCAAGACTCTTACACATCCAATGCATTAGATCTTCTCTTGAAAACCGCCTCTAGAAAATAAACCAGGCCATTCATCCCAACAGTCTGGCACCAGCTCCAAATGCAAATACCAGGTTGCACAGCCTGCCCTTCTCAGCATTGCATGCTCCAAACTGGGAGGCTTTTTGTGTGCAATGCCTCCTGCAGCTGGCAAGTCCCCATTTTGTACTAGACGAACACTGACAGCTTTATTTCTTGTTTGTTCGGTTGCAAAAATCCTCAGCATCCTGGTTTGAATTGAGTATTGTGGTTTCTCACTAGCAGAAATGTAAATAACAAAGAAATTTTATGTATTTCAATTACCTGAGGGCGCCTGGTTTAGTCGGGTGACTCGTCTTATGTGATAAAAGTAACGTTGCTATGGGAACCCCATCTAACAGGAAAGGTAGCACCAGTCTGCATGTAAACGATTAAGGAATTGGTGCAGTGAATGGATTTCTCAGTCACTTGGCACAGAACTGGCTTCACAGTGGCAGTTTAGACCAGTGTTGTGTGTTTGTATGTGTGAGTATGAGTGAAAGAGGCATGGATTTCACTGGGAGGATCCCCTTTAGGCATCTAGGAAGTACAAGTAGCTATTTCTTTCTCCTATATATTCACTACCACCAGCAGTGCATTTATCAGTATTTATTAAGTGCTTTATCTCAGTAATGTGTAAAGTCAATTCAGGAGTGGGACTGAATTAAGACCTCAAAGGCAAATCCTACCTGTACCATCCTTGTCATCTCTGCTGCAGCTAAGGAGCCACATCAGTGCCCCAAGAGCAGAGCCAGCAGTGTGTCTCCCCTCTCTGTCACCACCACCAGTGGTTGGGGTGATACCAGCTCCTGCAATAGTTTTGGCTGGAATGAGGAGGCCAAGGGTTTAGCAGTTGGATGTGGTCCTGTTTGTCTTTAGATCACCAAATCTCTTTGCTTTGTGTAAAGCCTCCAGGGACAGCAGTGCTGCTCAGACATGTATCTGCTGGTGGGTCCCTGACGGGCAGGACAGGCATCCTCTGCCTTGCCTGGAGCTCTGCTCAGTCTTCCCATCCTACACTTAGCTCAGCGTTTATGCCAGAGCTGCCTCGTGAAAGGGTTTATTCATTTACCGAGTGGATGTGCTGATAAGAGCCCTGCGATAACTGGCAATAAAATAATAATGACAATATGTTTCAATATATTAGCAAATTTTCCATGCTATGAAATCATCTTCATTTTTCTCAAATTAAAAGGAATGGACTACAAGGATATTTCTCATTTAGCTTAAGTACATAACATTCAGCATATATCTATTGCATTTTAAGGTGGACCTGGTATGGCCCAGGTATGACCAGCCTTGTATGCTGGTCCAGACTATCGAAAAAGCAGCTCTCATTTTAAGTTTGGAAGAGATTTTGAGTCACTCTAAAGTCTGGGTTGCTAAAGGAAGGGGAAAAGATGAAATCTACTATCCTTTAAGTACTTCTAAATTCATTAAATTCATTACACACTAAAGAGAGCTCATTGTTTGCTGTGTATCTGTAGAGTGATCACTGAAAAACAAGTAGAATTTGTTTCAGAAACTGAAAAACTATACATCAATCTACTCGGTGTACTGCTCATCTGCAGGTTATTATGCAGTGATAACATATGCAGGGTAACATATTTCTGTCTCGTCGCGTGTCAGTAGTGTGGTTTCCAGGGACAACGTTTCCATGAGGAACTGTGCATTTTTGCCCACCAAATATTTTGTCTGCAAAGAAAACCCTTGCAGTGGCAACCATAAGATATATACACTATGCAAATACGCTTTGTTTACAAATCATTATTTCAGTCAACACAGTCAATGTGCTGACATAATTTGAATGCAGTTATTTCCTTTAATATAGGGCAAGGTTTGGTATAAATTAATTAAGGGCTTGAACTTTTCCTACAAGTTTGACTGCCAGGAAAGGGACATTCAGGAGGAAACATCAGAGTCTTTTTTTCAGAGGCTGCTCTGGGTCAGAGCATCATGTGGACCAGTCTCAGTATAAAGTTTCAGTGATCCTATGGATTTTATCCAGCCTCACCAATTAGATCATATCGTAATAAATTGAGCCTGAAAAATCACAATCAGGTTCATGGAAAATAATCCCACTTGCCCAACTATTTCAGTTTGAACCTTCATCGTTGCAAACGGCACTAAAGAGCATGAGCTGTTGTTCCTGTTGTGCAGGTCATCTCTAAATGCCTTTGTCTGCGATGGTGATCTGGGGAGAAGGGGCAGGGAGGGGAGAGGCAGCACCCTGGGAGTATCTGATTCCTGGGCATACAAATATTGCAAACCATATTTCAATACTGCAGCATTAGGTTAAATTAAAGTCATGTTCCTGACATGGCTCCTGCCTAGCTAGATACGAATCACAAAGCCAATTTCCTAATTATCTTTCCATTGCAGAGTAATGCAATGAATTTTGTAAAGCTGTAATTTTATCCTGCTTTATTTCCATGTCCTCTATTTTCTCTAGAGACACACTCTGCTCTCCTCTGAGGTTATTTCTGATGTGACCTTTGTCAGGAGGAAAGGTGGTAGTGTGTAGATGAATTAATCATCAGCTGCTTTTCCAGATTCCCAGGGAAGTCTCACTGGGAATGTGTAAGCTTGTACAGATGTTGGATGGTCTCTAGCAACGCAAATAGTCTGCCTTCATGGTTGAATTATCTTCATGGCAAATAACAGGAATACTGTTGTAGCTGACCTGCTATATCACACTGTAGGTATTTTTAGGTGGTTTATATAAAAGAGATTTTAAAAACACAGCAGAGGACCAGCTTATGAGGAAGTTCCTGAAAGTCCCTGTAGAGATTTATTTCAGTACCTGTAGATACTGGAAAGGTTAGTTAATGGAATTTGTGAAAAAAGTTGAAGCAAGAATGTGTTAAAGCAAGAGCCTCTGGTATTCCTCACCCTCCAGAAGTGTTGGACTTCCCTGTGCTCACTTGCACAGGGCTACATTGTTTGGGTTCAGGCTCACATCCTTTCTATAGAAAAAGGGGAAGGACCTCAAACGTATGTGATGGAAAGCAAGCAATGTACCATCCCCAGTGGGCGAGCTGTGGGCCAGCATGGGTCTGTGTGAACTGCAGCCACGTTGCCAGCAGACGACCCTTTCACTTTGGGGAGGAAAATGAATGTGTTGGCATCATTCCAGAAGGGGAAGCATGGGAGAGTCCCCAGCTCCACTTAGTGGGCAAAGCATAAACAACACGAAACAGCAACAGCTCAGCAGCAACAACTAAAGTCAACTGAATAGTGTGTTTAGAAGCTTCAGCAAAGCCGTGTGTAGGAAGAGGCTTTCTTTAGCCTTGAAAAACCACCCTGAAGCCCTGGGTCTTCAGTGGAGGACCCCTAGGAAGTGTCACCACATGGACTCACCTGCAGCATCTGTGTGTCTTTTGGAGTTAGGGAGGGATGTGGTCGAGTGGTCATGTTCCTGCTCAGGCAGGTATTATTTAATTAACCACAGTCAGATTCTTTAATGTTTTAATTCTGAAGCTTCTGTGAAACTCACCCACAAGGAGCATCAGGAAACACTTTCACTGAAGGCAAGGATTCACCCTGGCAGCGAGGGTCAGTCTGCCCAGCAGTGGGGCAGTCTCCAAGGAGCAAGAAGGAGGTTTGTTGGTAGCCCTGGTCCTTCAGGCTGCAGGGGAGGCCACATGGGGATTTCCAGGAGGTCATCAGAGCCAGGAGAAAGGAAAAAACCAGAGATTTTGTGCAATCATCTTTTCTGCTTGCAGATCTCTCAGTAGCTCTGTTGATGAGTTAAGGGCAGTTCATTTAGTCATTTCCATTGGGTAGATGATGTACATCTCACCTGAATCTCTTGGTTCATTATCTAGTGATCCAAATTTTGGCATTTCATCATGATGACCCTTTTAAGGATCCAATACAATTAAAAACATCCCCCAGCCCGGTTGCAGCTTTCCCCAAAATGCTCCTCAAGCAACAGCACTTCATGTGCTATTAGCTGCCCCTGACTCCTCTCTTCTCCTGGCCACCAGCTCCAGTTAAGATGATAAATGAGAAAATTAACACAAATCATACAAACGAGGCACATTTTGAGGGGCCAGTTTCCATTGCACATTTTCTTGTACTCCACAGGGATTTGGTGTGTGTGTCTTAAACTCTCACAGAGATCTTGTTATTGAACAGTCCCTTGCATCAGAAATAAAAAGTCCTGGTCCCAGGATTTCAGGATTAGTTCCACAAACAGGATGTGGCTCTCATGCCATATGAAGTTTCATCCAAGCAAGAGTTCCCCTCTTTCCTCGTGTCAGGAACTGCCAGCACATTGGAGAGGAGGCGAGGAAATAGAAGGGCTTATAGCAAAGAGGGAGAGCATCTGATATTGCTTTTTCTTTATTATTTTTTAAGAAGGAGAGTTACAGGAGAATCAGACAAAAATGGAAGTGTGTGTAATGAATTTAATGGATTTAGAAATATTTCATCAATAGTAGAATTCAACTTTTTCCCTTCCTTTGCATCCTCCTGAAGTTGGAGTGGGTGCAAAGAGGATAATGCTTGGTAGGTTTGGGTTGCACTCTAATTTGGATATCCAATTTATATATATATATATATATGTATGTATATATATTATTCCTTCCTGTGAAATTCAGGTTAGAAATATTCCCAAGCCGATACTATTTCCAAAAGTTGCTGGATTTTTTTCCCTGTCCTCTCTGTATCCCTGCTGCTGCTCTGCCCCTATGGCCATCACCCTGGGAACCTGATGAGCACTGAGGTAGCTGCACAGAAGATACTGGATCCTCAGTATAATTTCTGGCAGTTAATTAGCAGCTCTGCTACTCTCATTAAAAAAATATGGAAAGCTTTAGTTAGACACAAAAGTATCTGAAAAACTAGCTGGCAAGTAGCCCTTCTGTGCTTGAGTAGGAGAGGGGCTGACACTGAAGCGTGGCTGTGCCTGTAACCTTTGTAGCTCTTGGATAAAACAACTTTATTAGAGAATAAGGAGAAAAGAGCATGGGACAGAAATCTTTGTCATCTCCAGCAATCTTCGCCCATTTCAGTGTCTCTCAAAATACTGTCAGCTTTCGAGTTGTCCGCTTTTCAGTTGTCTGAACAATGTGTGCCTGCCTTGAAGGTCAAAAGTGAAACACGTCAGGCTTGTGGGGTGATGGGCCCCAATTAAAACACAAAAGCTGGATGGTGTTTGGAAGAGGCTTTTAACAGCGGTTTGAATGGTCTTAAGTTCTGTGCTGCTGCTAATAGCTGCTGTAGAAAGGTTTTGTTTTGAGACTGGAAAAGATGTATTGACTTGGGAATCCAGGCACTGCCTTACAGCTTATTGTGTGATTTATTTAGCTAATGAATTTAACATTTTGGATAATACTGTTACTAATATTTTGAGAGTCTCTCTAACATACTCTTTGCTTGCCTTAAAGCCTTTAGCAGTCCTCTGGGCTGAAACTGGGCCATTTCAAGCCTGAGTCGATGAGAAGGGGGAAACCCAGATCCGGATCTCTCAGGGCCTGGTGCAGCTAGGGTGCAGGGTCTGTGTCTAGGCTCTCCACGTGTAGGAAATGCTGTGATGCTGACCTGCGGAAAACAAACTCTCCAACCCGTGAAAGGTTCTAAAGCAGGTATGTTTATTACGGCGCCGCGTGCAAGGGGGATCATTCCTCCTAACTTGCACACCCAAGTGTCCATCGAGCAGGTATTTCTCACACCAAAGTATGCATATTTAACAGAGTTCGTTACATATTCGTGATATGGGGTTGGATTATTACAATCAGTTCCGGGAACTCATTATCATAGGCCTCCTCCCATTGGCGCTTGCGCAATGCCGTCCTGTGGTTGTAGGCCGGGGTCTTTGGGAGGAAGGCTCGCAGTCTTCCTCGGGGTGTACTTTTCACCTTTTGTCTCAGGATGCAGAGTTGCGATGAGTCAGAGATCACAAGACTGGTGGGAGGCTCTTCTTTATTCCTCCCTGTCTTGGAGTTAGCTTCCCTTATCTACAAGCCATGCAAGATGAGCTAAGGCCCATCAAGCTTGTCAGGTCTCAAGGCCTCAGCATCCTGTCTCCTGTTTATCTCAGGAGGCCCCAGGATAACAATGGCTGCTCAACTTGCTTCCTTATCTTTCAAGCAAACACTGTCCCCCTCACTTCAGTGCTGAAATACCCTGTGTGCTCAGGCTTTTTTTCATGCTCTTCACCACAGAATTACTGAGGCTGGAAAAGACCTCTGAGATCATCAAGTCCAGCCTATGACCCAACACTGCCACATCAGCCAGACCATGGCACTAAGCCTTTCTTTAAACACATCCAGGGACAGTGACTCCACCACCTCCCTGGGCAGTCCCTTCCAGTGTCTGGTCGCCCTGTCAGAAAGTGCTTCCTGATAGCCAACCTAAACTTCCCCCCTGCCCTCTCATCCCCTCACTAGCTGCCTGGAAGAAGAGCCCGACCCCCACCTGACTACACCCTCCCTTCAGGTAGTTGTAGAGAGAGACAAGGTCCCCCCTGAGTCTCCTCCAGGATGAACAACCTCAGGTCCCCCAACCTTTCCTCATAAGACTTTCCTTCTAGTCCCTTCCCCATCCTCATTGCTCTCCTCTGGACCTGCTCCAGCACCTCAATATCCTTCTTGAAGTGAGGGGCCCAGAACTGCACACAGTACTCGAGGTGACATCCTACATCCTGCTGGAGTTTGCAGAAATTGAAAATAAATTCATCAGGGCAAAGCATTTCCATTCTATTTTGCCTGCCATCGGGCAGATGAGGCTGGTCTGAACATGGGGGGCAGCTCCTGGCTGGCTGTGCTGCAAGGTGACACCCACCCAAGGGTGCGGGACCAAGGGAGTGGGCATCACCAATGCTCCCCATGCACCTGCAGCCCCTTGGGCTGGGCTCTGTCTGCTTCCCCACCAGTCCCCTGATGCTGGAGGCAACTGCTCTTTCCTTTCATTGTTTGGGTGTCTGGTTCAGCCTGTGAAATCCATTTAGCTGCTGTGCATCTGCCAGTGCTCTGCTCCAGAGACGCTATTACATTAAGCTGCAGATCAGGGAGATTGCAGTAATATTTTTACACTAAAAGATGCATTGTCCTAAGATGCCCCTGATGGCAGGGGACTGCCGGCCACCACGCATCTTCATCTCCTGCTCTAATTACCTCCGAGCTGAGCATCTGCAGCCTTGCATTGCCGACAAAGCTTGCTATTTTGGAAAGCAGAGTGAAGCTGCGGGGCAGGGAATGACCCCAGAAGCAGGATAAATGCTTTTCATCTCCAAAATCGTAACCTATTTTTGGACCGGTCACTGAGAGGATTCCAATTTTATTAGCTGAAATAACTGCAGACTGCAGCTACTCACCAAATGGCTGCAGTTTTTTACCCGTATTTTGACCTCCTTCTCTAGAGGTTGGTATTTGTAACTTGGACCAGGCTCTGACCTGTTGCTGGCTGCCAGCTGGGACAATGCAATTGCTGCTACAAGGTACATGCACATGGTTAGGTGAGGACATACAGGGGTTTAAGGTTGTGCTGCTCCCCATCTTCTTTAGAGTCCCCATGCAAAAGTAAAATAGAAAAAAAAAAGACAAAGAAAGAGGACATTTAAAGGAGAAAGGGATAATGGTTTTATTTCAGTTATTTTCCTGTGTTCTGCCATCTCCAAATGCCAGCTATGCTTGAGTATCAGTGGGAGGTATGTACCAAACTCCTTTCTCTTACCTTCATCTTCAAATGCCAGCTCTGTGATACAGACATGAAGCTGGTGTTACAGGCTGCTGGAAACAAGAAACCCAAGTCACATGCATCAAATGATACAACTAGTGCATAGCAGATCCTGTCTTGGAATCACTAAATCCTGATGCAGGGAAGCACCAGTAGCTGCTGGTGGTCAAGTGTGACTGCCTTGCTAAGGGTCCCCACTGTGCTGCTGAGTCCCCCCGCCCTCTCTTTCATGTTATATGCTGATTTTAATGACACAGTGGAGCCAGATCATATACAGGAAGGAAATCTCCAGCTTTAATCATTCAAGTCATGCAGTGCGGGGCTGTATGGAAGCTCCCAGTGTTATTTTTCAGCTGCGTGCCACTGGTTTTGCATTAAGCAATTATTGCATAGTCTGCCACAGGCTCCTGTGTGATTCTGAGGCAGGGTCGTATAACCTGGAAGGGACAGTGGTGCTGGGAGATGCTTGCTATGCCACAGAATTCCTGCCCAGGAAAGGCAGGCTTCATCTACCTCTTCCCTTTGGCTTTCAGGCAGGGTCACTCAAGAAGTAGAGTTTGTTTGTTATCTCTTTGTCCCAGCAAAACAGAATTTTAGCAATGGGTTTGCATGCAAGCCCTGAGCTTCAGAGAGGTTGAGTTTCAGGATGGGGAGGATCATGAACTGCCTTTCTTCGTGCAGATACCATGCTTTTGACCAGCAGGATACAGATAAATTCTCCTGTAGGTTGCAAAGTGCACAGTTTAGCAGGCATCTCCTGATATTTATGCTATTTATGGGGCTGCAGTTCTGTCCTCAGGTGGGGGCAAAGTTTTTGTAACACTGTACTGCAAGTTGGAAAGCGGGAGGAGGCTTTGGCTGCTTTGCAGCTTGTGATATTCTACAGTGACTCAGAAAGGGAAATTTTCTGCCTGAGGAATCTGGCAAGATGCTATAAGCCATGAAAAGGGACTTGTCATTGTGGTGGTGACAAGGAAGGTGAAAGAGAGATTGATGCAGGAGCCGAAATATTCCTCTGGCACAAGAAGGCGTGAGACGTTTAAAACCTCTGAATATTAGATTGCAGTCTGAGTGGCTCTTTGCAGTTAATGATCTGACCAGAAGCACAGTGACAGAATAAATCCATGTAACTAGACACATCTCCTATTTTCCTCCTGTTTTTTCTCTTCTCACACAATTCTCCAGCGTAATTTGCATGTGCACGTTAATTAATGCCTGCTGCAGCATGGAAACATGTAAGAGCCCATGTGGCAGTCCATACTGCAGACCTCCCTCAGAGGTGGGAGCCCTGCTGCAGGCACTGTGGGGCTGCTCTCCCAGCACCTAGGGCTTGCCCGGGACATCAGACAGTGATCTCACCTTGCAACCAGCAAGGAGTGAGGCATTTTGCCATTTAGTGCTCAAACAATTTTTAAAAATCATAAAAAGGTTTGGGTAGGTCATGAGGGAGGGATGCAGTGGAAGAGCCTTAAAGGCTTGTGGAGCCTTCGGAGAGCTTTGAGCCAGGGGAGCTGTGCTGGCTGCCTAGGAGCATCCTGAAGGCCCACACGCAGAGCAAGGAGAATAGAGAACAGGCTGACCTGCAGAGACCATGATCCCTGCCTAGAGCTTTCAAATTGCTGCCTCTTGCTGTTCCTCACTGGAAGAAGAAGCAAAGGAAGAGCTGGAGGGAAAAGGAAAAAAAAAATAGAGAAAAGAAGAAAAAAGTTCAGCATGGTCATTTGGGTGAACTGCATGGAGTTATTGATAACCAGAAATGAGTTGCTAAACAGTGCTTGGGGAAAATGATTTGTAGGTAAAGTCACAGTGTGCAACACCTAAGGAGGGAGGGAGGGACTGTGGAAAGCATGTTCAGGTACTATGACACAGCAAGCTGCCTGCTGGGGCCATTTCAGAACATTTTGCTCTATGGATTATTACTTTTGTTATTTACTCCTTTGTTTTTCATTACTTGATGGGTTCTGGAACTTTCAGGTTTTGACTTTGCAGAGGAGCTCATCTTGAAGCCACATCCTCACTCGTCTGTCCTTAGATCTACACTAATATATTTACTCCTTAGTTAAACAGATTTTCATTATCTTGAAGAACCTGTCAAAACCATTTAGCTATGAAAAATCACTAACCAGTTCAGATATCTTCAGAAGGAGGATGTATTCATGGTATTAATTAGCTCCTGTCAACCTGTAATGTGTGCCTTTATCTACTCCAGTGTGCATGTTTCTAACTATTCAGACCTAACCCGCGAGACTCTGGACAGCTTCAGGGTACTATGGGCTTGGAGGAGGATGAGGTCTCTGCTGTGCAGTTTATGGGTCCCTGGTTGCTCACGCAATTTAAAGATTTTTGTGTCCAGATCTAGCCCTCAGTACAGGCAAAGCTGCAAAGCAGTTAATCAGCAATAGCCTCATCAGTAAAATTGAAACTCTTTTCTCCTGGCATTTATCCACAGCATCTATTTGCAATCCCTTGTCTCTTTAGCGAAGATATGAGTCGTAGCTAATGACTCAGGGAGTATTTTATGATATCATTATGCTTGGCTTTTCTCCTCCCGCCATCCGCTGTGTGCCTGCAGCCGTCCTTGGTGCCTTTCCCTTAGATAAACTGTGCGTGGAGCGATACAAAACTCTGACTCCCTGCAGCCTCTCTTGTCCTGCACGCTGGGAAAGCAAGCCTGGCCCACGTCCCCTCATATCAAATAATCAACAACATCAGCTTGAATGGCCACAAACAGCAGCTCCCCCACGGGAGACCCTCTCTCCCGTCAGCAGATTTCCCAGGGCACAGAGACAGCTGTACTCGTGCTATCTCCGGGATGGAACCACCTCACCAGTACACATCGCCTGCCTTGCACAGAAATGTTTATAATTTATGCGAGAAGGACAAAAAGCACTGTGAGGAGTGTGCTTGTTGATAAAGTAAGTGCTGAGCTAAGCAAGCCTGGTGTTTCTACAGGCTGGGTCCTCTATAAAGGTGGATGAAAGCAACTCTGCCAAGCTCATGCTTAACTGGCACCAGCTGACCCTGGACAGGGGCTGATCCATAGCAGCTTGTTAAAGGATGATCCGGGTGTGCAGGGAGGGATTTATCATCAGTGAAAGTTTCACGGTCAAACATCTGTGCTTCATCTGTGCTTCATCTGCCAGGGTGGCATGTGGAAGTGGGAACGTGTCCCAAAACCCTTACCCTTCTGAGTCTGGGGTGGCTAAAGGAGAAAAGATTTGGGATGGCTGTAGAGAAACCTTGTAATGTCAAGTTTTACCTGTGGAGAAGCTGGTGGAATTATCTGGGGGTATCTAGTTTTAGAGGGGAGTTCATGGTGGTGGTAAGGTGCAGAGTGTATACCCAAGGGGGCCCTTGGGTCCTTAGGGACCCCAAAGGGTTACCATTACTCCTTAGGACTAAAGTAAGAGCAGGTTATTAGGACTGCTTAGGACCAAACCACCTTGGAAAGAGGCAGAGCAAGCTTCATCTGTGTTCTCCCATCCTGTGTTGCACCTCTGCCTTTAGCAACGACCCACAGTGAAGCAGGACAATGGGTGGGAGCTGCAGACAGCAATGCTGGGTACTTGTGAGCTGATGGCACAGCCAAGCCTGGTGCTCAGCCCTTTGATGGAGCAAAACCTGGCCTGGCTTGGTTTTGCATTTTCTTTTTTTGCTATAAAATAGCAACACAGCTGAGCTGGGGCAGGGCAGGGCTCTTTCTGCCGAGCCGTGGTATACTCTGTGCTAATCAGTTAATCTCTGCCTGCTTCACTTTCCCTGGGTGTAGCAGCCTTATAAGGGCTTTGTGAGAATTAACACCTGAAAACTGCTTTGATGAGTACTACAATTAAAGATGTTTTGCATGTTCAAGGAATTACAATCAACCATCTTGGGAACATATTGCAGCTTGCTGGCCGTTGTCCCTCAGATGCTGTATTCTCAGAAGAGCAAAGGCAGATGTATCTGTTACTGCCTCCAGTAGGATCCAGACCCCCGGGAGTGAGGGGGCTGCCTTCAATCCCACTGCTGCTGAGAGGGGACAATAGTGTGCCCACAGCACTATAGCAGAAGGGATGCTGCTCAAAACCACCCTCCGCCTGCCAATTGTGATTTTTTTTTTCCCATTCTAGGGATCTTTTCTGGTCAGAAGATCACAGGTCACCAGAATTGCCTGATTTCAAGATGGCATGAGCAAGAAAATATTAATGAAGTCTTAATTCCCCAAACACTTTATTCCATTTTTGCCATTTGATGTAGCCTCAGACTGCAGCTGGCCACCCCCGTCTTTCCCATCCCCTGACCCTGGGTTTAGATGAGGGCCACAGTGCTACCTTATTAAAGGTTCACAGAGACATTTCTTTCCTTAAAATAGTTTAAGAAAATAAGATTTCATTTAACAAACCTATTTTTACTCTGACCTTCCTGTAATTTGCACTCAGGCCATACTACAAAATACCTGAGGTTGCTTAATGGCAGTAATAAAGAAATCATAAACTAAGAGGAGCCAAGGATGTTGGCCATTTCTTCCCCAAGCCTGTTCATCAGTCTGTAGTACATGTATTTATGTACTGGGCCATGCTCAGGTACTGCTGCCTCCTACAAACAGGCTTTCACCCAGCTGCTGCTATTCACTGCCAGACTGCTGGGATTTGATCCTGCTTGGGGCAGAGCCAGCCCCCAAGAGCTCAAACGGGATGTCTGGGAGCTCAGTTGGGTTAATGATTTTTCTCTTTGGTGACTGAGCCGTCAACAAAATAGGGACCTGCTCAAGAAACATCAGAGGTGTCCAAGTCTCCTTTGTGCTGGGTGACAGCTTGTTTTTAATTAAAATGTTGCATTACCGCACTGAGGAGCTTTGCTTGCCGGAGGATAATTTACAGAAAAGCCTGAGCCAAATGTTTAGACCCTGATTCATAGAATCAAAGAATCATTTTGTTTGGAAGAGACCTTTATGGTCATCAACTCCAACAGTTAACCCAGCACTGCCAGGGCACCACTAAACCATGTCCCTCAGCACCACATCTTCACAGCTTTGAAACTCTTCCAGCGATGGGGACTCCACCACTTTCCTGGGCAGCCTGTTCCAGAACTTGACAACCCTTTTGGGGAAGAAATTGTTCCTAATGTCCAACCTAAACCTCCCCTGGTATAACTTGAGGCCATTTCCACTTGTCCTATTGCTTGTTCACATACAACAGGTAGAGATACAGCCTCAGTTCCACTGCCAGCCTAGCCTCTTGAAGGTAAAATGCAATGTCAAATCAAGGGCCAGTAAAATCGAGACCAAAGAGGGAAATAAAAGAAATGCCAGGAGATGTGTTGTAAAAGATATGTAAATATTTACCAGCTCCTGTTTACCAGCAAACAGACTTCAGTTGTTGAACCTGGAGATGTAGTCCAGGGGCATGCATTTTGATGTCTTTGAAAGCTTTCAGAATAAAATTTCAGTAAGTTTTCAGTCTCCTGCTGGTGCATGCCCCTTCCCAGAAAGGGTCCCCGGCACCCCATCCAGCCTTTTCTATCACAGACAAGGCTCAAATGGGACTGGAGTGTCCCCAGGATATGTCCTCCTTTGGTGCTCAGTAGCTTGGGAGGAGACATTCAGGTCACGGCTTGAAAATATAACAACCCCTCCCCTTGATATTTTAGACTAATTGGAGATAAGAAGTGATGTTTTTATGGAGATTTCCTTTAATGGTGTGAACCTTCTTCTCATTTTCATCCTGAATTATTTATGGCCAGCTCGTTCCCCCTAGTTCTTGGGTTGTTAGCTTAATTGTTTTCTTTTCATTTCTTGACGTTATTCCTTGTATACTGAAAACCAGCAGTTGTATCCTCATTCAACCTGCTTTTTTTTTTAACTAAATAAGCCAAATTTCTCTAGTCTCATTGTAAAGTTGTACTTATTCCAGGCAATAAAATTATTAAATCTGTATATGAAGACATGATCAGGATCCTGATCACCCACCACAGCTTATCTCTGCTGCCATGTGAAGCTGTTGAGTAAACCTCCAGTGATTTTAATTTGACCACCACTTCCTCTGCCAAATATAAGTGCTTGTAAAGTCAGAGAAGCTTAAATAAAAACTTCTTTTTAAACGTGGGGTTATGTATGTATAGCCACAGTAAGGAGGTTAGCCCATTTTCAGAGAAGAGTCGCCTGCATCCCTGATGTCCAAGCCTGACTTTCAAAGGTTAGAGGTCTTCCAGGTTTCATTTCTGGTTAATTGTCACTAGTTAAACTAATTTACACTAAATTGCATGAAACCAAAGGGATTTTTGTGAGAGCTACTTCTACAGTGCCTTTCCCAAAAGGTATTTCCATCTGAAAAGATAAGACATTTCCTTAGCTCCCTCATCAAATTCCTCTACCAAACCTTCTGAATTGCGTCATGAGGTCTGCATGATGCAAAATTTAGCATCTTCACATGTTTTCATGAGGCTTAGATCAAAGTGGTTTAGTTTGTTGACATCAGGAGGATGGCTGTGCATGGAAATGATGTCACGACACTTCATCTGTTGCTGTTCTCTTTCCTGGATTTGTCCATATTTCATATTTGGAGTTATAAATGAATCATTTCAGAAAGAAAACACAGCTAAAACTCAGGGAGAGCACGTACTTGGCATCCAGTGCTGATGCTTTAGGTCTGTGCAAAATCTGCTGCTCTCCTTTGAGGCACCAAAACAATGTCCTCATTTTCTCTAGCAGCCGGCAGCACCCACTGAGTACTTTGGAAATCTGATCTATTTAATTCTGAAAACCTGGTGGAGTGTCTGAAATACACGACTGGGAATCATTTTGAAAAACTGTGCTAAGCAGTCTTACTTGCTTTCTGAAATCATTTGAAAACACATTTTAGGAAAACTAACCACAACCCCAGCAGAAGGATTAATTCATCTGTTTTCTTAAGGAAAAGTAATGACTATGGGTCTTTCAAAGCTCAGAAGGAGTCAGCAGTAAAACCTTCCCCAGAGCTGTCATCTGTGCCTGCAGATCTGGCTGTGATACCGTAAAATCAATCATTCCTCTTTGCCACGGCCAGCAAGCGGGAGGAGGCACCTCTGCGCTGGCATCTGGAGAGTCAAAGCTGCTGCTGAGACTTTCCCTTTGCTGAATATGTTGAGAGATGCAGCATCTGCCATGGTTCATGGCTAT
The DNA here is from genome assembly GCA_025345505.1 of Todiramphus chloris collaris. Taxonomy (NCBI): domain Eukaryota; kingdom Metazoa; phylum Chordata; class Aves; order Coraciiformes; family Alcedinidae; genus Todiramphus; species Todiramphus chloris. The sequence goes on along the minus strand of JANVCC010000030.1, from coordinate 3,749,286 downwards.
GAATATACATGAGGGAGATGGTTTTCATTTAAAATATGCCAGTTCTTCATTACTGGAGATGCATGGTGGTCATGGTGGTCCCTGGTGCCTGGCAGTGGGTGGATGGATGCACTGGCAGAGTGGAAAATTAAGCATTTTGCATCTGAGTGAAGCTACTGGGAAAACTGGATCAAACAGCGGTGGCAAAGGGTGACAGGGAAATGACCTGGAGAAAAGCCTTGAAGGAAAGCTTGGTGAAGATCAGGGTGTTAATGCTGGGGCTTCAGAGAGCTGGGAGACATTCTGGAGCACCACAGGATGAATGAGGATGGTCCTGATGGAGACATGATGGATGTTAGCAGGGAAGACCCTGATAAGATTTTATCAGCATGCTGGTGTAAAATATGTCCTCCTAGAAGGTGAGCCCCAGGGACATTCAAATAATAAGAAAAAAGGGGGAAAAAAAGCCTCTCTGGAGGGAAGGGAGGGGGAAGCTGTAGAGCTGGGCTGGGTGACTGAGCATTACAGAGCTCAGCTCACCTCTGCCTGCTGCAAAGCCCATGGGCCTGCTCTGGTGTGGGTGGGACAACTTTTTGACAGGGATAGAATTTTTTGAGCTGCTTTCCCACTAAAAAAAAAGTCATTTTTTCACATTTTCACAGGAAAATGTCAGTTCCAAAAAAAAACCCACACCAAAAAACAATTGTTTTTTATTGTTATCTGTTGTCAGTTTTGCTTTAGACTTTCCCTTGCTGCAATCTCTTCAGGTGGTGATTTATTCATCATTTTCAAAAGACTGGCATGAAGGTACCGTGCCAGCAGAGACAAATATCCATAATTACATGAGTTAGCATCTTATTTTGGTATTTTCCTTTCAGAAGAAGCTGGAAAAACTTAACACCCAAAATGCAAATACTTTTTGAATTAATTTGAAACTTCTTTTTAATTGGTTTCAGATTTTTTTTTTTGTGAGGAAACCTATTGTTTCTACCAAAAACCTGCAAGTATTTTTCACCAGGCATGTCTTGTCATGGGAATTTTATCAGCAAACTTTTGCCAAAGAAAAAGGTCAGGTAAGTGATAGTGGAGGTGGGAGTAGTGGCTCTTTTGCTCAAGGAGATGTCATCTTTACAGTTTTAGAGATATTTCTGGCTTGGAAGAAGATGTCACATGTTTCTTCTTCCTATTTCTCAGCCTGCGTCTTCTTGCTTGTCAAGAGGTGTTGGACATTTGGACCTGTTTGGCCTCTAAACCTTAAGGGAAATCAATTCATCTGCAAATCAATTCTCCACCAGGAGAAAGGTGATTACAGCTCCTTTTTTAAGTACTTGTGAAATCACCATGTTACTTCTCTGAGTCTTTGTTCAAATCCCTTGAAAATAAATGGTTCTGTGAGAAGCTGAGCTGACAGTTTGTGGTTTGCCTGAGTCCCGTGTCCTGCCCTGACACCTTGCCCTCCCCAGGTCCCCAAGGGTCTCCACGGGTCTCCACAGGTCGCTGGTGCCATCAGTCCAGGCTGGCCAGGAGGTGCTCTCCCCTCACCCCATTTTCTTTCCTGGTTTAATCACAACTTTCTTTTCTGAGCAAATGTGACAATCCCAGGCACAGTCCTCCCACCTCTGAGACCCTGTGTGCCCCAGTGTGTTCCCATCCCCGCTCTGCACAAGGGTTTGGGATTGCCTTTGTAGTGGGTTTGTTCCATGATTAGCAGAGAAGCGTGGGGGTTATTCTGTTTGTGTTGGCATCTGCTACTTGGTGGAAAAAAGAAAGGAAAAAAAAAAGTTTTAATAGTGTGGGTGGTGGCCAGAGGTGATAAGTGCTGACTTCAAAGGCTGCTCTGGCTCTGGTGGTGTTGAGTTCCTCCTGCGTGGTCTACTTCATCACGCAGCTGTTTAATTACAACTGAATGATGATGTTGGAAGCATGCCCGTCAGGTCCGCTGGGCTCTCTGGATAACAACCCCGGCAGCTCTTTAACATGGTGACATCTTAAAACCACAGACCTAGTTCTCCTGGGTGTTTTGGGTTGTTTGGAACCAAAACATAGCTGGGACCTGACCACGGAGCTGAACCATGCCCCAGCTTTGGGCAGAGATGACAGATGCAGATCCACCTACGTTTAATAGTTTACACTGGTCTGAGTAGAGTCGGAGTAGCAGGACTGTTCATTATTTGCTTGAAAAGCAGACTTAAGCATGATGAGTGTTTTCTTCACATGAATATCAAGTATCAATGAGGCCACAGAGATTAAACTCTTCTACTAGCTAGAAGATTTTGAAGTCCAAATCCACTTCATTCGTCCACCTCTACTGCCTGTGCCCATTATTGGTGGATCTTGATGGTCCCTGTACCTCCAAAACCTTGCTCAAATGTTGCAGTGATGCAGCAAAGCCCTCTCAGGGACAAACATATCTGGGGTAATGGTGCCGCATTTCTGACAACATCCAGGCTGCACACAGTCTTGAGTCTTACTAACCATTGGGTGGACCTTTAGGAACCTGATCTGGTCCCAAGGACTGAAAGTTGCTGAGCACCCCATGGGAGGGCACTGGGATGTTGCTAAACCAGAGCCCCAGCTCGCTTTCCCCAATGCTTTTCCTTCTGCCTCCCCACTCCAGCCCCTGTGAGCAGCAGAGTGTGAGGCACCGTCTCCTTCATGAGTCAACATCACTGAGGATTTGCTCTCCACATCTCCACTTAGAGTCTGCAAATGGAAATTAAAAAGCCTCTGAAAGAAACTGTAAGTAATTTCTAATGACCCTTTCCAGGACATTTTAAAAAATGAAAAAAGCCCCTCTGCTCTGTCTCTAGTTAACCAAGGTCCTTTGGAGCCAGGAGACTACTGAATATTTTAAGAGCAACGCTATTTTGCAGCAGCTCATAGCTAATGAATTCCCAATTCATATTTCACAGTAGGTGAAGAAGAAAAGAAAATCCATTTTCATCACAGCTACAACGTATTTGCCAGGCACTTGTGGAACACACTGTGCTCAGACCTGCAGCTTTAACCACTGGCACAGCTGAGATGGGGCAGGAGGTGGTGGAGGCTGTGCTATAGTTGCTCTCCTTCCTCTGGCACAATGAGGTGTGTCCAGACTAGGGCAAGTTTTGTCTTTCTTGTGGGTTTTGACAGCTTGTTTCACTATAAAGCACTTGAGTGCTCACTGGAGTTCAGGTGCTCCACTGTGTTGGGTGGCGGTTGATGTGCTGGAGGTGTCTCTGGTGGGCTCCTGGCTTGCAGTCAGCTGGAGAAGGTGGTCCTACCTGGGGACCCTTTCTTCCCTGGGGATATCATAATGCCAAGTTGCCCTCACTGGTGGTGCATGTGGCTGGCTGAGCCCTGGACATGGACTGTCCAGGACACAGCGGGCACAAGGAGATGAGCTGCAGTTGGCACCATCAGGGAAGCCAAGCATGTTGGGTCAGCTCCTGGTCACACAGCCTGTCTGAGAGCCATCTGTCCAAGCAGATCTCACACAGATTAAGCTATTTTGAAACAAGACATTTTTTGAGAAAGGGTTTTGATCAGAATGGCAGTTAAGGAGCAATTCCACCTGCAGGGAAGACCTCACGCCAAAGCAGTTATGTTTCCTGAACTTGATGGGCTCAGACATGTGTGCCCGAGTTAAGCATTGAGAGCTGGCTGACTCCAGACCAAAATGAGTATTCCCACTACCAGGGCTGCTGATGGAGAATGAGTATCCAGGGAAGCATGGCAGGGGACCGCAAGAGAGCTCCCTTACAGCACTGGACACCATATGCTGGTGACTGCTGGCACAGAGGGTGTTCATCTTTTCTCCTTTGAGGGTGACAGAGCCCTGGAACAGGGCTCAGAGAGGTTGTGGAGTCTCCTTCTCTGGAGACTTTCAAAACCCACCTGGACAATGTGATCCTGGGCAACCTGCTCTGGGTGACCCTGCTTTATCCAGGGGGGTTGGACTAGATGATCTCCAGAGGTCCCTTCCAATCCCCACCATTCTGTGATTCTGTGGTGTCCACCTTATGATTTGTCTTTGCACTCCCTGGCTGGAAGAAGATATAGAAAGTACATGCACATCAGTACTTTTTTCACAGTGTAAAAAAACATACATAGAGTTTGGCTACTTCAGGTCCAGGGTCCATCATCCACTCCATGCTATTAAAAGTGTGCATCTCAGAGGTTGCCAGAGCCTCCATTTTCATATTACTTTGCTGGGCACTTTCCCCATTTCTTCCTATTCTGCTTTTGCTAAGTGCCTGCAAAACCAATTACAGCAAATATTCCCTCATCAGGGCAAAGCTGCTTAATTCATGGTGCGTTTTGTTTGTACGTGTTAATGCATCCACCTAAATCATACTGGAAGAGACCTTGAAGGGACTCACAGGGATACAACGGTCATTAGGAAATTTCATCTGCTGGGTGATCAACCGTCTTGATTTGTCCTGGTCCCTGGGATTCAGGATCAAAGGCAAGAGGCATCATCATCTCTTTCAGTGGTGGTGAGCACATAGTTTAGAAAAACATTTAATGTATTCTGGCTCTAGCAATGAAAGCTGTGTGTGGCTGGAGCACTTCTATACTTCTATACCTGGGGGTACATGTGGGTATCACATAGACCTCTCCATGTCATGCTTTACCTTCCTGTGACAGGGCCCAACCACGCTTGGGAAGTTCATGGGTTAACCAACCTAAGTTCATGAAGATATTTTAAATATCCCTACTGCAAGCAAAAGGTGGTCTTTAACTGTTTCCCAGCACAAAGTCAAGGGGGTTTCTTGGTGCATATTCTGTGACTGCAGGAAGGTGGAAGATTCAAGAGTGGAGCTGGATATGACGGCATTTACTGGATACAGGCCCTCTGGTGTGACCATAGGGCCATGCAAGGAAACCCCTGCACCATGTTGGAAGGACTGGGCTAGGCACATGAGATCCTGTCCTTGGATATCGCTGAAAAAGCAAATGTATGCTGCCCACCAGAGTCAGGGGGGCTTGTTGCCACCATAACATGACACCACAGTGTTGTGTTGATCCCTGGATTGTGGTAGTGAACAGATGACAGGGTATCAAGACCTGCCTATCAGGAGACGATGAAACATCTTTTGGCATCTGTGCTCACTTTCAGACAGCAGCCAGCACAGAACAGTACACAGGTGACAGGTCTCTGCTGGTGAGGTGGCAGAGCCGGTGGCTGCATGGCTTCTTCAAGGTGTTCAATTAGTCTGACAAACATGACTGGATCATCAGCCTGTGGCTGCTGGTACCCATCCAGGCTGGGGATGGGTGATTTGGGTTGTCTCCTGTCTGCAGTGGGGGGGTCCTGGGCAGGACAGGGCTGCAGCTGTTCATGATCTTCTCCCTTGATCTTCCCCCTGTGCAGCTGAGATGGTTTGCCACTGCCTTTTACACTCTGGAAGTGAGTGGTCCTGGCATCACACCTTGACTTGAGCAACTCATCAGATATGTTGGCACACCTCAGGGAAGTTTTATGAAAAATGACCGCAACATTACATAACCTCTGCTTCCAAGTTCAGGTATAGAACACTCCTTCACTGAATTTCAAATTAACACATAACCCACAGACCTGTCCCAAATATCGAGGTAAAATAATGAATGAACAGTCCTTGTTGCCTCATATGGATTGCCCATTGCAGGTCTCCAAGTGCATTCATTGCTTTGACATTACTCGCTCCAGCATTTTGTCTACTAACTCTTGCCCCATGGGTTGTTGGTGAGCAATTCACCATCAGGTTGCTTGGTTTACAATCCAGCCCAATGCGGGCTGCCAGTGCTGCCACCCCTGCCCCTGGCTTGCAGCAAGGCAATTTCCTGCAAACCGGCACCTCCTGCTTTAAACCTTAGTGGCTCAGGAGCTATCTGTTAAGGAGAAGACCAAGGGAGGGGGGACCTTAACTGCATCCCAGTGTTCTCTCATCCCTCCATCAGTCTGATCCTAGTCTAGGGACAGCACTTTTGCTTCAAATGCTGCTTCTATCTTCCCTCTTTCCCCAGAGCAGAGTAATGGTTTCCGGCTGGACCTGCCCTAGATGACTCAGTTTTTAGAGCTCATATCCATAAGGTCTATTTGCAAAACACTCTGTGGACTTTGGCACAGGGATGCCATTTGTTTTAAAGGGAATTAAGCATCCCATCTGCTTCTGGGGCTTACCAAAGCTCAATATTCTTATAACCATGGCCTGTTTTACTTTGCTGTTACAGCATCAGAGACCCAAAGGAACTGGGTAAGTGACAGCAGGAACTTCTCAACCGGCAAGCAGAGCTCGCCCTGCAGGTTTCCTGTACAGCAGCAAAACGCCCTTTCTGCGCCAGGTCCCAGCAATCCCACCCTGGCAAAGAGCTTCTGAGCTGTGGGCAGGGAGGCAGCCCTGCTCTGCACCCTTCCCAGGCCCCTCCTGCTAATGGCATCGCTTTGCAAGGAGCTTCAGGCAAGCCCCCACAAATAGCCTGCCACAAAAGCTGGGTTTTTTCCTGGTTTCTGGTTTCTTAGACTTTATTGACTTTTTGATCACTGAGCAGATGTGGGAAACAGGCTCCCTGCTAAAGATGAGCAGAAAAGGGGCAGCTTTACACCACAGTCTCTGCAGTTTGTTCTCCCAGCAGATAAATCTGCACCTGCAAAAACATCGGACGCTTTGTGTCTCTTTATTGTGTTTGGGGGGAGAGGAAAGGAGCCCTCCAGGGCTTTCCAGGGTGAGTTTGAAGGTCAGAAGTCACTTTTGAGAAAAAGCATATTTCCTCTCCCTGCTGACCTCCAAGTGCCACACAGCTCATCCCAGACCCAAGGCGCGGTGCTTGGGATTGCCACCAAATACAGGGTTATACTTCCCTGGCTGCCGCGTGTAATTATGGAGATACTGCGACAGCGTTTGGAGGTGTGCGGTGGCTGCATGTTCACTGCAAGCTGGGCTGTGGTGCAGGACTGTCTGCACCCTGCTGCCATCATCCCTGTCCTCTGAGAGGCACTTTACCTGGGGATTATAGAGATAACATACATCCGTATCTGTATATTTCATTCATATGTTAGCTGTATGCTTTCTATATGTGATATATGTTTAATTATTTAATATAATAACTATACTGCATAATTATATATGTATGCTTTCTTTTAATTCTTTTCTTATTAATATTAATATATTTTCTTTCTATTGTTATTGTTTCATTAAAGCTATTTAATATTCTTTTCCAATCCATAAGTGTCTCCCCCTTATTCCTTTTCTCTTCCCCTTTGGGAAGGGAGAGGGGTTAATAGAGAATATCTGTCATTCTTCTAGTAGCTGGAACAGCCCTAACCCTTGGCATTTTTTTGTGTTGTCAGACCATGGTCACATTCACACCCCATGCCCAGCCCTTGGCACTGCTTGCTCACTTGGCTTAGGTTGACTCTGTGCAAAAATTAATTTGTTTTTGTCTTTATTCCTCCAAGGGGCTGGGTGGGCCAGGCGAGAGGTGGGCAAACCAACCCATTTTGTGCCTGAAATGCACATTTTAACTGCTCTTTAATGAATGGATGTGCTTTTGCCCATGGAGGAGGAGCAGGGGGATGCAGTCAGAGCCAGCAGTGCTTAGACAGATAACCGTCCTCCCCAGTCATCCATCCTTGCCCTAGGGGAGCAATGCCCATCTCATCTTCAGAGCATGCCTCCTTTAGTTGGCTTCATCTTCTGCTGGGTCTGCAGATGCACTCCTGCTTTTGTTTAATTGCAAGCTTGGCAATAACTAGTGTTTGAAGAAATAGCTGAATAAATTTATGGTAGGAAAGGAATCAAGTGAGTGTTATTGAACACATAGATACCAGCTCTGTCTTGGAAAGTCCCTAACGATGAGCTGCTGCAATCTGGTGGGCACATCTGATGCTGCCTCTTATTCCTGACCCCCACTGAAGGGAGGCCAGGATCTTCAGTTGGACCTATTACAGCTTTTCCATGTACTTAGCTTAAAACTTCAGTCCTTCACATCACATGATTTCCTGAAACTTTCATTTAAAAAGTGATTTAGTTTCTAACTCTCCTGCCAAGAAGAGTTGAGAACTACTACTCCTTACATTGAAGAAGAGTAAAAAAGAATTCATTATTTAAACTCATGATTTTTAAGACAATATTGCAAATTTCAGTGGTGCTTTTCTGTGTTTCTTGACCACTTTAGGGCCACAGTGCTGCTGGCAAACCCTCTTGGCATGGAGCTATAACCTGTCAGCCAGACCTGAAAGCATCTACTGGGGCAATTTCAATTTACAAGCAAAGCTGTGAGGGGCATCTGTGTTTGGTTTTCATTAGCATTTTTCAGCTCCAATATAGTTTCTCACAGAAACACCCATAGATGATGTCAGCATGGAAGCGAAGGCAGCACACCCATCACCTCCAGGAGGTTAATGCTCCCTGTGATGCACTACGGCAGAGTCCTGCATTCCTGAGGCTATCCAGAGAAAAGACAACGTGATCCCTGCTCCAGCCTATATCCATCTGCCCAAAAAACTGGACCGGGTAGGGAGACAGAGGTCCCTGGAGCATGCGGCTTCAGATGGCCCCAGTTCTCTGTAATCACCCCCAGGCTCTGTAAGCTGTTTCTGCCAGCCCCATGCCATGCCCCACTGCAGCTGGCTGCCATGGGGAGGGTCTTACCCACCACAGGAGTCTCAGCACCCCAGGCTGGGGTGGAAAAAAGCCCTGGAACAGCTGCTGGGGAGAAGAGTAGAAGCGTCACAGTTCCCAGCCTGCCGTGTCAGCAAAACTACCCCTATCGCAGGGCCGTTATCTTCCAACAGTGTAAATATTTTCTAAATGGAGGAGGAGGCCTGACAAAGGCAGTTTTGCTGAAAAGCGTTACTGGGTTGGAAATCAGCATGGCTGAACACCCTTTATCTGTCCTGGCCGAGGAGCAGCACCCAGCAGCATCTTGCCCTTCTCCAACAAACCGAAGCATTTTAGTCACCTGCTTTTCAATTCCGCTGTTCATTCACCTTGCTGTGTTTACTCTTTGGCGCTGTGTTTCTTCTCCAGCAATTAAGAAGATGCTGATGCTGTTGTTGGCATTGGCACCCAGAGTTTGGGCTCAGAGCTCCTGTTGTTGCACAGGGAATTTCAGTGGCACTGTGTGGGAAATGAGCCACTGAAAAAAAAAAATGCCCCTTGTCACATATTCCCATTTAAAATGCCTACCAAACCCTTTACCCGATGGCAAGAATTTTGTAACAAAACTAAGACTTAAATTATGATTAATATTTGCTGTTGTGAGGATGGGGTGTTTGAACTGTCTTGACAAGTTAAACTTCTTAATAAAAATTAGATTTGTTAATATTATATTAAAGCGTTTCTCTCTTAACTGATAGTTTAAATCCAGCATGGGTGGACAGCAATGGAAAAATCCTTCCCAGATGGTGTCTCCTTGGTACTTTGTGAGTTTATTAGTCCGCAGGGCAAAGGGATTCAGAGGCAAAAAAGCAGCTCAGGACAGTTTCCAGGCTCGGAGGGGTTATGGAAACATCTCCCTCGCAAACAAGCTCCCCAGCCCTCCATGAAGGCTTCATAGGATCCCGATAGAAGGGTATGCGGGGCATGTTTTAGCCACTTGGCCCCATTATCCCTGGGCCACTCCTCCCACCTATGGTTTGTGCTCTGCAACAGCATTTCTCTCAAGCAGCAGCTCTCAGGCTCAAACAGCAGCCACAGTGCCAAGGCAAGGCTGAAAGTGGTTTTATGGCAGCATCCTGCCAAAAATATATATGCTGTGGGAATTTCGATATTCATCTGTCTGTGGGACAGCTGGGCAGTGATCCAGAGGCTATCAACAGGCCATGCTTGCTGGAGTTAGACATTGAAAGAGGAAGGTGCTTACACAAGTCCCTGCTGAGCCCCCCAGCCCTGTGCTGGCCCTGGGGCTGTTGCCCACACTGTGCCTCTCTAGGTCACCCTGCCAGGCTCTCTGGGCCAGCTCAGTGAGGACTTGTCATTGCAGGCAGTAACATGCTACTGGCTGAAATGGTTCCCAGACAGCCCTGCCCAAGGGGTACATGTCTGCTCCAGTTGTCTGACATCTTCTTCCACCTTGGGGTCATTCTACAACATAGAATCATAGAATTGTTTTGATTGGAAGAGACCTTTAAGATAGCGGAGTCCAATCATTAACCCAGCACTGCCAGGGCACCACTAACCCATGTCCTTCAGCACCACATCTCCATGGCTTTGAAACCCCTCCAGGGATGGGGACTCTGCCCTGGGCAGCCTGGGACAGGCCCTGCCAGCACTTCGGGGGACAAAATTTTTCCCAGCTGACAGTACAGCTCTGTGCCAACAACCCCCAAGTCTCTCAGCTGCTCCTCACCAGAGTTGTTCTCTAGACCCTTCCCCAGCTCCGTTGCCCTTCTCTGGACACACTCCAGCCCCAAAATGTCCTTCTTGGAGTGAGGGGCCCAAAACTGAACCTAGGATTCGAGATGCAGCCTCACCAGTGCCCAGTCCAGGGGGACAATCCCTGCCCTTGTCCTGCTGGCCACACTATTACTGATACAGGCCAGAATGCTGTTGTCTTTCTTGGTCACCTGGGCACACTTCTGGCTTGCATTTTACTCCCTGTTTCTCCTCCTGGCTTTGACAATGCTGTATTGGGTTATGGCTTCTGTGTCCGTGAATCTCTTCATTGCTCAGAGGGGTCCTTGCAAGAAGCATCATCAAGAACAAAGTCTTACCCTGCTAATGGAAATTGCAGCCCCTTGCTCATGGGACTGGGATTATGCCAGGACACTTCACCTGACATAGCTATTAAAGTTCATGGGACAAGGGCTCTACTTTCAGTAGCAAAGATCTCCATATGGAATAAATCTAGCTAAATATTAAATATTAAATAAATATAGTTGCAGATGTCCCTGCTCACTTCAAGGGGGATTGGACTAGATGACCTTTAATGGTCCCTTCCAAGCCAAACCATTCTATGATTCTGCAGTTCTATGATAAATCCTATTCTTAGCACCCTAAGTGGGCTGTATCAATAACAACAGTGAGGAGGAAAGGGTCTCCAAAGGCAATGGGTGCTTACCTTGCTTCCCACCTTCCTGCTGCCATGGGACGCAGAGCACCACGTTTGTACTTTGGCAGGAAAAAACACTTGCTTCTGTGTGGTCAAAGCACTTTCCAAACTGGTGGTGTTGGGCTGCTGCAAGGGTTGACAGGCTGGGGCTGGTCAGGGAACATCCCAGGATATTGCAATGGGCTGGGGGAAACCCAGTGAGGTATCAAGACATGGGCCAAGTGAGAAGGCATTTGATCCCTCTCCTGAGCTGCCCAACAAGAAGTCTTTATTTGTTTTTTCTCTTCAAAAAGAAGCAAAAAGTGTTCCTTATTTTTGTCTGTATTTGAGTTAATCAGATCACCCGCCGCTGAAGCCCATTTCCTGCTCTTGGGTACATGGAAGCTATTAATATTTATTTTTCCATGGGCATCTCTGGTTCTAATCACTTTGTCCTGATCTGTTGTGAATACTTTGAGTGTACACCTCCTTTAATACCTGCCACGTACTGGGTCTATTGCATACATTAATAGCCTCCCACATTTTTCAGGGATTTCTTCTTATTATTTGCTGCTTTATTTCTCATCTCACTACTTTCTGGTATATGATAAAGCTGTTTTCTGATGGGGCTATAGGCCAGAAGGACAAGCAGACAGAAACCATAGCTACACAAGGACATTTACAAGGAACTTTAACCAGTGGTTGTTACAAATGGTGAAATCTTGCAGCATTTATTGTTGGTTTGTTTTGGTTTTTAATGGAAATCAGTGAGAGTTTTGCTGAAGTAGAGGTGATCGAGGACGATGGAGCAGAAAAATTCAGTCTGTATGCTCACACAGAAATAGTCTATGTGGTGCTGCTACTGCTGCTCTGGCAACAGACACAGAGCTCTCCTGCTTAGAAATCTCTGTTTCTTTTTTTTATTTGTCAGACCCTGAAATTTTCCATCTGTAGGAGGTCGCTCATAAACTGCTTTTATTTTGGATGAAAGCAGCAAAAACATTTTGCGAGAAATGCAGGGGAGAAACAGTTCTTGAAAAATGAAAGGGGGGAGAATATATATATATATATAAAAATAAAATTTTGGCTATATTAATGTTAAAGCCTTTTAAGAGTTACAATACCATTGCTTTCCCTCCTGTGCTCACAAGTGCTGGCAATCCCTGGTCCGGAGCAATCGGTGCTCTCCAAAGATTATTCCACTTCCCAAATTAAACTTCTGGCTCGATGAACTGGCGGTCTTGATGAGGTGGAGGCAAAGCAGTGCTCCCAAAGCATTAACTCCTGCTGGATTTCATGCTTAGCCCTTCCAGAAATACCCTGAACATCATCTGAGACCTGAGTATGTTACCAAGGAGCCACGAGGACTGACCTCAGCAGCAGCCTCGGACACCTGTGAAGTTCTCATGCTGTGGGTGCATTTTCCAGCAGCTCCATCTCCTGACCCTGTCCCTCCTTTCACAGGGCTTTTCTGGGCTCTTGGCCAGTACTAAATATGGAAAATTCCGACAGGCAGTCCTGTCCATTTTCAAGCTGTTCAGGATCGACTAAGTTGCCAAAGAAAGATGAACAAAACTGGTTATTTTACAGCAGCTTCTAGTTGGAAAAAACCCATTGTCATGCCAGGTCCCCTGATGAAGTAGTAGCAGTGCAGTGGCAGTGCCCAGCACAGCAAAGCTGCCATCTCTCTAAGTCAGATTTCACTAAAGAGCAGAGAAATGCTGACCTCTGGCTTTTACAGAAAGCTCTTTCAATTCTAATCTGGATAACTTCTATTAATTAACGTATGTGAACAGTAACTGGTTGTGTTTCCTGCCTGCCACCTGCATTACACCCGGTCTCTCCTGCTGTGAAATACATGAAATTATGAAAAAAAATCATTTTCTGAAGCTTTGCCTGAGGTTGGTTTCTCTTCTGTGTATTCTCCAACTATTTTCCTCCATGAAACTTTACCAATCAACGATCATATGTAACGCTCCATTTAAATTCCCCCCGGCCCATTGTGTAATACAGACAGGAGCACCTCGGCTGACCCCCCGAGCTCCCAGCTGCAGGAGCTGTGCCAGCCCGTGCGCTGCCACGAGCAGAGCTGGACGGGAGGCTCTGGGCACAGCCAGCAGAGCCTGGGCAGCAAGGCAGGGATAAAACAGAGACCTTATGTCTTGGTTTGAAAGACAGGTGTCTGCCAAGGAAGGCAGAAGTCCCCCTTGGAATGGAAATGCAACCCCCTCCCCTCCGAATGCTTGTAATTTTGAAATTAAGGGGCTTTCAGGCAAAGATGAGGAATAGGAATAACCGTTCTTTACTAAATAGATATATAAAACAAGGCAAACAAACAACACTAACTACGGCAGTAACAGCAAACAGCGCCAGGCACCCAGTGCCAGCCTCTCGGGGCTCCCGGGGAGCAGGGAGGGCGCGATGGTCTCCCCGCCGCTCCGGAGCCAGCTCAGTCCCCACGGGGCAATGGCGGACGGAAAGCCCGCCTCACGAACCCCCTGGGCAGCCGATCCCGGTGCCCAGCAGGATCTCTGGGAGGCAGCAGGGGCAGAAGGAGAGCAGGAGAGGCAGTGGGGATGAGGTCTCTGCACCACGAGGGCAGCTTCTCCTCACCTCCAATGCCGGGAGCAAAACCAGAGCCCCAGGGGCTGCACCCAACCCCCTTTATTCGGCTGGCTGCCCCCTCCCCCTGTGCCCAGGTCCTCTTGTCTCTCTTAAGTACAGCCATTTACCTCCTTGACAGACAAGTATGGAAAAATTCTTTAAGAGAAGAAGGAAAACAGAAGAACTCCCCAAAACCCCAACAGGTTATCACCTCCCAAGAGGAGGTTGGCACGAGCTGAGGCTCTCCTCCCATGCAGCAAGCAATAGGACAAGCGGAGATGACCACAAGTTGCACCAGGGAAGGTTTAGGTTGGACATGAGGAACAATTACTTCCCCAGAAGGGTTGTCAAGGCCTGGCCCAGGCTGCCCAGGGCAGTGGTGGAGTCCCCATCCCTGGAGGGGTTTCAAAGCCCTGGAGATGTGGTACTGAGGGACATGGTTTAGTGGTGACCTGGCAGTGCTGGGTTAACGGTTGGACTTCATGATCATAAAGGTCTCTTCCAACCAGAATGATTCTATGATTTATGTCCAGCTGCTATCTAATGAGGAAAATTTTCCTACATTTATTAAGCATTCTAGGGCCACACCTCGTCACCAGAAACTTGGAATTTTGGGTTTTCAAAGCTCACCACATTGTCAGGCATCAGGGAAAGGAATTCCTCAACTCCATCCTCACCGCAGTGAAGCTCAGTGAGTAATAAAGTCCACACAAGCACTTTACTGGTAGTCTTCCTCCAAAGCCAGCTATGAAATAAGTTGCTTTGCTCTTAAAATCCCAGGCCTTGTTTTCCCATCTTTAGACTAATGACAACCTCTGCCTTCCAGACTGCACAACCACACGCGGAGCTGCCGTCCTGCTTTCAAAGGTTGGATGACAAGGCAGCACGACCCCGTGAGCTCCGCTTGTGTCGATGCTTGTTGCATTTAATCAGAACAGTTTTGTTGTGCCAGTCTGCTGTAAACCATCAACTGCCGCAGAAAAGCGCAGCTCTGAAAACAGGTGGGGATGTGTTTGGAAATGCAAGTGTTATTCACGGCCTCACTGCAGCAAAGAAAACAGTGGAGGTTTCCCAGTATTTGCAGCTTTACTGTGAAAAACATTTCTCGTTCAACACAGTATGAAATACAAATGCTGAAACTGCTTTTTAAATGCATGATCAACCTTTTGAATTTACAGAGAAGAACACATACACATTTAATTGTTGCTTCAAAACTCCCTGATTTTTCTCCAGTAGGAAATTCCAAGGCAGCAGTCTGGTATTATCCTGGGGCAGGACTTCAGGTGTTTTCAAGTTATATCCACAGAAATATCTAAAGCCCAACATATACGAGCTAGGAAATTACGCCTGGCCCTGCAGCCAGTGATGCATGCTTCTCCCTTCCTCTTGCTGAAACAGCCAATGAAACAAATCACCACAGCAGAGATCACGAAAGTAGCTGTTGTTCCACTGCTGCTTCCTCTCATCTCCCCAGGCCACACTTCAGCAACAGCTGCTCCACCACACTGAAAAATGAAATGAGACCCCAGGGCTGCTGACAACGTTCATCTCCCCCCTTCTGTACTTTTCATTTTGATCTACGCAGCACAAGCGGATGTCACGCAACTGTCAACACATTGCTTTGTGCTTTGGCATCTCACTAAATAGTCTGTTGCAGGGTTTGCCATAAAAAGCCATGCTGAAATAATAAGTAAATACAAAAAGATCAGGAAATTAAACACTTCAGCAGGCATACTTCAGCCTGAACTAGACTTGTTGAAGCACAGAGCTCAGTATCAGAGCCTACATGCATCCCTGGTTTAATGTACTAAAAAAATACAGCATTACTAACTCCATGGTTCACCACTGCACTGGAACCAGAGAGTAAATATTCCAGTTAATCACACACAAGAGTATATTCCAGCTTGACAGAATACGGTACTGCAAATCATGTGTGTGCAAGCCACTGCAGGGTCACAAATACCCCTTCTTTGTAGTGAAAACTAATCAAATTCCTCAATATTACATGAGCAAAAGAACTAGTTGATAGGATGTGGAGTGATTTGTGTTTCAATAAAGAACTTGCCCCTTGCACTGAACAAAAACTTGTATTAAGGAATTAAGCACAGAGGCCAAACAGTAGAACCATAGAAAAGTCATAAAGTAGAAAATAAGAGTTTAATGGGATTCAGCCACTGTCACCATTAAAGCACAGCTCACTGCTCCTTTAAAGTTGCTTGGGACAGATCCTGGCAAGATTTGTCCCCAACTCCTTACTTGTCAATCCAATATAAACCTGGCTAACCAATTTTTCAGACTTGGTTTGACTCATGGTTATACATAGGAATACTACAGACAAATGATGATTTATGCAAATCACACAGAAAGAAGAGATTTAAGAATTGTGTTTTAACAAATTAAAAGTAAACTTTGACCAGCTCTGCAGATATTAGCAGGAGCTGGTACTTTTAGTCATAAAAAGCTCATGCACTATTTGCACCAATGATTAAACACTGATGGAACCGTCCCACACTTGAACTGGGCAAAGGACTCAGCTCTCTTCTATTTGGATTTCCACTGACGTTATACTGAACAGTTCCGATTTCTAGCAATGGAAGGAAAACTGTCAATCAAATGATTCCCTGTGTTGATTTTTCATTTGAGCTTAAGAAAAAGGCTAGACCACCAACCATGCTCTGTCAAACAGGGTACTAAATCTTTATTCACCAATAAGTTAAGAGTTGTTATAAATAGGTGTTGCAGTCTTTTGTGCACTGCGCTGAGTATAAAGCTGAGCCTCCATTATTCTTCAGACTCTGACCCTTCTTCATCTTGACTGATTTGGAAGTAGCGCAGCTCGTATGTCTCCTTGTCAGACGCAATGACACGAAGCCAGTCACGCAGGTTGTTCTTCTTCAGGTACTTCTTTGTGAGGTATTTTAGGTACCTTAAAAGCAGTAATTACATGTTAGAATGTTTCTCATTTAACAAGACTTACTGTTGCCTGCACTCCACCCAAGACCTGCCTCTAGCAGAGCAGCCACACACTAATTATATCCAGAAAAAAAAAAATTATATGTAGCAGATAATAAAAGATTACTCTTCATTCCAGATACGCAAGAATTTATTATTTGATGTTTCTTGACTACTTCCCTGGTTTGGGCTGGGATACAGTTAATTTTCTTCCTAGTAGCTGGTGTAGTGCTGTGATCTAGATTTAGGGGGAGAATTATGTTGACACCACACTGATGGTTTAGTTTTTGCCAAGTACTTACCCAAAGTTACATATCAGTTCCTATACACTGCCAGCAAGGCAGGGCACAAGAAGTTAGGAGGGGACACAGCCAGAGCAGCCGGTCCAAACTCACCAGAAAAATATTCCATACCATAGGATGTCACACCCAGTATAAGCTGGGAGTAGTTTATCAGGAGGGGCCAATTGCTGCTCAAAGACTGAGCAGTGGTCAGTGGGCTGTGAGCAATTGCACTACACATTGCTTGTCTGTCTTTGGGTTTATTACACTCTCTTTTTGTTAGCTTCCTTTTGTTACATTAGCATCATTATTACTATTATATTTTATTTTTATTTCAATTATTAAACTGCTCTTATCTCAACCCAACAGCTTTACTTGCTTTTCATTCTCCTCCTCCTCCCACTAGGGGTATAGGGGAGGAGTGAGTGAGTGGCTGCCCCCATACTTAGTTGCTGACTGGAGTTAAACCACAACAACTACATCACAGTTTAAGGCTTCCCTTGGCTCGTGGGGTTTGTCGTCAAAAACATGTGTAGTGTATAAATACATCTTAATATCATCAATTAATAAAACACCCGCCCGTGGCATGAATTCAGTAAGACTTCTTTTTCTGTTGTTCCTCTATATGCTTCTAACAACATATATAAAGCATCTCTCTATTACTATGTTGTATCAGAGAGAGTCTTTGAGCTTTAAAGAGCAGGTTTTTTAAGCATCTAATAATCTACATTCAAATTACATTACAAATTCACTAATACAAGCACTACAAAAGTCAGAGCAAACACCTTCTCCACAGGTATCACAATGGCATCACCTTCAACAAACTAACATTCAAAAACTACCATCACAGACACAACAAAAGGAAACCTGTGCCAACCTTTTAGAAAACTGCTTCTCGGACGTCACTGTGATCTTGTTCTTCAGACGTTCAATGTGAACGGTGTTGCCCAAGTTTCCAGTTTTTCCATTGACCTTAACCTTCTCCTTTAGGAACTGTTCCTGTTTCAACATAAAAGGAACAGGACACTAGGGAATGGCACCCTAGGTATGAACTAGGGAAGGGACCCTAGCCATGTAGCAGTATTAAAAATCACCGTTTACTCGTAGTAAATATTTGCAATGCAGAAAGATTTTACAGTGCGCAATTAAAAGAAGTCACCCCCATGCTACAGGAGGATACAATTTAAAACCAGCAGGTAGGTAACATTTTGTCTGCAAGACATCTATGCCCAACAAACTCTCAAAAAGTAGTGAACGAAACCAACCAGCCAAAATGAAACAAAAAATCCAAACCAACACAGAGATATTCTTTAAAGACAGCTGTTGATTTTACTGATTTCGAATTCCACTTCTCGGCTGTAATTCAGCTGGTACTGTACCAAGGCTTTTATTATACTATGCACCAGATGTACGAGCAAAACCACAACTTACAAAGTTCCCAGAATCAAAGATTCCATCTTCCACAGGATGGGTCAAGTCCAGGCAAAACTTCCAGGTTGACTTTTTAGATTTTCTGTCCTTCTGCTGTAACACCAAAAACCCCAGCGTTAACAATCCACACCCAAAACCCTTTCACCCCAGCGAAGCGGGAGGGGGGAGGGATAGAACAGCCGGCGGAGGCGGTGCAGAGGCTGCTCCCGCAGCGGAAAGCTGCGGGCACCGACCCGGGCCGGCCCCGCGCGGAGAGCGGGGCTCGCTGCAGCCGGCTCGGCTCGGCCGCCACCCACGTGAGGCCCTCCTGGGGCTAGGCCCGCTCGCCAGCGGTGGCGGGAAGGCCGCCAGCCGCCCGCCGGCCCCGCGCTCGGCAGCTCCCCCGGCCGCCACCTCCCCGTAACCCCCAGCCGGCCGCGGGCCCCGGGGGGCAGGCGGTCGCAGCCCGCCACCCTGCACTCACCCGCGCCATCCCGCCGAAAGGAAGGAGCGTCGCCCGCGCGGCGCTTTTATAGCCCGTCCGGTGACGCCAGCACGCAGCCGCGCGGGGCGGAGCAAGGCGCCTCCGCGGCCCCGGGGCACGCCGGGATGCGGGCGGCTCCCTCAGCCGCCGCCATGTTTCCCCCGAGGCACAGAGAGGAACCACGCGGTTTCAGCATGAAGGAGTCACCTTTTTATTTAGTTTTATTTCTTTTAAAATCTCTGTCGGACAGGAACGCAAGCGTTTCTCGTACAAGTCGCAGGCCGCGCGCTCTGGCGGTGACGTGTTTCTCCTCTGGGAAGCTGAGGGTGGTGGCTGACGGGGGGGGCCACCACCCCCGGGACGACGGGCTGTCCTCAGGGCAACGAGGAAGGCAGGAGCTGGCAGGTCCATTGCTACTTTACCTAAGCGTTCAAGACTCTCCCGCGGTCGCTGTAATTTTAACCAGCTCCCCCAGCACTGACATCTTTATAGAGAAAAGAAACCCCTCACATACACATCTTTCCCCCCATTGTTTGCATGGCATTGAAAACAATACAGCTCCCAAAACAGGTACAGTTTTGAACCACGGGGATTACAGTTCCCCTGTCACACGATTTACATGGTTTTGTTTTTGCTATGATCAGTAAAAAGAATCTGCCCATCATTCCTCTTTCCCCTCCCTTTTGAAAGCCGCACCAAACGTGCTTACAACATAGAGCACAGAACAGGGGGTTTCTGCGATACAGCCAAACACAGCAAACATTTTGATAGAAGTTCACAAACCAAGTTACTCTCAGATGCCAAATACCGTAGGACTAGACCGCAGGTGCTGGAGACTTCCAACCACCTTGGAGTACTGTGCTGAACACCACCACGCTCCTACCACAATGCCTCCACGGTCTACACCTTCATTAACGTTCTCAGTGTTTAAGCAAAGTACTTGAGATATCCTTAACAAGGTTTGTGGGGGTTTTTAAATTGTTTTTTTTTTTTTTCCTGAAGTTTATTTCTACTGTAACAAACTACATTCTAAATTACTCAACCAAATAAAAAAAAAAAAAAACCCAAGCCAAAACAAACAAACCAAAAGTGGGATTTATTCAATTCTGAATTCTGAGACTGACCTGCAGTAACCATGAGCGTGAACTGTCAACAAATTTGACTTCTTTACAGATTATGTAAAATTACCTGTATTGTGAAACTACAGACTGTGCACTGGTTCTGGGTACATTGTGAATTAGAAAAAACCTTCAACAGGCTTGAAAGTGGTTACTTGAAAACAATGAAATTCAGCTAACTTATTAAAAAAAACAGCCCTGAGAACATGGCTCAACTAGCAAGATCCTAGTTGAAAAACCACCGTTATAAGCAAAAATTAGAAGGATCTATTGAAATCTTGAAGTATTATTCGCCGACATTTGAGGCTGGAAACACTGCAGTCTTTCCAATGCTGTAAAGTAGTAAGAGAAACTCAACGAATTGGAGCCATAAAAAGAAATAAATGTGTTATTTGGAGTGGAAATACTTTTCTTCACCTCATTTTCACAGCCTTTACACCAAGCAATCTCCATCAGCTATTAGAAGTTTATAATTGTCGATTTTGACACAATTTAAGTGTTAAGACAGTACTACAGAACGAGTATACCGGTAAGATTTGTTTTAAAGTAAAGCCATGAAAGGAGACTTTCCTTAAGCATTTGGTTAGGAATCTTAAAAATACACATCTCTATGGACTACTGATCACAAACAAAGGTTGTTGCGAACGATTCTGACAGTAAACCCAAACATCTTACTTTGGAAGAAAAAAAAAAAAAAGCCTCAAATACATGTTCTAATTTAGAAGCAACTTTTAACCTTACTGAAACTCGAAGATTATGCTTAAGACTCATGCTTATGTATTATTACCTATGGGAAACTTCATGCATGACGAGGCAATGCTCTGCACTTCCATACTGTTCGAAGTGCTTCACAAAAGACAGCTAAGTATATAAGAACAAACCTAAAATGAAGTACTTAATCATTTAGATCTTGCAGAACTGAAGGTTGCAATAGAAGGACATCTGTATGTCCTAAGGAGGGCTCTTCCAGCAAGCTGGAGGTCCTAAAACCTGTCTTTAGATTGCTGTAGTACCTGAAAACTCCAGTTGGACCAGGACCCCATTTGTAGGAACAGAACAAAAACCAGCCCTCGTCCCAGAGAGCTGACACTCTTAAGTAAATGCTTAGATTGTAGGCCAGGGGCATCAAATACCTGTCTTCCAACAAGTTTTTAGAGGCCCTGAAAGCAGACTAAAGCACTACCGGAACAAGGACAAACCCTCATCTTGTAGTTTTCAAGCATATTAGAGCATCTGTAACACGGCAGTAGCATTATAACTTGCATTAGCTTGACATAGCAACCTGTGACTTCCCATCTGACACCACACCGCTCCGCTTGCTGTCAAGACCACCATCACTAGCTTCAGTCACCTCCAAAGCCAACACCTTCCTTCCAGGTCCCAACTGGATGAAGCAGCAGAAAGGAGCCTAGCACAGACCAGCTTGAACTATTCAGCACGCGCTTCAACGCTGCTCCAAATGTGTTTCAGTCTCTTACACCTACAGCTGCTTTGAAAAGGTGCTTTGCCATTTCAGTCAAGGTGCTGTTGACAGCGTTCACCTGCGATGTGTGTTGTGCCAGGCAAGGGCGTGGGGCAGTACCCTGCTTCTGCCAGGTGTCCAGGTAACTGTGCTTTATTACCAGAGTGTGTTTATTGCTGTCTTCACCTTCACTCTGCTGCTCTCCCTGCCATGAGAAGTCTGGGGAAAATGCAGTGCTGCCATCTACGTTAGACCTCCAGGATTTGCTAAGCCCTGCCACAGGAGGTACAAGGGCAGTTTTGCCACAAGCCCTTTGGGGATTAGGGAGTACATATTAACTAAGCTGCAAACATCTTAAGCAGGTAACAGCAGCGTGACTCTTGCTGCTGACGGAATGCGAGTTGTGCGTCCTGTCCAGGGCAGCCTGCCACGCATTTACGTGTCCTCCATTAGCCAACAGCCCCTGAAGCTTAAGGCAAGTTCACACAACAACTTATCAACTGTGAAGAGAGCTCTGAGCCACGGACTAAGGAAGACTTTCCCACTCATAAAGAGTCACCAAGTCTTAGAATTCAAGTTGTATGCCTTAAACAGGAGCAGGCTGGTTATCATTCCATAACTATTGCTGTGGGGCCTTGTTCGCCTGCTGAGCAACTAAATAATCAGATGCGTGCACACGTGTCCCAGTGACTCAGAACCACCCCAGACAGAAGCTAGCTTTAGAACTATCTAGCAGTTTGCTTCTCCTTAAGCCATAGTTGTTCGGTATTGTCTGTCAAGTCTACGTTTTGAAAATACAATAGTTTTATTGTTTTAAAAAGAATCACATGCACTTAGCTTAGGCTCAATGCTACACTTTGTCCCACTTTTTGAAAAACCTGTGGTCCCTGTGCTACAAAAATACGGTCTGAACTTGAAGATTAAAACCTAAAGCTGGAAGCACTGCAACGGATTCCCATGGAGTTTGTCACCCTTTTATAGTTTAAGATAAATACAATAAAAGGAAAGCAATTGAACTGTGGTTTTCTATTTTATTTTTCAAGTCTGACAAAGGCCTCGAGTGAAAGTCTATAGCTTTAACATCCATTCTCACCTTTGTGTCCCCTTGACCTAATGTCTTATCTACCCAATATTCCAACTGCCTGCCTAAACCACAGGTAGGCTTTGACACCATTTTATTGTTACAACAAAGCCAACGAGTTGGCAAAGAAGAATACAGAGGTAATACAGTTAAGTTGCACATGGCCATTGGGGCTTGGTCAAGCCAGCTGGCATTTCTGATCACTTGAGTTTCTTGGTCTAGAAGTTGTGATTGGCACCTACAGTTCTGCAAGAGTCCCAATCCACAAAATACTTAAGGTGGTTTGTTGGTTTTTTTTTAAAAGAAAAAAAAAAAAGAAAAAGGAAAAAAGAAAAAAAAAGTTACTTTTATTGTCAGTTCTACCTAAACATGTCAAGAAAAATACTATTTGTGCTCTAGGTCACTTTATAATCCTAGATACCTACCAGCTTATCTAAAAGCCCCTGAATACTGTATTTTGTCTGTTCATACAGACAAACACTGTTTTGCTCAAGCAAATAAAAATATATCCACTAGTAACACCTGATTGGTTTCATAGATCCATAGCTGAAACCCACAGGAATGTTAAAATAGTTACAATTAAGGAATTAAAATCTCAGTGATTTTGAAAACTGCCAGTTAGCCTGCAACATTAATCCAGAATCCAGCACTGCTTTTTAACAATTCAAAAAAGAAATGAGGTTGCTTGTGAAGGCCAGAGCTTTGGTGACAATAAGAACCAAATGTATAGATCTGTGGTTTGTCCAGACCTGAGCAGTTGCCCGAGCCTGGCGATCCTCTTTACTTGCAAGGCTTTATGGCTACAGCACATTCTTCATTCATTGCACTTATGACGGATATCTGGAAGAAAAGACAGATGGGTGAGCTCCAGCCCATGCTAGAGGAAGCACTCCTAGAACTTACAGACATTTTAATACCTCTCCCATCTCTTCGTAAGAGTACAGATTAGGGGTTGACCTGCTGGAAAGCAGCTCCATGGAGAGGGAACCTTGGGAGTCCCGGTGGGGAGCAAGTTATCCACGGGACAGCAGTGTGCCCTTGTGGCCAACAATGCCAAGGGTCTCCTGGAGTGTATTAAGAAGAGTGTGTCCAGCAGGTCAACGGAGGTTCTCCTCCCCCTCTACCCTGCACTAGCAAAACCACACCTGGAGTATTGTGTCCAGTTCAAAAGGGACAGGGAAATACAAAAGAGAGTCCAACTCTCTGGACTGGAACATCTCTCTTATGAGGAAAGGCTGAGAGCCCTGGGGCTGTTTAGCCTGGAGAAGAGAAGACTGAGAGGGGATCTTACGAATGTTTACAAATATCTGAAGGGGGGGTTGTCAAGTAGAAGGGGCCAGTCTCTTTTCAATGGTGCCCTGTGATAGGGTGAGGGGCAATGGTCACAAACTGGAACACAGGAAGTTCCACTTCAACATGAAGAAATTCTTTCCTGTCAGGGTGACAAGAGCCTGGAACAGGCTGCCCAGAGAGGTTGTGGAGTCTCCTTTCTAGATACTTTCAAAACCTGTCCAGATGTGTTCCTCTATGGCCTGCCCTGGGTGATCCTGCTCTGGCAGGGGGGCTGGCCTCAATGATTTCCAGAGGTCCCTTCCAACCCCTACCATTCTAGGATTCTATGAAGGAAGTTGAAGCTGATAAAATTCAGTCATTAGAAGAACTCCCACAATACCTGCCCTTCCCACCGAGTTGCTCTTCGACTACCTGCTCATTGCCATATTGCAGCTTGAGGTTCGTACCCAGAGGAAGACAAATGAGCTGCTGCAATAGGACCACACTCACAACTGGTGTGGCCCAGGACAGACTACAGCCTGCAGAGCTACTTGCAGACAGGTTTGCCAACATAGCAGATTTCACTACTTGGGCTACACTGCAAAGTTCCACGTGTGGTCTCTATTAAGAAAGCCTGGAAGCTCAGTCCACGCTTAGCAGACAGCACTAAGAGGATTTATCTAGACACTGGGAGACACTTGTATCACCTGACTGTCAAATGAGCCCAGCTTCAGCACCCAGGCATATTGAGCACTCCAGCACAGAAGTCCTTCTGCACCTCACCTCAAGAGGACCAATTCCTATCCTTCTAAACCCACTCTTCATGGAGAGATAACAGAATAGTCAATACCAGAATAGGACTTCTTCATTGTGTAATCAAGAGGAATTAACCTTAACTCCTGTCTGCCCTCTATCCTTACCTGCACATCTTCATTGGCATTGAATTTTCCTTCTATTTCTTTGCCCAGATCCCCTTCCGGCAACTTAAGATCCTCACGAACTTCACCGCTTT
Organism: Todiramphus chloris collaris; assembly: GCA_025345505.1. Classification (NCBI taxonomy): domain Eukaryota; kingdom Metazoa; phylum Chordata; class Aves; order Coraciiformes; family Alcedinidae; genus Todiramphus; species Todiramphus chloris. The sequence continues at coordinate 3,724,636 of JANVCC010000030.1, read as the reverse complement.
CCGTCAGCAGGGAGAGATACCCATCCTGAATGCCTATCAGCTGCAAAGAGAGGTTCACTTTTAGCAAGTTAAACACCAGTAGTCACTAGCGGGCACTACCTGAAGGTAAGCAGAAGGCAGATAACTCTGCCTGTTACATTAATTCTTTAGTACCATGTTTGTAACAGTTAAGAACGTAGTTTAAGTCAATTTTTAACATTTGAGAGTTAGGGCAACTGTAGCACAAGCCAGTCTGCTATCAAGAACCACCAGAACCCTGCTGGTGGGGCACTGCACAACCCATCCTTCTGATTTAGAAAAGGTTCACGGGATCAGCTTTTTACATCTGCGAATTGGAAACAGCAACTGGAACGGTGTTCGCTGTACGAAGACACAATGGTTGGACTGTACACTTCTAATGAATAAGTTGGGGATCATCCACCAAGCTCTTGGCCACTTTTGTAATGCTGTTTTCAGCCTAACCAAAAGCCTAAGCTAAGGGGAACAATTATTTTGACTGAGCAGCTCAGGGACCTTGGAACACCTAACAATAAACCCAAAAAGCTGTCCTGACAAGTCTGATAAACAGCTATAACTTCAGTAGCAACAAGGACCCACAAACACAAGAGAAAGCTCACCAAGATAACACAAAGCATGTCCTGGAAGGTCTGAACCCTACACTCTGGACTTTGGCTTTGTCAGGCAACTGCAGCTTTCTAGCTGATGGGGATGTTTCAGTTCCTGACCAGAACTACTCCCAGACAGCGGGAAGGTAGCTGACATGTTACCACTCAGAACATGAACTGTGCTGCTTTTAAGCACTCAATATTCTGATCGCAGAAGGCACTGCAGGAGTTACACAAGCCTGCCAAGTTCCCTCCATACACATAGTTCAGAGCAGGGAGTTCAGGAGCACCAAAATTACTTAAGAACAGAAAGCAGAGTACCAAAATTACTTGGTATCAACTAAAGCCAGCTCCCAGGCAAGGAGCAGAAAGCATTATATCAAGTTAGAACTGGCATCAGATCCTATTTAAGACTGTCTTGTTGATTCACCTACCCTGTGTAGGGGTGAAATTGTGACAATATATGCTTAGATCCCAATCTACTTGAAGCAAAATCTTCATTATCCTTTAATCAGTAACAACTTGCAGCAGGGAGAACGCCTCTCCAGATTCAAAAGGATGCCAGCATCACAAAGAATAAAGGAGTGACCGCACAACATGAGCTAGAAAAATATGGTTCTGAATTATGTCTACTTAGTGTCATTTCTAAAGATTGCTGTTGTAACAGGAGGTTGTTAGTACAGTAAGGAGCTCCCCATCACTGAGCTCCAACTGTTTTAACAATTTAGTAAATGTGATGTCATGTCTAGACAGGCAGGTTACATTAATTCCAAAACCAGTACTTTATTAATTGAGAGGCAGGTTTGGGATGAAGAGAGTTTACTTTTGGCATTAGGAGCATAGAGCCTCTTAATGTGCTGGGAGGACACAGTAGCTGTTAACTCACCTGGTAATCATTCCTCTTGATATTTGGAACATCCATGTTATGAGTCGATGGGCAAATATCTTCATATTTTTTACCAGTGAAGATATCAATACCAACCAAGTGGACCTGTAAGAGGAGTAACATCAGTTACCGTTGGTCCTGAAGAATCAGATGCCATCAGTATTGCTGGTACCACACAGTTTTCTAAGAAATCCCATGAAGTATCAGATTCTGTCCAGACCCTTTGCTTGCAGTGTATGAGAGCAGCCCAAGCACAAGGGAAAGCCTCTCACAGAACACTACAGAAACACTACATGTGAATGAAGATCAGCCACTGCTATCTTCCGTAGTCTCCTGTAGTTTTATAGCATCAGGCGAGAGCTCAGAGTATGTGGTGGCTAAGAAAATGTTTAGTTTGAGTTCTGGCTTTTCTGAGAAACACAAGTGTTGGTGAAAATGTGAAGGTTAAGGGGAAAAGAAGAGGTGGTCAAGCACAAAAGTTAAAGCAGCTCCCACTTTATGTTAGCAGCAGCTGTCCCCCTGCAGCTCGCGCTTGGATTACCAGTTCATAGCCTGCTCTTCTCAAGACCTTACACTCTTACAACTGTTTCAATGTTTAAAAAAGCTGATCTGTCTATTAAAACAAGACATTAAAAAAGGGGAGGCAGAAAGGTAAAAACAGGCAAGAGCTTGGTATAGCTTTGACAAAGCCTAAAAACTGACCTCCCCATATCATACAAGGTTGTGGGAACACGAAGTAGTCTGTGCTTAATCATAGAAGGGTTTGGGTTGGGAGGGACCTTTCAGGGTCATCTAGTCCAACGCCCCTACTGGGAGCAGGGACATCTGCAACTTGAGCAGGTTGCTCAGAGCCCCAGCCAACCTCACCTAGCATGGCTCCTAGGATGGGGAATCGACCACCCCTCTGGTCACCATCTCTGTTCTAAAAAATGTCTTCCTAAAATACTTCTAAATATTTTTTTTTAAATCTCTCCTCTTTTAGTTTAAAACCATGAGCCCTTGTCTTGTTGCGATAAACCCTGATAAAAAGTCCCCTCCTCCTTTCTTGCAAGCTCCCTTTTAAGTATTGAAAGGCCACAATAAGGCCTCTCCAGAGCCTTCTCTTCTCCAGGCTGAACAACCCCAACTGTCTCAGTCTTTCTTCATAGGAGAGGTGCTGCAGCTTGTACTAGGTCTCTAAATCCTAATATACCCACCATAAAGAGTTTCTGAGTGAATGGAGGGGGAGTCTAACCTCAGTCAAAGCTCTGGACAGCTGCATAAACCAACTGCTCAGGCAGTGGGACTGCAGCCCCAGCCAGCAGCCTCAGAATGTTCCTGCTGGGACACAGGAGGGAGAAGGTACTCCTCACTCAGCACCGAAAAAAGGAAAGCAGCAGCCAGAGAAGCCAGCAAAAAGGGCCAAAGCAGGTCCACTGGGCTCGTCTAGATTACGCAACAGAAGACGGGCCCTTCTCGTAAGCACTCCCCAGTTGAGCACTGCGATAGTGAGAGCACAGGCAGGCACCAAAGTGCTCTGGTGGGTAGCGACAGCACAACCCAACCACGCCCTAGTGATTTCATCAGCCCCCCTTCCGGAATTCACCCTACCCCCACCGCAGAAACCGGTTTTATCACTATCAGCGTTAAAACTTTTTAACAAGTTGGGAGAACAAAAAAAAACCCAACCCAACCCAAATCCCTGTTCTGAATGCTTTCTGCTACTGGAAACCTTTGGAATGAAGGGACACGTGAGAGTGCTGCGGGAAAAGCAAAGGCAGGATACAGAAAACTGTACAAATGGAAGGCTACACCCTTTCTCGCCGGCCGCCCGGCAGGGATGCAGCTCCGGGAGCCGCGGGAGCACCCACTGCGGGGCTGGGCCACAGTCTGGGGCTCGCCGGGCCCGCCCGGGGCCGCTCACCTTGGCGTGGCCGTGCTTGCCCGTCTTGGAAGTGGACATCTCCACGATCTTGCAGGGGCGGCCCTTGAGCACCACGAAGCCGTTCTTGCGCAGCGCCGAGCACTGCATGGGGTACGTTGAGGAGGCGCCGGCATCGCCCGTGGTGAAGTCGAGCTCGTCGGCCATGGCGGTGGGGTGGGGGGGTGCTGGCGGCGGGGGCTGCAGACAAGCGAGAGCGTCGGACACGGCGCGAAGGGCCGCGACGAATGGAGCGGGACCAAACCGCCTCCCCACGACGGCAGCAGCGCGATGGCGGCGCTCCAGGGCCGGGCCGGGCCCGCCTCACTCCGCCACACGTGCCCGGCGAGCGCGGAGCCGCCACGTGCCGAGTCCCCCCCGTCTCCCTCCCTCTCCCTCCGCCCCAGTATCGGCGGCCCCCGGCCCCGGGCTCACCCCACCAACCACTTCCCCGGTCCCCTCGGCCCAGCAGCGCGTCGGCCCCGGGCGCTGGCCCCACGCGGCGCCGCGCACACCACTTACCTTGCGAGGACGGTCAGGGAAGGCCGGGCGGGCCGGGGCCGGGGGCGGGGCGGGGCCGGGCGGGGCGGGGGCACGGCGGGACACGGCGCCGCGCACACGCGCCCGACCACTGCGGCGGCCGGCGGGAAGGGGCGGTGGGCGGTGGGGAGCGCGCGCACGGCACCCCGCCCCGCCCCCCCCCCCCCCTTCCGCCTGCCACCGCGCTCATTGGCCCGGCCCGCTCCCCCCCCTCCCTGCTCCGCCGAGGGGCGGGGCAGGCCCGGCTCCTCCCTCCTCCCTCCGCCCGACCACGTGCCGGGGGCGCTTCCCGTTCCCGTCTTCCCCGCCCCGCCTCCCGCCGGCGCCTACGGAGCGCGGTTGGGCTCAGCCCGCCCGCGCGCCCATTGCGCGGCGCCGGCGCCATTGGTACCGAGGAAACAGCCGCCGCCCACCTCCCGCCCGGCCGCGAGGGCTCGAGGCCGCCCTCGGCCGCCAGGGGGGCGCCGCGCGCCTCCTCCCGAGCCTCCCCCACGCCGCCGCCGCCGCCATCTTGGCGCCGGGCAGTCTGAGGCGCCCGGGGGCGCTGAGGAGCGGCCGGAGAACCGTGGAGTCAGTGGTAGAGTCGCTTGGCTTGGAAGACACCTTTAAGGTGATCGATGCCAAGCGTTAAGCCAGCGCTGCCAGCGCACCACTAAACCGTGTCCCTCGGCACCAAATCACCGCGGCTTTTAAATCCCCTCAGCGAGGGGGACTCCACCACTACCCTGGGCAGCCTGGGCCAGAAACTTTTCCGAACGAATCGGAGAAGACATGGGCGTTTCCAAAGCCTGGCAGCATAAGGCTTCCCTTACCCCTTCCAGACAGCTTGTCTAGACCATGTTTTTACCAAGAAAGGTTGGAGCAAATGATCCTTGAGGTCCCTTCCAACCTGGTGTCCTGTGATTCCTTATGAGATGTGCTTTACTGCCAGCACAAACCTCATTTGTCCACTTAAATGTTTTCCCCTTTCAGAATAATGAAAACAAGAGCGTTTGGCAACAGCACAGTAATCAGTCAAAAGGGGCCTGAAACTTCCAAGAAGAGGCGGTGGAAGCTTGTCTTCACCAATGGACACAAGACTCAGCTGGCTCCAGCCCTTCCCCATCCCTACAGCGCTAATGGCACAGCCCTCAGTAGCCTCCGGCATCCACACCCTGACCTGTCTGAGGAGAAATGTGTGGCGATGAACACAGCCGTGAAGCCAGGCAGATGAATCCCAAGCAAAACAAGTTATTTTTGTTAAACTCTCCAAGTCAGATGCCATAATAATTTTAGCTGTTTGAGCAAATTCACCTGACAACAGTCCTGTGGAGCTGCTGGTGGATGGGCCCTGGCCCTGCGGGGTGCTGTGTGGATCACCTACAAACTCCAGACAAACAGAAAAACGCATGTGTGGCAGCATCAGCAGAGCTGGTCTCTGCCATCAGCACCATGAGCTGCAATGTGCTGCCCTACAGCTTCTGCCCTGAGATGCTGACTTTGTCAACTATGTGCTAATGGCCTTGCTAGATGAACCATGTTTAATGTCACATTTTAAAATGGGTCATCATGGTCTCTCTTATTTAAGTCATGTAATCTGTTTGCCTGTGGTCCCACTCTGGGTTACAAAGATCCCACTCCAAACTATATAATGTGTGCCCAAGGAAGTAGGTTTGGCTTTCACTTACACAGGGCGTCTTTGTAATGCTCTAGCAGGTTGAGATGGTGGCTCTTTTGTGCTCCTGGGATTTCGGTGGATGCTGCCTCACCCAACCCCCTCAGAGATGATTCACTTTACCCTGGGGAACTGCCCATTTTTCTTCTGTGTCAGTTGATAAGCAGAGTCTGGGGCCTCCTGTAAAGTGTTTTTACAAGTGCAGCGTGTGTTTGTTTACCCACAAGTGTATGACTAGTTGCATGTGCTCTAGGGCTTTTCTTCTTCTAATAAAATACTTTGTGAACTACCAACTGTTGTGAACCCAAACTGGAGCAGGCTGGGGCTAAGCAATGCTAATAATTCTTTTTCTCAAGGATCATTATGCATTTGGTTGATTTTCCACACTTAACAAGTTCATTTTAGATGGCTTGAGAGATCTTTTGGACTAAAGTCTTTTTACTGAAGTGTAGCTGTAGATGATATTTGTTTTTGAGACACAAAACAAATATTCCAAGACAGCCTTTCTTTGAGATTCAACAAGAAAGCTGGAAATCAGCTCCATCAGTCATTGTTTGCAGGCATTGTTCCTTTGTGTGGATCAACTTATTTTCTCAAGTGTGTTTCTTGATAGTACTAATGTGATTATCCCACTTTCCTATAGAAATAGCAATTTGATTTCAAAGCATATTTGTAAATTCCATGGCCTTTTACATTCCAATGGATTGCCTTTCCAGTGTGGCACAGCTGGATCACACACATCTCTTATATTTTGAGCAGACTGGTATGTTATCAAGCTTTGAATCCCAGAATGGTTTGGGTTGGAAGGGACATTAAAGATGATCTAGCTCTAACCCCCCTGCCATGGGCAGGGACACCTCCCACTAGAGCAGGTTGCTCAAAGCCCCATCCAGCCTGACCTTGAACACTTCCAGGGAGGGGGCATTCACAACATCTCTGGTGGTTCTGTTTCGTCCTTCTATCCAAGTCTTTACATGAACTGCATTGTAGAAGTGATCAGGGATTAGAAAACTTCTGAAAGGTTTAAAGTGATGGAGTTGTGTCTGTTACCAGTTATGTTCTGAAAACGTAACTGAGAAACACCTAACATCCTCATTAAAGCCTAGACTCAAGAGTATGAATTCCAGCCAGCTCTGGAGTAATCATTCCACCTTGTTTCCAGCAAACCCACTGGAATGCAGGAGGTGGTGTTTACACTGACATGAGCTGTGGGTGCAGCCCAGCTTACTCTGTTTCCTTGCTCCACCAGCTTGCCTGGTGCATTTGCTGACTTCTGAGAGACATCTCGCTGAGGAACATGACAGAGGGCAGCCATGTCCTGGGGTGGTGGCCTGGGTGCCCAGAGGACAGAAGAGGGTGCCGGAGGACAGCCCAGCAGGCTAGCTGAGAGAGGGCCAGTCACAGAGTGGCGGTGAGTGGCTTACCGTGCCTTGCTCCCTTCGGCGCTGGGAGAGCACCATGGGAAAGTAGAGGGAGGCTCATTCAGCAAGACTTGTTTCGGGTCACAAGATGGGAAATAACAGGTCATGACCAAAACAGCGTAAACAGCCCTGTTCCAACCTGAGCAAGCGTCTCTGTTTCAACTGCTGAGCTGTCTTACCTGGGATCCCACTAATGTGTCCTGACTGTCAGGGGTTAGGGTTCACACAGCCTCAAGCAGGAGGACATGAGAGAAGCTGGGGACTGATGGTCCTCACCTCCAGAGGACAGTGCCACGCTCAGCAGATCTTCTGAGCTCCTACATACAATCTCTCTGTGCAGCACGAGCCAGATGAAAGAGCATCTGCAGTCACCTTGCTATAGGCAGCCCATGCTGCTCCAGGCACTGCTTTCATCCTGCCGTTCACCTTCTGCTTCCTACGAAGAACGAAAGCAGTGCCAGTGACTCACAGTCTCAAAAGGAAGCCTGGCTCTCTTCAGTGGTGCCCAGCAATAGGAAAAGGGACACCGTGCACAAACAGGAACACAGGAAGTTCCACCTGAACATGAGGAAAAACTTTCTCATGAAGGTGCCAGAGCCTGGCCCTGGCAGGTTGTGGAGTCACCTTCTCCGGAGAGATTCAAAACCCACTTGGACAATGCAATCCTGGGCACCCTGCTGCAGCAGGGGGGTTGGATGAGATGATTTCCAGAGGTCCCTTCCAAACTCACCAATCTGTGATTTGCAGCGGCCTCCGTAAAGGAATTCTGGGCTTCTGGGTGGTTCCTACAGTCTTAGGGGCTGCACACCCTGGGACACTTAAAACCTACTGCAGTGCTGCCTCTGCCTGCTCCATGGTCACTGTGACCTTTCTGTGGTCCATGCCACCATCCAGACGGGCAAACATGGTTGGGTGAGGTGTGTGCACACCACCACGCTGTCTGAATCACACACACACTGGAGATGAGTGGCAACAGTGTGGGGACATCAAGTGAGCGAGAACCACCTGTAACTCCTACTAGGAAGAGGGAGGGCAGGTGGTACCTCTGGCTGTTCCCTCCTCTTGGGGTTGCTGGTACAGCGATATCCCACCCGTGGAGTGCTGGGCCCTGATGCTTTTCACAGCCACAAGAGCCGCTTGCTCTCCTGAACAGAACACAGGGAGGCAAAACCATGAGGCACTACCCAAGCCTCAGCTCTGCAGTTACGTCTGCAGCCTGTAAAATTTAAGGATGCTGATCTACAGCCAGGATTTATCGCCAGGATTTATCACCAGGAAGGAGATTCCTTCCCTTCCAGCACAGCTATTCCAGCCCTGCCTCTGGGTAGCACTTGCCAGTGTTGCTTCAGGATTTAGTGCAGCACTCGAGCACAGGCTCAGTTAAATTAAATCTCACGCTTGCGTGTGCTGCTGGATCCAGACCGCAGACTTGTAACTCCTCAGCTCTCATAGATTCCAGTGAAAGACAAGGATATTGGGCACCTCAGAAAACTCATCATACCTCAAAGGCTTGGCTTCTGCTTGTGTAGTACTTGGTTCAGCTTCATCCTCATCAGCTGTTTGACCCCAGAGGTGGAGGGTAGCACTTCTCAATGATGAACAACAAGCTGAAGTGAGGCAGAAAAATCTGTGATAAATTAGTGTGGGAAGTGTTAATGGGGCCAAATGTCCTGAGTTGATTGGATTAGGGAAGTCAAACTAATTTAAAAATCATGCCTGGAGAGTGGGAAACTGGATATTGTTACCCATTTATCTGGCACAACAGAGGAGTCTTAATGGGTGTCATCTCGGCACTCTCGAAAACACTGTCAAAGCTCTTGCTGACAAGGTGCTTTCTCAGGGATTATTAATTATATTGCATTATTAGCTAACCATGGTCTGAGAACACATCTCACATGTTAACTAAAGTGCAACGACCATTTAGCTAATAAGTATGACTCAGTCTTTTAAATTTTCTTAATGATTAGCAACTTAGTAAAACTGTTACACCGAGAGATTAAAAACAAAGCTTGAACAAGCTGTGTCTCAAGAACAAGTCTGAACTGGAACTCGCGTGTAGCGAGGACAGATAAAGTGTACCGTCCTAATTACCAGCCTGATGTGACAAGATGAAGGTAAACATATCAGCAGATTTAACCGACTCGTGTGGCCCCTTCCTGCATCGACATACATGGTAAAAGAGCACTGGTGATAGTTCAGAGTATCAACCTGATCCTTCCACCGCAGCTCTGGTGTGGGCAGGGGTTGCTGCAGCCTTCACCAGTGCCAAGCTCTGCCCCTCTGGTCCCAGGCTGCGGCCTGCTCCACTGCAACCATGAGCAGAATTGATTTGAAACATCCTGGGATAAGCAAAGCATCGTCTCCAGGGGAATATACAAATAAATGAAATGCCAACGGCAAATTGCACAAAGGCACCTTGTCCAGTTGTGGCCCAAGAAGGTGAGAGAGGTTCCCCGTAGAGAGGTCCCAGCCTGGAAGAAGATTGCCTTCCCTGCAAGGAAGCACAGCCTGAAACTCGGCACCAACGGAGTGCAGGGTGCATCTTGTTAGCTTGCAGGATTCACAGGGAAAGAAAATTATTTATTGGCACATGGCATCTGCTTGCTCTGAGACTCCTGCTTCAAACTCCATGGTCTTTACTATAGCTCAGCCAAAACCTTCCCACAGGCGGGGCACAAAACGAGGAGAGAAAGCCTGATCAAACACACACATTCTACTGACAACCCTTTTACAGAGTCCTTTTACCGAAGTGCCTCTGAAGCCCCAGGCAGATCTGTTGGGAAGGTCAGGGGTACAGCTGTGGGTGAGGTTAGTGCTGGGGGCTCCGTTAAACTGATACAAGTGCTGCACTCCAGTCATCAGCTCAGGCTCTGACATCATTCACCTGGTACCGAGCTGGAAAAGAGAGACTGGCTGCTCGGAGTGCTGCTAAATGACCCCTCCCTGCTGAGTCACTGACATTGTCACTGCCTGACGCCCCTCAGGCATTAGGACAAAGCAGAAGTTCAGTGAAGCAGTTTGGATGTTTTTTCCTCACATTAAGTCACCTTTATGACTGTTGTTTGCTATAGCTCAAGCTGCCCTGTTTAGGCTGTCTGGCTCACAGGGCCAAGCAGGGGTCTCCAGGACCCTGGTGCCAGCACCTTCCCTGCCACCCTGCCTTTGCTGTCCCATCCTTCCATTCCTGGAAGGAATCCAGCCTGGCTCTGCCCTCAGAGCCGGAGCAAATTTGCCTTGAACCCCATCTCTCCCCAAATACTCCTCGTACCTAGAAAGACCCCATCAATGAGTGTTTAAGCTGCATCAGTGTCCATGGAAGCAGAGATGTGTTCTACAGTGGGCTTTTACAGGTGGGTGGTGGGGATGGTTGGGCTTAGACACTAGCACATGTCCAGTGAGGATTCATCCCGACGCAGACCCAGCTCCTGACAGCTCCCACCAGCTCCAGGGCTGCCTCCCAATCCCCCAGTCTCACCTCTGGACCATCCATTTCAAAGAGATTTAGCTGAGGGCTTGCACAGCAACTACCACCCATGGAGCAAATGTGTCCTGCCAGGAAAATACCTCCCTTCTGGATTTGGATGTATGTCTGAGATGTACAGAGAGAAAAATAAAACAACAGCAAAAGCCAACACATGCTGCAGATGATGTTCATTGACACTTTATGTAACAGACATAGACAACATTACTGAAAGCAAGAACCCATCTTTTTTTTTTTTTTTTACATTCAGACAATCCATTATAATATTTAACTAACTGCAGCAGACACCATGGAGAGCTTCTGAGCCTGCCATCTCAGGTGGTCTCACCTGGGGAGACCTGTTTGCAGCATGCAAACTGACGGTTCGACCCAGAGCCTGTGTCCCAGCTCTGCCGCTCTCTTCTGTGCACCCCAGTTCCCACATGCCCTGTGTCAGTCCCAGGTCCCCCACTGCTGCAGCACATGGCAGCATTGACCCAGCTCTCCGCTAGTTAAATCCCAGCAGTCACTCCAGGAAAGCCTTTGGTGGAATTCTAGTGTTTCAGTGCACACAGTGGGGACAGACACTTTTCCCGGGGGACCTCGTGGCTACACTTCCACCCACTTGGAAAGGACCAGAATTTGCTTTAGGGTCTTAATACCAAGAGAGTAAAGTCTACAGAGGAAAGAAGTTCAGGCACATGGAAAGGAGCATAAACCTTCCCTAAAACTAAACCCTCCGCAGCAGCCTACAATCCTCCTTGGTCCATCTCTTTCCATACTTTTCACTGTGTTTCATCCTCTGTTACATTAAGGTCACTGCTTTACTGGCAGTCATGATGAGCTCGTAGTGACCGAGCAATGCTGGTTTTTTTATCTCTAAATAAATAATGGGTTTCTAGCCTGAGAAAGTTGCTAGAAAGTAACCTGGTATCACAACAAGGAACAGACAAATCTTAAAAGTCAAGCGAACAGAGAGCAGGCTTTACAATGATTCCAACACATCCCCCCAGAAGGGAAGAAAAATCCTCATAGTTTGATTTTGTCACATAAAAATATCTCATAAAGAAGCAAAACAAGAACAAACAAGGCTATAGGAACACCATGATCTCCTGCTTGCCTGCTGCCTTGGCTGAAGCACATGCAGCCAGCAAACTCGTACATGGTGCAAAGTGGGGGTCAGATCAGTGGGGGACCTTCCAGCTAATGCTGCAATGCTCATTTCCCCGTTGGGCTGTCGTTAATTGTTACAGAACAGACTGTCCAAGGCCTCGGCTGAAGCTGGAGCCTGTGGGTCTAAGCGTTGTACGAAATGAAGGGAAGGCAGACGCAGAGGGTGGGGAAGGAGGAACAGCAAGGGGAGGTGACCGTGGGAGGGGAGGGATGGCAGCAGGACTTGTCTCCTGACCTAGGGGCTGGGATTGCCCAGGCCCTGTTGTGTGGTCAGTGATGTGCTGCTATTCCTTGTGCTGCAGCAGGGATAAGGGAGGGAGGAGAGGCTCCCAGGGAGGAAAGAGGGGCTAAAGAGTCCAGCTGAAACAAAAGAAAAAGAATACACCAGAGTTTCTAAGATTCTAAAAAATTCTGTGACTTGAGAAATCCTTATGAGATTGGACAGCATTTCCATAGTGCGTGGATAGAAGAGCAAGTGAGGTGCATTCCTGACCGATTCAGGTGGGACCCACCTTCTTGCACCGCACAGGCAGGAGTAAGGCTCAGGCTGTTGCCCTTTGCACCTCAGGTGATCAGTGCTGTGTGCTGGTGGCACAACTGAACTGGCAGCTGGTTTCTCAAGACGTTGGATCACTCAGAAGAAGGAAGCAGCAAGGTGAAAACATGAGGCTACAACATCAGCCAACCACTCTTTCCTTCATGTGATGGCCCTGCTCAATGTAATGCTTTGCCAACAGTAAGATCATCATCGCAGCAGGCTCTTCCAGTGGGACATGGAGACACACTTGTAACACATGCATCCCATCCTTTCCCTGGCTCTTCCCACAGCCCAGTTGTACCAAGTATTTCAGAGTCAAACACCAGCTTAGCATCTGAGGCTCGGAGGTGTGAGCTGCAGCAGCCAGAAGGCAGCTGGTGGATGGGTCCTCCTGGTCTGCCAGCTGCAAGTCTTTTTTGAAATGAGACTTTTGCCCAGTGGCACCTGAAGGAGGTCCACGCTTAGGCCCTCCTTTCTGGGTGCAAGGCGCTGTCTATGCCTCCTCTCTGCCTCGCAAGACTTCCAGCTCAGTCATGGCTTTGGCCGGGAGCTTTTTGCGGCGGAACACTGCTGCGATCTCCTCAAAGGACTTTCCTTTTGTCTCGGGAACTTTGAAGTATGCGAACAGAAAGAAGACTAGAAGCAGAGCTGCAAAGATCGCAAACACGTACGGTCCACAGAGATCCTGCAGTGGGGGCAATGAGAAGAGGGGACACCACCATCAGCACTGCGGGGATGGCTTCCCCCTCCCACCCTGGCTGGATAAGGTGCCTAGTGGGGCTTGGGGATGGAGATCTGGGAGGCACGTCCATGTCCTGCTGGGCTGCTCTGGGAGCCCAGCAGTGGGGTCGTGTCGGTCATTTATTTGTACGTTTTTAGAGGGAGTTCTTACCGCTATGTACTGGAAACACATTCCCACAATGAAGTTGCAGGCCCAGTTGCAGAAGCCGGCGACAGCGATGGCGGCGGGTCGTGGGCCTTGGCTGAACAGTTCGGCCACAATAAACCAGGGGATGGGCCCGGGCCCGACTTCAAAGAAGATGACGAAGAGGAAGATCGCAACCATGCTGACATAGCTCATCCAGGCAAACTGGCTCTGCAAGAGGGTGTGTTTCGTGTTACAGTCCCAGCACGACTCTCATTAATTATCACTAATTACTTTAAATAGGCTTCTTTTTCAGAAATTTCTTTCTATTCAGACAAGTGGGGACTGGACATGAATAATTACACCTTTAAACTCTGGTGCTGGGTGCTGACTGGGTACATGGTACCAGTGTTGCCAGTTGCAGAGGGATGTTGGAGCTATCAGCTCAACTGTAGTTTTGGACCCTCACCTTGCCTACAGCATGACCAGGAAGAGGCAAAAGGGTGTTGTCTTTAATAACCAGGGTGTTCAGTAAAGGAGGCCACCCCTTGTTTGGTCTTGACAGGGGGGCTTGCACCAGTGGTTTGGACGAACTTTGATGGGGGCTGACTCCATCCTCTGGGTGTTCTGCTCCATGTCTCACAGCCTGATCACTCTCCTGGGCATCAGGAGGAATAATTTGTCCTATTTTTTATGACAAGATGCTGTTTCCCTGCACCAAGCCAGGGAGATATGGGTTGAGGGTTTAGGGCACACACAGTTTGCATGTGGAGGTAGGCCCTGGGATTTCTTAGCAGGCATGGGATTATGCTGTGGGAGTAGGGTGGCTGCTGTGTAAGGAGCTGAGTTCGTCAGTGGGCTCAGGGAGGGGACAGGGAACATGGGACACATGTCCTTTCTAGCAGCACTGGAGTATCTCAGTGGCCAATGAGTGCAATGTCCTTAGGCACTGCTGTAACCAGAGATGGCTCCAGCTATGGACACTTTGAACTGTCCCTTCTAAGAACACATGTTTTCTGAACTTCTTTGAGAAGAACATGCAAAACATTCACTTTAAAGGCTGATTTGTCTTCTCTTGTTTGCAAACCATGGAGAAAAAATGGAGAGTAATTCTTACCAGGAGCACAAGTCCAACTGTCATGGCCACGGCGCTTATTAACATGCCCATCAAACCAGCCAGGAACAGGGATCGCCTGCCCGCCTTCTCCACCAGAAAGACCTGGAGAAACACGTGTAGCAGCTCAGTGTCCAGGACTGCTGCTCTTAGGAGGTTTGGTCAGGTCCATTAGCAATGAGCAACCTGTTCCCACTACCATACTGCACTCCTGCTCTTGTAGCTCTTGTGGTAGAGATTTATGTGCTGGTTCCCAAGTGTCAGAAGCTCTGCTGGTGGCTGTTAGGGAGACAGACTGAGCAGTAACTCTGCCAAGGGCAAGGCAAAACCACATATACTCAGAGCTTATGCATTTCCAAGCTCTCAGGACTCCCCATGGCTCCTACATGTTTTGCTGACTGTGGATTCTTTTTTCTTTTTCAGGAAGAATAAAGTTACTAGGTCTGCATTAGTTTGGAAGCAGCCTTCAAACTGCAGCATGATTCAAGTCACATCACAGGTCATTGCACTTTTTCTGCCCTAGGGCAGGGATAGTTGTGTAGCAGCTGGAGTTGGGATTGTCCCTCCCGTTGCTCCCAGGTAGCCCCAAGGCTTAGCTTGCTCTTTGTCAACTTGTCTTGGTGGACTCCAGTCATCTCACCCAAACTTTGACATCTAAGTCTGTACCATTTACTTTACCCAATAGGGAGATGCCAGTAACTCCAAAGGACAGCACAACTGGCCTGCCCTAAGGAACTGTGCAGTAGCCTCTGAGGCTGCCTGCTCCTTCACCCCTGCTTGAAAGGACACCTTTGGTCATCAGCTCAACCTTTTCTGCCATTACAGTGAAGGATTTGTGCTTCCAAGAGCCCATCTCTTTTGCTGGAGGCAGTTCATCCTGCCAGCTCATGACATTGCAGAGGGCCAGCCCCTGCACTCCTTTCTCCCCATGCCAAGGTCCACCTGGCTGGCAGTGCTTCTGCCTTTTGATCGGGGTCTGTCACTTATTGACAAATGCAGATAATTTTTAAGTGTTCATGGCCAAAAGAAGCAAAGAGCAAATGCCCCAGGCTGCAAGTACCACAGCCCCAGGGTGGAGATCAAACTGCCAGAGACCCTCCAAGCTGGAGAAAGACCTCTTCCAGCCACACACCTCTGTGCCTCATTTTGCAATAAATATCACATTTTCTCCTCTGCATGGAACCTGTGATGGGCTTCCTCTAAAGCAGGTTCACCCCAAGCCCTTCTATCTCATGCATGCTGGACTAAGGTCTCTTGGAGCTGTGTATTTCTACCTTGCGGCTAGTTCTGCATCATGGTGTGTAGAAGTCCTTTGCTCACTAAGCCTTTCTTGAAATGTGAGGGAAATGGGCTTGGCATTTCCTCATCTTCTTTAATGGCCACATTAAAAAACTAATTGCCTGCTGATAGGAATGGTGTTAATGCTCTCAGGAGAGAGACAAAGGAAGGGAAAGGCTGTGAAAACAGAACCATCCTTTTATCTGTAGAGCATCCTGTAGAGCATCAGTACACTGAGGATCAGTGCTAGATTACTTTTATGACTGTGGAGTAGCCTTTGGATATCACTCCCGCAGGTGCTCGATACATATGGAAAACAGCTGGAGAGATAACAGCTAAGAGGGAGATTGGGAGCTGCTGGCTTCCCCAGCCCACCCTGATCCCCTGCCTGCTCCCCGAGGGGAATAGCACCCACAGAACTCCAGTCTCAAAGGCAACTTTTATTTTAGGGGGAAAATGCTGAGCTACCAGAGCTTCCCTGGATAGAGTTTTCACTCCATTTAGCAGTGCTGTTTGATAGCAACAGGCTGTTATTTCAAGGCTTGTTTTTTCAAACGAGACATGCCCAGGGAATCATTTTTCCAATAAGGGTGCTTGGGGTCAGCTCTGCAAAACTGCAAATCCCAGCCCCAGCTCCCGCATAAAATCATGTTTCAACACCTCATTGTACCTTACGTGTTTTTGTAGTCTGGGGGCAGGAATATTTACTTACAGAGATAACAGTGAAGACCGTGTTCACCACTCCAACACCAATGGTTGCGTAAACTGGTTGGCCAACTCCAGCTCTCTCGAAAATGTTTGTGGAGTAGTAAAAGATCTATCAAAATACATTAGGAGGAAGGATTAGGCAACAGGGCTGGTGAAACTTTTTGTTCTCTTGAGGGAAGAGCTGCACTTGCTTGGCTTAGATGTGAAGTAATTTAATTATGATGAGCTTTTCAACTTCTAATGGCTTGTTATAATAACTAAAGCTGCAACTTCCAAAGTGGCCTGAGGGAGTTAAAAATCCCATTGAAATTCCCCTCCTGAGCTACTGCATTTGCACATTTAAAACATGTAGTCCTGTGTTTAATCTTGAAAGCCAGATCACCAGCACGGAGCACTGGAGACGAATACCTCAATATGATGGCACGTTACATGAATTTTAAAACATTCTCACTACACCAGAATGACTCAAATTTCTCCCTTCTCTCCAATAATAAGGCGATTCCTGTCTGGTGGAAGTTAAGGGCAGGAGGTAAATGGGTGGCTGACCCTGTGGCTGGTGGCTGGGGCAGAGCATGGCCTTGAGCTGGGGCAGCTGGGTCCTGTCTGGTGCTCAGCCCATCCCTGCGTGCTGCTCTGCCTTGTTAAGCAAAAATGCTCATAGCATTTTGAAAACCAATGGGACAGAGGCCTCGACCATTGTAAAATTGCCACCAGACTTTCAAAAACGTGAGTCTCAGCCAGTTTTGAGATGGGGGCTCTGTGCTTCTGGGTTTAGAGTGGCAGCTGGTTTCATACTGACCACCCTCATACCCTTCTCCCCTCCTGGCCTCCTGCAGCCTGGCTTGCTGTTGGGGTCTGCCTTCAGCACCGATGCTGGTGGCTGAGGAGCCCGCTGCAGTTGTGGGCAAGCCTTCTCTTCATCCCTACATGTCCTGGACAGAGCTGGCACTGCCTTTGCATGCTCAGCGTGGATTTCTTTAAAGGCAAATGTGTTTTGGAGACTCACTGCATTGATTCCTGAGAACTGCTGAGATATCTGCACCATCAGTGCCACGATGACAGCCTGCTTGTACTTTGAAGAAGTGAAAAGCTGCCTTATGGAGACTTTCTTCTCACTAGCTGCTTCTTGCTTTTCCTTTTCCATCTCAGCAATCTCTTTCATTGGGTCACAGTTTCCTCTGAGCCTTTTCAAACCTTAAGGAAAAAAAAATCATCATTTTGTTTTCAATAAAAGTAAGAGTAAGGACAAGAGTCTCTCTAGCCAAAACTCAGGGTAATCCAACCACATGGACACTAGTGTCCTCTTGCTCTGAGGACTCCTATGGCAGATCAAGCCCCAAAAGTGTGTCTGCTTGGTGAGGAGCAGCAGCACTAAGTTCTGTGAAAACTCCGAGACACTGCGCTCAAGCCCTGTCCCTCAGCAATGCTTGTTAGTCCCATGCAAATGTGTCTAAATAGTTTGTGGTCCAGAGATAATTTATACTTCAGAGCTTTTTAGCCCAGTTTCAGCTGATCCTTACTATTGACTGCTCTTCTCACAGAGATGGCTGGATCCAGCTAAGGAGGGCCATGCTGGAATATCTGCAAGCTGTTGCAATAACCACTGTGGATTTGCTGTGTAGTTGCAAATAGCAGCAATGTGCATATATGCAAATGTCCAAAATCCCACTTGCAAATGGGCTCCATGGCTTGGAGCAACAATACCCAGTTATACATATGAGCCCTCAGCTGCGCTTTCCCTGCTGCGTTTAACACTATGTACAGTGTAAAACCAGCAGCATACAAGCCCAGAATACGTATCTTACTTTTTTTAGCTTCTTCCACCTTCCCCAGTTTGATGTAAAGGTAGCGGGGGCTCTCGGGGCACAGTAAGAGCAGGAAGAACTGCAGGAGGGCAGCCACACCGGACAGACCGAGGAGCAGGGGCCACATGTCATCATTGCCCAGGAGAAATTCTAGGCCAAGGACCTGGAATAATTGAGGCATGTGTGAACTGGCTTATTTTACACCATAGAAAATGAGAACAATTGACCCCTGTGGCATTTTGAAGTGACAACCTGGAGGGAAACTAGAAGCAAATACCAATTCTCAGTCCTAACAATTTGATTTCTTTAGTTGTGATGGACATTTACAAGGAGGGAATGAACAGATGGCTTAAAATGTCATGAGCATGATTTTGGCTTACAGGTGCTGTGGGACAACCCTCCGCAAGCCTGTTCCTCACCCTGGGGTGACTTGGTCCTCCTTGGCACATGCCACCAGCAGAGGACCTGTGCCTGTCCAGAACCATTGTGTAAACAGCTCAGCAAATACAGACATGCCGAAGAAATGTTTTCTTCTCAGATCTTGCTCTTCTGGGGCTTTAGGGTGTGGGGTTTTATGGGTATATATGGCCGAACCAACTCCACAAAAGGGCAGAGCATGGATGGAGGTCAGGAGTACTTGAGTACTTGCAGCCTTTGTCCTTCCATGAGTTGCAAAGCATTGTTTGTGTTCCCACAGCCAGTGAAGCCAGCAGGACCTAACTTGTGAGTGAGATGTTTTTTTCCCCCATTGTCTGTCCATAGTTTTTGGCTGAATCAGACTGGATGAACTTTGTGGGTTACGTTAAGTTTTTCTGGATGTGTTCCTTCTTGGTACTTGATTTATGTGCTCATCTGTCACATGGTTGGAACTCCTGCCACAGTGGGCAGTGCTGTAGCAGACATTGGGCTCCCTACTTCTCTAACAAAGCCATTTTTGAGTACCTGAATATCAGGGAACTGATGTTCAGGATCCAGCCTGACTCTGACAAGATGCTTACAAAAACTTCTTAGTGGAGGGGGGGAATTGTTTGCAGAAGTACTTTTTATTTCATGAGAAGTTGTCTTTGTTAAGACCTCTCTGACTCAAGGTCAGAGCAGATTGCTTTGCACCATCCTTCAGTTTTGGGGAGGAATGGTGCACGGCACTGCAGGGTGACACCGGGGTACTGCTAATCTCTGAAATACTCTCTCTGGACTCGTGCGCTTCCCTTCTTACCTGGCTGATGAGGATACCTGTGACGATAGCAAGCTGGTGCAATGTCCCCAGTGCTCCTCGAAGGGCCGTGGGAGAGACCTCGCTGACATACATAGGCACGAGTCCGGAGGAGAGCCCTGCACCAAGCACACATGGGTGTCACCTCTTCTAAACCACAGCTCAGCAACCAGCAGAAACCGCTTCCCAAATGGGAAGGGAGGGAGGGTGGAGACTGTGTGCTGCTTCCCACATCCCACCAAGCCCCCCGTGCCTGGCTGGGAACCCCCTGCACCTTGGAAAGGTGCTTGGATATCCCCAGGTTCAGAGCCCCAAGCCACGAAGCCTTTGCTCTTGACCACACACATACAAGCACGGAGCAGAGATCGTCCTCTGGGAGAAGCTATCATGGAGCAAAGAGCTTTCTTAAAACTTGCCTTGTACCTTCAGAGCAAAGTATTGTATTTGCATACCAGTGACAGTGGAAATGAGCTGTTATTGCTATACTTATTCTAATATAATTCCATATTATTTGCCTACTATCTTATCCTTGCTATGTACAGTGCTCTTTTACTATCTGCTAGATAGACTGTTGTCTAGGGAACCTGTTAAACAGCATGACTAATACTGTAACAACGGCCACCACCAACATTGAGCCTTGAGGTAGAGAGGAGGGTCTTGCTCTTTTCTAGGAGCTTTCTACTCTAAAATAAACTGATTCCATGATAGAGTCAAATTGCTGGGAAAGATCCAAGATCAAGGAGGACAGGCATAGGAAGAAGAGGGAAACTGCCACCTGTGAAACCCCTTCTGAACTAGAGAAAAAAAAAAAAAAAGAGATTAAAAAATACAGGAAACACTGAACTGCAGCCCTGGAGTACCCAGCATGCAGCAAGGGGCTGGTTTGCAGTGCTCGACCCTGCCTGGACTTACCGCAGTACAGCCCAGTGACCGCTCTCCCGGCGATGATGAGCATGTGAGACGGCCCGAATTTCGCCAGCCCCATGAGGAGGTTCCCGGCGATGGAGAGGACATTCACCACCAGCATGGCTTTCACCCTGCAAGGCAGCAGCAGCACAGCTCGTTCTGCCACCTCTCTTGGCCAAAGCAGCCCTTGCAATGTACGCTCAGAGCTATTAAGTAGCTTAATTGGCACTACAGGGGAAAAATTAATGATCGTAGGCACAGATATATATTGGGCAGGGGTGCAATCAGAGTAGCTAAAAGTATATTATATTATATTATATTATACATCCTGTTCCTCTCCCTTTTGCCATGGAAAGAAAGGGAGGAATTTAATGGTCCCTTCCAACCCAAAACATCCTATGATTCTAACTCCGAAGTTAATCAAGGCTCCTCATCATCTGCTTGTCTGAGCTGCTAAAAGTTGCAATAAAACGTCTGATTTATAATTGAGGATTTTAATAAGCCAGATCTCTCTGATGGCTGGAGCAGCATTTTGGAAGTTTGAGGGTTGTTTGTTTGGGTTTTTTTTTCATTATGTTATGGAAAATAAATGAAATTGTATTTCTATGGGGAGGAAAATGGTTCTAGGGAGAATATTACATGAAATGTTTGGGGATGTGGCACACAAGTCACGGCACACAAGGTTCTCTCACCTCCCCAGCCGGTCGCCGATCCACCCCACGGTGAAGGAGGAGACCATGCCGCCGATGGCGAACACGGAGACGGAGAGGGACCAGTACATGGTGAGGATGTGCGAGGAGGTGGCAAGGTCCTCACCAGTGTTGGCTGGGAGTGTGAGCATGCCCTCAGTGTCATCCCAGGGCTCTGTGCCATCCTCCCTGGAGGCATTGGTGGCGTGTCTGTCCAGGGGGGCGATGCCCAGCACACGCCCATAGTGGGCTTCTATCACCTGTGACAGGCAAGGAGGAAAAATGCCATCAGCTCAATTCTATGACAACCCACACCTCCCTATTTTGTTTTTTTTTTTCTTTCTGCCTCAGGAAAAGCTTCTCATCACAGGCTCCCCCCACAGAGGTAAAAACTTAGGGTCCCCCACAGCTCCCCAGCATCTAGATCCCCAGTGGGAAGAGACCATGAGGGCAGGCGTGGAGCATCCCTGCCTCATCCCACACCACGTCCCGGGGACGGGGCAAGCACGGTGTCCAGATTCGGCACTCACAGAGAGGTGCCATCTCTCAGTCTGGGCACAGGGACTGTGTTGGGGATGGCACCACGATGTGCAGAGCCCCACTCCTTTCACTGAGGGGGTGGCAACGGGGGGGAAATCCTCACTGTTGTTGTCTCACCCCACTGCCTTATCACAGGGGCTTTGTACTGTGGGAGATGATGCCTGGGGAAGGGACAGAGCCTTCCTGGTGGCTTCCGCAAGGGACAAACCAGCCCTGGCTGCCCTGAAGCCCTCATCCCTTGGCTCCACATGGATTGGACTTACCTTCTGGGGGGCGTTAATAACACCCAGGCTGTAGCCATACTGGAAGAAGCCCAACACAGCGGTGAAGACGGAAAGGACCAGTGTTCCCGTGAGGTGCTGGGGAAGAAAGCAGAAAACAGCCTCACCCTGCTGTCCTAGTCCTGCCCAGACCTGGGGGGCTGCACCCCAGCTCTGTCCCAGGGCACCCCGCTGGCTGGGACAGCGGCACCCAGGGATGCTGCTGTGCAGGGGCACTTTGGGTGGCTCCAGCGGAGAAGAGGAAGGCCCGGAGGGTAGGCAGGATCAGGCCCTCAGGGCAGAGAAGCGTTGCCCCCGAAAGAGCGATGTGTGCCGGGGCGGCAGCAGCCGCAGCAGCAGCACCGTGCCCTGTCCCATCCCCAGCGCACCGGCAGAAGCAGAACAGCAGGGGAAAAAAATGGCCAAGCTGGTGGGATTTTTCAGCAGTTCTGTTTCGAGTATTATTTCCTTCCATCACAGTTTAAATTGTCCGATGAGCTGACAGAGCTCTTAAAACTAAAGAATAATCCCTTGACCCCTTTGCTCACTATGCAGACATCAAAGAGTAATTAATTAGGGAAGGGATTTTTTTCCCTGTTCTTCGGAAGCAATAAATGCCATTGCTCAGTGCTGGTCTCCTGCAGAAATTGTAGTGCAAAAAAACCCACCGAGCCACAGTTACCTTCTCTGCTTGAATTTTGCTTTTCTTGTCCATCTTGCAGCTCCTCCACTGTCCTCCCAGGAGCAGTCAGTGTCCTGGGCTGTGGAGCAAGGTGGGAGCTTGGGCAGGGAAGGAGGGGACAGCAGGGCTGGGATGGAGGCAGCAAAACTGGCTGGTGCTCTGAGAGATGGGACTATATCAGCTCTGGAGTTAATGAGAAACCCAAGCCTTCCGTATGTTACTTGGCCACTGCTTGGCTCAGAGCAGCCACTACCAATCCCTGTGTTTTGGGGAACAAATGAAACAATAGGAGACCCAAGAAGACATAGAGTGGACCTGGAAAATTCAAATGATCCAGCTGAAAGGCTGGTTTGGGGCTGTCCATCAGTTAACCAGTCTGTAATGTGACATGCTAGGGACTTGGGGACATGCTACAGCTGATTTTGAGACGTTCAACACCTTTCCTGGCTTCTGGGCTGGGTTTATGTGCTACATTACAAACCTCCTGCTGAATTAGCAAGAAAAACCCTTTCCAGCATATGTAGTGAAGCAGCTAGAAAATGACTAAGGGTGTTTTATTTAGATAGCACTTGGCACCTGCTTTAAAATATATTTATGTGTGTATATAACATACACAGCCAAACATATGTAAATACAGATGTATACAGGTCCCTCTCACTTTGTACATATGCCTAATGCTTGTACACGCCTGTATGTACGCATCCTGAGCCTTCAGAGGAGACAGCTATGTGTGTATATGGAGATACAACACCTTAGAATTACCCAGAATATTCCAACGACATAGATTCTCATTCAAAAGGCCACAGCGGTGTGAGCTCGGAGCCTTTCAGCACTGCCAGCTGATTGCTGTGCTGTCGGGAGCTGCTGATGCTATCAGACGCTACTGATGCTGCCAAATGTCGCAGCCCTTTGGCTCAGCTCCCTCGGTAGTCGTGAACTTTGCACAGTGTCAAAAGCTGGTCTGAGCTGGTCTCCCGCTGTCCTTGATGTCTCCAGGGAGAGGAGCTGCAGGGCCAGGGCGGTCGGTGGAATCCAAATCTGGATGCTGACATGCCGAAGTCTGAATCGGCCGAGAAGGTGAGTAATGCCAGTTAATGCCATTACCTTCCAGATAAGTCCCTGATGGGTCAGCAGCCAAGCTGGATGATGCTCTCAGTCAGTCAGGCTTCACAAGGGTACAAAATATGCTGTCTACAGAGGACGAGAAAAAAAAAAAACAACAAAAGATGAGTGTAAGACCACTAATCTTTGCACTGGTCTCCTCCAGTGAAGTAAAACTTTAACTGGAGGAGAAAAGTTCATTGCATTAATGCGGGCATTGATTCCAGCGACAGCACCTGCATTCCGCTCTTGGGCTGGTGTGGCTGTCAGGGGGAGGGCCCTGAGGCTGAGCTTTTTGAAGTTTTTCCCCAATATTTGTCCTTCCAGGTGAGATCTTTGCCCACCCCGTTTGTTTGCTTGCTGTGTGCGGATACCCAGGAATTTACAAACACGGTTTCTTTGCATTGTGGTTAAATGCCTCCACACCAGGGGGCCTGGCAGGATGAGACAACTAACAGGCTGCTTAAGTTTGAGTCAGAAAACAAATGAGTGCCCTGACCTGATATCCCAAACCGAAACCCTCGGGCACTGCGAAACTCCTGGCCACAACCCAGGTCCCCTTCGAGGATCCCCATCCCATTGTGGGTGCCTGGCTGAGGAAGGATGATGCTTTTGCCCCCTACTCTTCCCAGCCCGCTGGAGGCAGTTCGAGGGGAAAAAGGCCATCTCCATACCAAAGGGAGAGAGCAGGGTGGCCTTTCCGTGGCTTGTAGCCTGTCTTGTTCTTCCTGCTGCTGCTTACAGACCAGGACACTCCTGTAGTCCAGCTTCCTGGGCAGCAGGTGCGGAGCATCTGGGGCAGTGGTTGGGAGGCAACTCTCATGGAAGCCTTGGATGACAAAGGCTGGAAGCCTCACAGCCACCAGCCTCCCTCAGCCAGGTCTGCTGGCAAAAGGCATGCAGTTGTACTTCTCTAACCTCCCTTCAGAAAGTTGTAGAGAATGGGAAGGTCTCCCCTGAGCCTCCTTTCTCCGGGATAAACAACCCCAGGTCCCTCAACCACTCCTCATAATACTTGTTCTCCAGACCCTTCCCCAGCTTCATTGCCCTTCTCTGAACATGCTCCAGCCCCTCAATGTCCTTCTGGGAGTGAGGAGCCCAACACTGAAAACAGTGTTTGAGGTGCAGCCTCCCCATTGCAGAGTACAGGGGGATGCTCCCTGCTCTAGTCCTGCTGGCCACACTATTGCTGATTCAAGCCAGGATGCTGGTGGCCTTCTTGGCCATCTGGTCACACTGCTGGCTCATATTTAGGCAGCTGTTGCCCAACACCATTTCAGTATTTTCAGGACAGCAGCACACACCTCAGCTTTGCCCAGTGCCGTAGGGGTCTCCCAGCAAGAAGCTGCTCCCAAGTGCTCTCACAGCTTCTCTTTGCCCGAGGGTACAAAATAAATGAGTGGCAGGAATCCCAAACAGCACCAGGTGCAGGGTCACTGCTCCTTGGAGCATGAATCTCAACGTTTTCTGATGGATGCCATTTACATTATTTGCAAACAGCAGTGTTTGCATTATTGCTAGTGCTTCATTTTCATGTTAAAGCATTAAGAACTACCTATAATGTTGCTGCTGAGCAGAATCCCTATGGTTATTGCCTACTGCTTGTTGTGTCTACTCCAAGTTGGTGTTGCTGAACCTAAGGCTATGTGAGAAAAGCAACGGGTTGAAGTTTATGGTTGGGTTTTGCTTTTGAACAATTAACCACTGTCATACACCACTGGAAGGAATTAAAGATCCTGTAAGGACAGTGAGGCTGTTTCTCTGTCTGGGGTCATTTGCACACCTGGTTTACTGCCTTTGGGTCATTCAGAGGCAGCCTTGATGGTAAAAAAAAAAAAAAAAAGAAAAGAAGAAAAAGAAGATCTAGACTATAATACAACTTTGGGGTGCTGACGGATGAAAAGCTGGATGTTAGCTGACAATGTGTGCTCGCAGCCAGAAGGCCAACTGTACCCTAGGTGGCATCAAAAGAAGTGTGACCAGCAGGTCAGGGGAGGTGATTCTGCCACTCTCCTCCACTCTGGTGACCCCCTCACCCCCACAGTATTTGGTCCAGTTCTGGAGTCCTCAGCACCAGAGAGACAGCGACCTGTTGGACTGGGGCCAGAGGAGCCCCAGCAATGCTGGGAGAGCTGGAACCCCTCTGCCGGGAGGCCAGGCTGGGAGAGTTGGGTGTGTTCAGGCTGGAGAAGGCTCCAGGGAGACCACCCTGGGGCCTTTTGGTACTTAAAGGGGTCTGTCAGAAAGATGGGGACAGACTTTTCAGTAGGGCCTGTTGTAACAGGACAACAAGAGGTAAGGTTTTTAAACTAAAAGAAGGTAGATTTAGATGAAAGGAAGAAATTTTTTCAATGAGTATAGCAAGACACGGGTCCAGGTTCCCAGAAAAGTGGTCATTTCCCCATTCCTGGCACCATTCCAGGTGAGGTTGGACAAGGCTCTGAGCAACCTGCTTTAGTCACAGGTGTCCCTGCTCCCTGCATGGGCTTGGTCTGGATGACCTTGTAAGGTCCCTTCCAACCCCAACCAGTCTATGATTCTACAAGGCTGTGGCTCTGCAGCATAACGCAGGCTGACGAGAGGCACGTCAGAAGCTGGCACAAAAGGAACACGCTGCACGTTCAGTTTTAATTCCACTACGCCCAGCAGCCAGGGACACACCACAGGACATGGTCTTCAGCCTGACAAAGCTCATTTGAGAGGGAGAATTCGGTGCATTTATGGCACAGTTATAAAGATACCGGTGTGCTGGCCTTGTGCCCTTCCATCAAATACCTGTGGCACTAAACCAGGGGAGTTTAATGGGGCTCCTCCCACCCCCCCAGCTCTGAGTGGTGCAACATCTCCAAGAAAAACTAGGAGGCAAACCCAGCGAAGCTCTTCTGCAGCAGGTGGGCAGAGCTGAGGTGGGAAGGGGCAGCTCTGCAGTGGTACACCGGGCAGGGAGCAGACGTTGCAGGGACACTGTGGCTGCCATAGTCTTCCCATGCCCTGAACCGCAGCCTTATGCCTGAGAACACCTCTGGTGGATCTCCTTAGTGCATCCATGCCCCAGACCGGTGGCTTTATAGTCCTGGGCACAGACACGGGATGGTGTGGAGGTCCCCCCATGCCTCCAGGAGTGGGCAGATTCAGTCCCTGCTGCTTCTTGCTGCTGGCCTACGGGACACTCGCACTGGGCCCAATTACGTAGAGACAATGTCCAAACTGGTGCACGAGCGGCTCAGGCTCAGGTTGAGACAAGGAACTGCAGCATGACAACTTCAACCACTTCCAGCAACCAGCCCAGCTCTGGGGCCAGGGCCGGGGTCCACTTCGAGCATCCCCTTTCTGTCCCAAAACACGTAACACAATGAATCCTCAAACCAAGTGGTATTTTCTTTTGTTGAGAGGTGATAATGGAACAGGTCTGAAAACATTCAATTCCTGTGAGTAGCTGCTACAGCCTTACCTCCAAGCGCCCTTTACCTTGGGGATGGTACCCAGCACCTACCTCCCCAGGGTCTGCAGTGTGCTGGGGGCAACCAGCGGCCTTGTCCCAGCTCTTGGGGCTTTTCTTTCATTTACCACGGAGGGTACGACCTGTCCCTGAAGTCCATGCAATATTTCACAGCAACTCTGTAAATAATTGAATCTGCAATGGGCTCAGGTGACTTCTGCACACACAGACGTCATGTCTCTCTCTTCCTGAAGCACTGCTCAGCTGAACAAGTAAGTTTTTTTCCCCCAGGCAAAAAATCCCAGAAACAGGTTTTAAAAGGAGCCCCCAGTTTCATTTCTTTAAACCCTAAAATTCAGTAGTTTCTGATAGCATGGATCAACCACAAGCATATTTTACTTACAGCAAAAGACAAGCACATCAAAGCTAGCAATATCTGGGGGGGGAAAGCAGGTCTTTATAAAAGTCATGGGTTGATTTCGTAGCAGAGCAGGAGTTTTCAGATGGTGATGGGTCTGTCAAGACATCCCTCAGCCGCTGCTTGCTGCCAGGCAGCATGGCAGGGCACGCCCCATCCCCTGCACTCGTCCTGCCCAAACTCACTGCTTTCCTGAGACCTTCCAGGGAAAGGGAATCACAACTAGGAGCCCTGAAAAGCCACTTTACCTCCATGACCTGCTAATGGTTAACACCCCAGGTTTTATTTACCGAAACATCAAAGGCATGGCTTAATGGTGAAGTTTTGTGTTTTATTGTGGTTGGTCTATGGTATGTCCATATACACACACCATAAGACAAAACTGTGTTAATACTGGTTTCTCATGATTTTTGTTTCAAATGACTCACAATTAAAAGAAAAAAAACATTCACAAACTACCTTATGTTTAAACACAACAATTCCCTTCTATTTCATCACAGTACTCAAAAACCCACAATAAAAATAACCCACAAAAACCCATCCAAAGCTATGTCACTTCAAGGGGGACAAAAAAACCCAACCCCAAACCAGTTATTGGTTTGCAACATAATAGAAAGCACTGGGCTTTATTTTATTTTAACCACAGTGAAAATATAAAGAGCTGGTGGCAATTGGTGTCCGTGAGGGGACTCGCAGGGGGGCTCAGTTCTCATGTGGTAGCCTTAGAGCTGTCCCTATACTTTGCAGGGTGCTTAGCCAGTGGGAGGATGCCCAGTAGGTGAAGAAGGCACCCCCAAAGCCCCTCTTGCCCATGGTCCTCTGGATGCCGTGTCCTGCCGGGAGTCCCACCATGAGCGATCCCAGCCGGTACCGAACCGCAACGCCCTGCCCATGGGATGCTCTGGGTGAGGGCAGCCCATCCCCGCTGCCCCACAATACCTCTTACCCTCCGGAAAGATTCAAGTTTGACCAAGTCCTGTTGATGTAATCATTTTTTAATAAAGCCATCATTACTGAGTACACCAAGATTGCCAGTTAAGCTCTCTATATGTCGCTGGAGGTAACAGCGCTGTGATCGACAGCGGATAAAAAAAAAAAAAGAAGAAACAAAACAAAAAAGAAACAAAACAAAAAACCCAACCCAAACAAAAAACAAACCAAAACAAACCAACAAAACAAACCCCAACCAAAACGAGGTAGGTTAAAACCAGCAACACAGACCTTGTTATGCGACACCCCAACACCACAGGCGGCCATGCTTGCAGCTACTGAGAAAGAAAACCCCAGATACGCACCGAAAACGGAAATCAACTGAGCAGAGTTTATAAGGACACGATTCAACCCGAACTAAACACACACACACGGTTCGGCACAGATGTTCTCTTCCACTGTATGTTGGGTAATTCCTAGGGAGCGGAGGGGACGGAAAACGAGGAAAGATTCAGACCCTCGGCCGAAGAAACCACACATATATATAATTTTTTTAAGCTCTTTACAAGCCCAATCTGGCAACGCAGGGGACGAGCGGCTCGTTTCATGGTCCCTGTCCCCACACCGGCTGCCTCCGCACGCCAGCACCCGGCTCTGGGCTTCGGGGGGAGGGACGGGACGGGCACCCACAGCTCGCGCCAGCTTTGGCATCAGGGTCCGGCGCCCGCGGCATTCCGGGAGCCGTCTGCGGCCGCAAATCCCGGGGCTCCTCCGACTGCTCTGCGTCCTCTCCTCCGCTGATCCCCCGTCCCGGTGCCCGCGGGTAAGCTCCCGGGCAGGCGGGCACCTCCGGAGCAACAACAAATGGCACCTCTGTCCCTATCAAGACACACCATTATGTGAAGATCCATATAGAAATATGGATTGACAGACTTGACAAAAATGGTAGCTGATTTTTATTAGTCTAAGGCTAGTAGTTTAGCCATTTAAAATCCATTTCCCAAAAGAGGGGAAAAAAACCTATTATTTTTGCTCTTCTTTAAAAATCCATTAAGCCGTTGCTGCCAAAAGCAACACGTAAATGTTGGTGAAGGCAAAAGATTCCTAAAATTACCCAGCTATATGGTTATGGCCTTCATCACAAAGATAAAAGGTACATTTATTGTGCTGTCTCTCACCAGATTTAATTGGTAACTTTACAACATACTATATATTTGATGCTAGCAGGCAGACAGAATTAAAAACAGACTTTTTGACACTGTTTCTTTCCCCGTTCTTACAAAGTAGGGGACAAAGAAAAAGTAAAATTAAAAAATAAAATAAAATAAAGGAAAACTCATAACCCACTATAACACAGCGTAATCAGGAGACCTCGGGGGGTCCAAGCGCTAAAGTCCATCCCTGCCCGCAGCCCGTGCCCCGGGGCTGGCGGCACTGGGGGAGCAGTGTTCCTCGGGGCCCTCGGCATCTGCCTCTACAGTGTTAGTCCACGTCTTTAATGTCCTTTAAATTAGAAATAATGCCATGGTGGTGAGTGCCAAGTGCTCCTCTGTTACCAGTTCATCATGGAGTTTCTGTTGAGGGTCATGAAAAACACTTGGCTGCTTCCTCCGGATCTCACCGAAGCAAAAAATACCTGTTTGGAAGCAAAAAAACCCCACCCTATTAATAATTTTTATTATCATGAGAAGAAGTCTGTCTCAGTGAGCAGGGAAAGCAGGAGCTGCCCCAAACCCCATGGTTTGCTCTGCTTGAACCTCCCTCCCTACTCCTTTTCCCCAGCTGATAGGAGAAATTCTATGTGGACCCATTGCCCAATTCTCAGCTTTCTGCAGAGCTCAAGGCCCTGAGCTAACCCACTCCAGACTTGGATCACATCGAATCAATTATTAGTAAGCTGAGTAATAAAACTTCTCTCACTATCACTACCAAAGAGAGCAAGGTTTAGAATGCCTTAAAAATACCAAGTTTATCACATTTTACTGCCACAACACCATTTATTATGCTATATTAATAAGGCTGCTGTTAGTGGTTTGGGTCTTGCTAAACATTAACCTTTTGGGTCAGTATCTGCCTGGGTGGGAAATGGTTTTCCTTGGTAAAATTAGTCCTAGTATTCCAGCTGTTCCTGAAAGTAAAGCTCAGGGAAATGACTTTCCTTCAATATGCTCAAAGCACAGAAATGTTATCAGGACTTTCTATGAATAATATGATTTTTAGTGCTTCTGTTGGGATCCACCAGCATTCGACCCCCGTGGTTGTCTTAAAAATCGAGTTAAAATTTGCACAGGAAGGAGAGAATCTGAAGCCTGTGTCCTTTTTAAAAACAAAAATTACTCAATCTTCATGTGACTTTCATCATTAACCATTTCCCCAGAAAGAGAAACATCTGGTTTCAGTATTTCAAACCCACCAGTGTTCAGCTGGGTCCAGTATTTTAGAAAGACTAAAGTGAGGTTTTTTTTCAGCTTTCTTAGGGAAAAAAAAAAGACTCATCAATAGGAGCAAACCAGAAAAAGAACCCTTAAAAAATCCCAACAGTATAAAACCTGTGGAGTCAAGTACTCAAAAGTTAGGAAAAAAGCAAATTAGGGGTGTTTGGGCAACTTAAACTCAGCTTCTTGGGCAGCTTCCCATGGCATATTCCACTGCAAGGTTAGGACACGTTTTTCCTGCAGAGCTCCAGCCTAACTCCATGCAACAGGGAGGGCAACATTTGACTAATGAGCAGCTACTCGATAAACTGATTGCAGCCTCAAACCTTATTTATTGCACATTATTAAACCTTGTTCTGGGGACAGAGCAATCAGTTTCTCCACATGTACTGTGATTGTGCTCGTTACGAAAGAAATCCCTGCTCCATGGTCCTGATTTATCTCGGTGCAACCTTGTGAGATGAGGACACACCAAGAGTGGAAGCAGACCTCAGCATTCAACCATCTCTTCCATGCAAATATTCCTTTTCCTCCAGCAATTTTTCCTTCCTTCATTCCCTGCACCTCTTGCCCATCAGCAACATCACCCACAGTGGGGGCCATACACAGGACAGCCGCATTCTCCATGCAACTCTGGTGAGCCTCCAGAGCTTAATTTACAGAAAAAGATGGGGCTCCATGGAGAAGACAGCTTGAGATGCATCAAAATGCATCACTTACTCATCCTCACTGCTGCTGTTTCTCAACTTTTGCAGAGTTTACTGGGCAGCCTCAAGAGTTAATGTTCAGGTGCAAGACTTGGGAGAAAGACAAGCCAAGTCAACACAGATCTCAGCTAGAGATGGAAGATACCACAGGCTGAGGTCTTCATCCCCTGGAAAGAATTAATTGGGAGTGGGTTTATGGGCACTGCTTATTAAACAGGACCTTCAGTTTAATTATTAACCTCAAGATAAACCAGCCTAAGAGTAGCCTGGAGCTTAAAGCATGGACACAAGCTTTGAAGTGGACTTACCTTATCATTTCTTTCACATAGAAACTTTAACCTTTGAGCTCGCTTGTGCATAAATACTCCATCCAAATGTCCTGTCTCCACTGACCGGATTTCAATAGCTTTCTCTCCCCAGCCCATTATTTGATTGGAATGAATGTAGGCTGTCAAAAGGAAGCGTTTGGTAGGTGTTACAACGTGTGTTGAGGTAAGTATTACGCAACGGGCAGCAAAGCTCTCATCAGCTGCTATTCAAAGCCTATGTAGATCAATGACAGAGCTCTGACCGCTGGAGGCCCAAGTGGCCAGGCAGGTGCCCACAGGGTCAGTAGCCTTTACAGAGCACTTTTCGTCCACAAA
The DNA here is from genome assembly GCA_025345505.1 of Todiramphus chloris collaris. Classification (NCBI taxonomy): domain Eukaryota; kingdom Metazoa; phylum Chordata; class Aves; order Coraciiformes; family Alcedinidae; genus Todiramphus; species Todiramphus chloris. The sequence continues at coordinate 3,692,725 of JANVCC010000030.1, read as the reverse complement.
TTCCTGAGTTATTTATACAAAAGTAGTAAACTTCTGATTTCTGCAGCTGAGGAGCTGAGCAGTGGTTTGCCTCCGTGGGTTGTGGAGCTGAGGAACATAAGAGCAACCCAAGTGCTCCCAGCTCCACACCCCGCCCCTCTTCCACTCAACACAGCATCCCACCAGTGCAACAGCTTATATTAAGCTTATCTCATACTCAAGGGAACCAGAGCTCAGATCTTCAAGAAGTCACTTGCTTTTATTATGGAGGACCATACTATAGAAATTTAAGCAGCTGAATTTCTTATCTGGCTCAGAGAAATCTCCTTGGGTAAACAAAAGCCCAAATGACTCCATCTCAGGATTTTCAACCTCATCTTACTTGTCACATGTATTTTAAGCAGGTAAAGAGGAAGGGTTGACATACCCACTGAAGTAGGCATCTCTCCCCACTGGAGCACCACATCTTTAGTTATCCGTCCGTAGGTGTTGACATATACACCCTCATCCTCGTAGCACACAAGCATCTCCATCCCGTCTGTTTTAGGCAGGATGACAATGGCGTGAGGAGTAATATTGCCCTGTATCTGCAGTTAAAATAAACCCTAGAAGTCAGAGTTATGTTGAATGGAGGAGGGGGTAAGGGGAAGGGAGCAGAGCCTTAGACAAACAGAACCCCAAACCAACCTGACAACAAAACCCTCCTTCCGTTCCCCAAACAGGCATCAGCTTTCAGAGATAAGCCTGAAGGGGAGTAAACTGTCATGTTTACCCTGCCACCAAAGCTGTCTGATACTTCAGGGATAAACAGGATGGGCAATTATGAGGAGATCACCATGTATACACCGCCAAGACTGAGGGATGCCACACAAATGAACAACTGCTGACTGAATCCATCAAATCCATTCAAATTAAGGCAAATAAACCCAGAATTTTACAGGTAGCCCTGTGGAGGAAATATTCCCATTTTTTATCAATTACTCTCTATCTCCAAGGGCAGCTACAGTGACTTTCCACCCCTGTCTGCCCTTTCATAGCTAAGACAACACAAAATCATCCCAAACTGCCCCAGTATTTCTCGCTACGCTTCTTGACAGCTCTCTCAGAGGAGGCTCTGCTGCCTGAGTCAGATTCAGCAGTTCTGGGATTTGATTAGTGACATGGGTTCTCCCAGACCAGTTTCTCACGCTTGGGCCAACAGCATGCACACAGTTTAAATAAGCAAGCAAGAAAATCCTCATCTACAGTAGTTTTTGTAGCACTGGTTCTCTCTTGAAATAGCTGATGGACCTGAGACAGGTCTTGTGGCGAGTCCCTGCTGTCAGGGGGTTTGGGAGTTTCACGCAGCAAGCTCACTGGGATGTAGGCTACCCTAATGCTGCAACCGTCACCTTGGGCAACATGTGCTGCCTCACCAGGAGTAAGTGTTGGTGAGCAGCACATCTGGGACACCATGCAATGGAACATGTGCTGGGCACCCAGCTCTTTGTGGGTTTATGCTGCTCAACAACCAAAACCCTAGTTTTGTGGTATCTTGCCCTACATAGAGCTCCATTACTGCTCCATGTGGTGTGCAAACAGATTCTCCTTTTCTGTGGCAACCTTAAGGCTGACTGCTCAGTCTTGAGGACAGAAACAGTCTGTGTGAACACTGAACATAGAAACATAGAACCTTTTTGAGTGGAAGACACCTTTAGTATCAAGTCCAACTGTTTAACCCAGTGCTGCCATGAAGTACGTGATACCTCCGAGTCCTTTTCAAGTGAGTACCAATGAGGATGGCACGAGAGAGTGCCATACCCATGGCAAGATGCCACCTGACCGGTCACTGTGTCTGAGCCTGTGCAAACCTTGCTGGTAACCTGTGTTAAGTGACCCAGTAGTGCTGCCCTGGGGTACTCACGTGAGACGGTATATAGATATCGTAAGAGTTCCCAGAATCTACATCAATCACATGGAAGCCAGTGTGTGATCCGAAGATAACCTTGAGTCTCTGACCCTCTTCTACAGTGAGATCCACGAGCAGCGGCTTGTGCTGGAGATCTGCAAAAGACTTTTATAATCCTTTCAGTGAGTATCACAGAAAACCAACAAATCCCCATATCAAGCAGCCTGATACAGTTTTGAAATCATATTTGTTTCAATGTGTTTCCTACTAAATCTGTGGTTATTTATATTCCCAGCTCCCTGTTCCCACGTCAGATGCCTCAGAGAGTATTACCCACTCATCCCAGCAGATAAATGCTCACCCTTGCCAAGCACAGCTCTTTTCCTCCAGGAGCCCAAGGATTTGGGCTCTAAAGGAAGGTGGCAGCTCAGTTTTACAGGAGTGTGTGCACAGACAGTACACGGGGACCCTCGATACCAGTGATCCTCTGGGTTACAAGTAAAGGCTGCAGAGATCTGTGACCACTCACCTCCCCACTTGGCCAGGATCGCTGCTCTGCTGTGGGCAGATGAATCGAGTCTGATCAGCAAAGACCTACTTTTCTCTGTTCAGCCTTGCTGGATGCAGGCTGGGACCAGCTCCCTGGCATGGCCCAACAGAGAACAGAGTATCTCTCCATGGATTAGGTCCTCAGCAGGAGGGTGAAACACCTCCAGGGAGAGTAAAGGGCTCCTGGGGCTCTGCACAATGACCTGTCCTGACAGGGACAATCAGTGGGTGGTATTTCCCACTCTCCCAGCAGATCCCTGCTGATAAGGCAAGGAAAGGACACTTGGGCCCCCCCAGACTGGAGAAGCAGCACCAGGAGCACTAAGCAGCCTTCTCAGCAGAGCCCATGGAGGCTGGATCCCAGGCCGTTTTAACGCTGCTGAGCTCTCCGTGTCACTGAGCCCACTTATTCTGGCTTTTGTTCAGGAAAAAAAGCAAATGTGACCTAATACTGAGTAAGCCCATTTGTGCTGGAAGGATGCAAAATGAGATTACTCAGCATGAAAGTCTCCAGAAGGCACTGCCCCTTGTGACTTGTCTGCACAGAGCTTTGGATGAAAAGTGGTTTAAAGGACTAAGTGAAAAATACCCATTGGCAAATTATAGAGGAGAAAGGTTTCACTGAAGGCAACTGAGGTAGGTGAAAAGGGAGAGAAAGAGAGAGAAATAGTAGGTCATTCTCCTGGAGTTTCTGTCTTGAAACAGAATCCACATTGCAGAAGGGGAGAGGACCTTGTAAAATGAAAATGGAACATAATACCAACCTGGTTTCACACTATGTGAAAAATTAATTAAGAGTTTAAAAAAAACAAAACAAAAAAACCCAAACACAATAAAAACACCCCACCAAAAAACTTTAACTCAGTGGTACTCATGGGCATTTGGTCATCATCTGCAAACAAAGCTTGCCAGAGTAAGCCAATATTAACACTTAATTCTTAGCCATAAGCAGAATGTATCCCATTGCTTCAGTCAGAACACATCCTGTCTGCCATGCCTTCCAGGCATCCCGAGGAGCTCAGCTACAGAAGCAAGATGCTTTTCTGCTCTGCCTTGTACTGAAATCTCGTGTATTTATAATGACAGAGTGTATTTTGGTTAAAAGATAAACATACCTTAAACGCCATAAACTTGTGATATGGTTTAGGAGCCCAAGCGTAGATCTCTACAGCATTCTTTAAGGCAATCACCAAGAACTTGATGCGTTCGTATTTCACTAAAATGAAAATTAAAATGAGTTCAAAAATATTTACTTTCTTCCCAACAGACTGAACGACTCATCTCCGGGAACAGCTCCTCAGGCTGTCTCTCTGTTGGTTCTCATATGGTAAAGTGTCCACCTAATGAATTCTAAATCTCTTTGTGGCTATGGCCTACCCATGCTTTTCAGAGAGGCTGTCAGGTCAGACCTAACATTAGACAACAAAAATGCATCTCTTCAGACATTACTTTCCAGAGAGGCCACTCACCAACTTTGTAGTGGATGCATCCCTCCAAGTCCCCCACTGTGATCCAGCCCTGCTTCTTCTCCACTTCAGGGTCGTTGTGTAAAATCCTGTTTCTCAGCCAGGAGAGATAGTACACACGCAGCTTGTTCTTCTTTCCTGTTGGCAAAGGAAACTTCCCTGTCAGAGCAGAGAACGCGTGCACTGCACATCTTCAGATTCCAGTGCTTATCTTGACTCAAAAGATGAAAAAGTTTGTTTCATGACGAAGTTGAAAATAGTAACACAGTTGTCTTGTTGGGTTTTTTTCAAGGCAAAAAAATTGTGTGGAAAGCAGAACCCAGACCTCTGCTTCCCAAACTGCAAGGGGATAGTGGAAGAGTTGGGCTCTTGCTTCCTGCAGGATGGGAATGCTCCTTTTCCTATAAATCAGTGTTCACAGAGAGATGGTCAGGCACAGCAGGACCATGACCCCAGCTTTCTTACAGCTTAGGGCTTACCCAACCACTCATCTACCTGTTTTTCCCTCTCTTCTCCCTCATACACCAGTAATTTCAGCCTGGAGCTGAGCCAGAAGCTCCTAGGTCTGCGACAGGCACCGTTATTTGCCGACAAGCCCATTGCTGGGCTCTGCAGTGCTGAGGGGCTGCCAAATTTCTGCACGCCCGCCTGCTCTTGGATGGCTGCGATCCGGCCACAAACCTCCCTCTTGCTGCTGCGAAGCCTCTGCTATAGGGACAGGACACAGCTCACACTGAGCCCGGTGGGAGAGGACCCAAACCATAAACTGGGGCCTCCACTGGCTCATGGGTTCCTATGAGTCCCCAGGGCTCATTCTCAGCACCACACTGGGGACCAGTGCTCACTGGGGAGTGCTAGCCCACCCTCATCTTCCATCTGCACTGAGCCCCTAGCCCTACAGCTGTATCCCCAAAACCACACAGGAGCTGCAGACAATGTAGCTCTGTCTTATCAGTGGACACGGCTGCCCCCTCAAGCTATTACCTGTCTTGCTGGGGTGTCTGCCTGTATCTCACCCATATCCTGCACCTTCCCTTCCCTGTTCAAGGAGGACAGAGCGTTGCAGATGAAGTGGAACTGGTAGGTGACGGGACTAACCTGCTCTTGGAGGCATTCTTACAGATCTAATGCCTGTGATTCTGGAATTAAGCACCTCGAACTCCCCCGGGAGCTCCTCTCTGACACTGGGTAGGTTTTGCCTGAACTGGAACTGTGCGGGACACATGGCTGAGCAGTTGAATGATGGGCTGAGCGTACGAGAGACGTACCTGATATTGTCACGAGGACATTAAGGCCCTCGAGCACGTCCATCTGTTGAAATCGCCGTCTGTTGATGAGGTTGTAGACCTTCCCTTGCCCACTTCGATCCAGCAGCATCAGGCCATTTTCTGTGCCCACCAGCAGATTCACACCTGAAGAGGAGAGAGAGGGCAATGGGCACCAGGAGCCATGGCTGCACCCAAGGATAACACCCCAAGCTCGTCCCTGCTACCAGCACAAGAGTGACCGATCCCAGCTAAGGCTGTGAGATTCCCAGCAACACAAAGGGTCAACTCTCACAAGGAGGGACTTGGTGACATTGGCCTTACCCAGGATGGAGAAGGGGAAAACCAGAGCAGGGGCTCAGTTCCGTGATGACACATTCATGTTTCATCACCAGCCACATGCTCCAGGAAGCTCTGCTGAGGGCATGGTGTGCTCAGGGCTTACCCCACAAAGCAGCACAGAGTATCTCCGAGTTGAAACGCTTCTTGTATTTCCGGATCTCAGGGGTGTCGCTGTGGGGACGGATGTTGGTGGGATTGACGTTCACCACCGAGATCTTCCGGGCTTCATTCAGCTTGGCCTGCTCCTGTCTGAGCAGCTCACTGGTGAACAGGGCTTGCAAGGAAACACAACATGACAGGGAGGTGTGATGGATTACCTCTTTTTTCACCTCTTTCTTGGGATAGCAAGGCAAGACTTGGTTTATTTCCTGATGGGGGGTCATCACTAAGTTATAAGCTACTAGTTTGGAGAGGGATTGTCAGGATTTTCTTGCGGGTTGGAACCAACGGCAGACCTGTCAGCAGGTGGTGTCTCCAGACCTCCAACCCTCCCTGCTGAGCTGACCAGCACTAGCTGCTGCCCGCCTACCCACAGCAAGCCATTTGCAATGACTTCAGAGCAACTGCCAGCTTTCTGGAGTGATTATGACCTCCCCAGTTCTGCCAGAAACATTTCTCCTGGCTGCCCAGGCAGATGGAGAGGTGGATTTCTGCTGCTCCCTGTTTTCTCCCAGATCTTTCTGGTGGAATTTCCCTGGTGGGGGAGAAGTAGTAGCATGGAAACTGGAGAGCAGAATGATGCAGACATGAGCAACGTCTGGACAAGAGTAAGTGATATGTGAAAGAGGTTCAGTGGGGTTATTTAGGCTCCACAATCTGTTTTCCACGAGGCCCTCCCCTCTCAGACTGGCCACACTGCCTCCTACCAGTAGCAGATGACTCTTCGTCCTCATCTTCATCTTCATCAGTAGGCGAGGTCTGATATACTCTGGTGTCCACAAAAGGGGTGAAAGAGGCTTTGGTGCTACTTCCCATACCATACTGGAAAATAAACAGCAAAGAGAGAGCTCAGAGCACAGAAACAACAGTAATTTTGTGTATGTGCCTATATGGAAGGCTTTCTAATTAGCAGCCCCAGTGCCTGCCCCTGCCCTGCCCTTTTCAAGCCCTCTGTGAATATCTGCTCCTTCTCCTCCCCCATAACTAATCAGGAAAAACATTAAATTGGCTTTCTGAGTGCCCATGAGCAACAGCAAACGAGAGGAGCGGGGCCTGGCTCCGCTCTCTTCTGGCAGGCAGAAGCACAGCACAGCCATGAGACCGGTTAGTGGAGAAGCCGCAGGGCCAGAGGCAAAAGTCAATGCAGGTAAAACCCAACTTCTCTGCACAGAACACACCTGCCTTAGAAAGCCTGCTCTGGGATGTCAGGCAGGTGAGGTTTTGCTTTTCCCACTCTCCCACTGTGCAGCCAGGGCTGGCTGCTGGCAGGTTGGTGCTGGGAGCCCCTGGAACGCCCTGGCATGGGGCAGCCGATACAGACCAGTGACCACCAGTCACTCAGAGAACTGGGAAAGGTGTGACTGCTGCTTTCCTTGTGCCAAAGCCAAACGCTAAGGAGCACAGTTTGAGCAGAGATTTTATTTCAGTGGCTCGTGGAAAACTCTCTTAGGACTTCCTTCAGCAGGAGAGCTCGGACAGCTGCAGTACCACTCTGCTTTTACTGCCTGTTGTCTCTTGGGCTAAGCCTGAAACATGGATGCTGCTGGGAAAGCAGGAACAGACAGCCCTCTAACACAACAACCATTTTTGGTTCTGCTGGGATGTTACTGCTGGTCATCACGTCTGTCACTGAGCCAGGACCCAGCAATGCCCCTCAGAATGCCTGGCTGCCCTGGTTTTGGGAGGATCTGAAGTGCTGGAAGTGAGGAAGGCTTGGGGTGAGTTGTGTGGTCACCTGCCATTTTGGTGAAGTGCCATTTCAATTTCAGGTAAGACTGCAGAAAGGGCCGTTTCTAAGCTAAGAAAACTTAACCTGAAAGTATTGCAGAGAATGTCAAAGCCAATACTTTGCCAAGGGAATCTGGGGAGGAACAAATGGCAACATCATGTTGCTTTCTTTTTAAAGCTATTGTTAGCCAAGGCAGAAAACGAGGCGAAGACCTTGGAATCACAGAATCGTTTTGGTTGGAAGAGACCTTTCAGATTATGAAGTCCAACCATTCCCCCAGCACTGCCAGGGCACCACTAAACCATGTCCCTCAGCACCACATCTCCAGGGCTTTGAACACCCCCTCCAGGGATGGGGACTCCACCACTGCCCTGGGCAGCCTGGGCCAGGCCTTGACAACCCTTCTGGGGAAGAAATTGTTCCTAATGTCCAACCTACGCCTCCCCTGGCACAACTTGAGGCTATTTCCTCTTGTTCTATCACTTGTTCTTTGGGAGAAGAGACCAACCCCCGTCTGGCCCCAACCTCCTTTCAGGAAGCTGTCGAGAGTGAGTCTTCCTCCCCCTGAGCCTCCTCTTCTCCGGGCTGAACAACCCTGGGTCCCTCAGACACTCCTCATAGAGGTCCTGACCCCTTCTCCCAAGGAAAAGGAAATCCCTGCTTTGGCACTCAAAGTGACGTGAGCAGCAACATCTGTACTGAAACCGGGCTGGGCTGATACCTGTCCTCCAGCGGGCTGCAAAAAGATTTAGGCACAAATACCCACTGGGTGCAGGAGCACCCTCACGGCTCGGGACTTTCCGAGTCTTTTGGGGCTGACATCCACGCCCTGTGCCTGCCGAAACCGCGCTGAGCATCCTGCTTCCCTCTGCCTCTACTCCCTGACAGCCCGCCTGTTTCCATAGAAACGGGATGGATTTCCCTAAAGTACATGGTAAGAGAGACCCAGGGAAGGAGCCAGGAGCCTGCGGCAGGGAAGGCTGCAGGGGCAGACACCACAGTTACACACACAGTCCGGGGCCCTGTTTCCATGTGTGCGGCAGATACACTCCATACTTTGTGCTTCTTTCACACCCAAGGAATACACAATTCCACCCCCCCACCCCATGCTGATGGTGTCTTTTCCATAAAACACCAACAGGAGGAGGAGAATTCAGTGTTTACAGAGATGCTTTCTAGCTGAGACAGGTGCCCTCCGACAGACGGATTGTGAAGAAACCCCTTACCCAGTGCACCGAGCGTGTCTTTTGTTTGCTCAGATCCTGCTGTTCTCCTAAGAAACTGGTGTTTTAGTAACTTCCAAATCCATTATTGAAATATTAAGACCACATCTTCCTCCAGGACCTGTTCGATCACCTATAAACCTCCACGGTGGCTTATGGAGACAGCATTAACCTGCAGGTGAGGTTGTGCTTGCTTCATTTTTTTTTTTTTTGGTGCTTGCAGCACTGTGAGTCACTTGGAAACCTGGGAACTAAATCCCCCAGTTTCCACTTACACCCACTCCCAGCTCAGCCCTAAAAATGCAGTTTAGAAATGGAAAATGATCTTCAGGGTTGGTGTTCTCCAAATGAACACATATTTAAACCCAAACCTTGCCCATGTTTAAGCAGTCCCAGGATGACCGTGGAAGGTGTTACTCTGAGGATCAATGCTCTCGTCAGTGCTTTTAAAGGCAACAAGGAAAGGGATAAAACCTTGAGGTCAAGTCCTGCATTTTATCAATACTCAATTCCAAGCAATTTTTATTTTTATACTGCTAGTAAAAATACGCTGTAAAATCAGCACATCATTTCTCCAGAAGAGAAGACAGTGACAGAACTTTCAATGTACGATCAACAAAATGAAAAGAAAAAAATTAAATAAAACAGCTTATTTAGCACCAAATGGGTTGATTTCCTATGGGAAAACAGGGATCTGTGCCTGGTTCCCACAGTTGCTGCCGGTAAGCAGGACTTCTCTTGTCTTATGTGTCACATCTTGTACTTTCTAGGACTTTTTACACCTTATACAATGTCAATGTGCAATTGTATTCCTGTAAAACAGCTACCAGGGAATAATGCTTGCTATGACAGGAAACACACAGATTTAAAGGTGTGCAGAAAGAGACAGAGAGAGAAGAGCCAAGAAAGCCAGGGAGGAAAGCAGGAAAGGCCCTTTAGGAGGGCAGAGATGTTAATACTGGTTTAAAGCGATGCAAAGGAGAAAGAGGAGCCCCCCACCACCTACTTCAGGCACCGAGTCCATGTCCTGCGCATGCGTGGAGACTCGCCCCAGGGCCTCGGTCGGCGTGCCTGCCGGCGAGTGGCTTTGCTGCACCAGGTCAGGTAGATTGATGTGACCTGCAAAGCCATTGCTGGCTGCGTGGCCAGAACGCTTTTTTTCACCAGAGGTCTGCAGAGACACAAGGCATAAGGAAGAAAGAGAAGGGGGGGGGGGGGGGGGGAACAAAAAAACAAAAACAACAAAAGAAAAAAACAAAGGAGAGAAAAGAAGAGAAAAAGACCAAACAAGACCAAGTCGTTGGCAGTCCCCCAGTTCCCAGAGCAAGCGCAGGAGAAGGACCCTCTCTGTTTCCATCCCCATGCAATCTGGCAAGCAGCAAACCGAACTCCCCCCGCCCCAGGAGAAATAAAGACAGGATTAATCACAAAGTCAATACAGATGAATTAGCCACATTACAGTGAGAGAAGCCTGATCACTGTCATTTTGAGATGAGGAACATAGGGCAGATTCTGCTCTTGCCACCATGGGTGCAAACTCCATGGCCAGCTCTCTTCCCATGTGGCCACCAGCGACAGCAGAATCTGAGCCCTCGATCAGCGTCAGCCTGGGTGGCTTTGCACAGCCAGCAGCCTGACTGCAAATGCCAACGCAGCCCCCGCCCCATGTTTCTGTGACCCAAACCAGCAGTGAACAGAGGCAGCATCAGCAGGACGCCAGCGGGATGACTGGCATCTTGCTCTGCATGCGAGGTCCCCAGGCCTTCACTGGGGTGCCCCCTTCTCTCCAGCCCCACCTCATGCAAGGCAGCTGCTGGGAAGTCTCTCCCTTCCCTGCTTATTGTTTTGAGCTGTTTTCCATTTTGATGAATCCCACCTACCTGGAGCATGCCAATGAGACTTGTCCATTTACTGGGAGTAGTGGAAAACTCCTTCTGAGCAAGCTCACCAAGTTTATGAACAGTCCTGACAACTTCTCTTTTGACCACTCATTACCATCACCTTCAACCACATTGCTGTCCCACCGAAGAGCAAAAAGCCTTTTGCCCAAAGCCTACTGACCTCAGCGACTCCATCCTCCGATGGCTAGGGCAGTGGTGGGGAGCAAACAGTAAGCACCCAGCACGAGGCAGCACTTTGGGTTTCTAACCACGTTCCCTCCTCCCCAAGGGGTTTTCCCAGCTGCTTGCCATTCTAAACTCCTCTGCATCACTGGTTTTCTCACAGGGCCTTGCTGGCATGGCACAGGTTTTGCAGCCGTGATGCCTGGCACCAAGCTCAGCTTGGTGAAGCAGGGACTTGTTCTGCTCACCCCAGGGTGGCTCAGGCCGTGGGGACCCAGGCTCTCAACAGCTCCATGCCAGTGAAGGAGGAGGTGGGCTGTGCATCACTGCCCACCTCCAGAACTCATGGAGAAAGGCAGCAAAAATGCTTTGGCTTCTTTTGCTAACGCATTCCTCTCTTTCAAAGTCACATTCTTTTTTTTTTCCCCATCTTTTGTGAATATTGTATCTAAATGGAATTAAGAATTAAAATGCTGCTCAAGTCGAGTTTGCATTTGATCTAAACATCCCTCCTTTGTCATTGCTGACTCCAAACTCCCCCCTCTCTCTCTCCTCTCCCATCTACCTCCTTTACACTCCATCAGGACAGCAACTCCCCTGTTTCACTAACTGCCAGAGCTTCCTGCCCCGTAACCAGCAGACCTGCTACCCATCTGCGTTTCGAGCACCATTGCCAGTGTGTTCCACAAACTGGGAAACTGAAAAACACTGGGAGAGATCTTCCACAGCCAACTCAATGTGCCTCCCTCCTGCAGCACCATCATAGAATCCCAGAATGGTTTGGGTTGGAAGGGACCTTAAAGATGATCTAGCTCCGACCCCCCTGCCATGGGCAGGGACACCTCCCACTAGAGCGAGTTGCTCAAAGCCCCATCCAGTCTGACTGTGAACACTTCCAGGGAGGGGGCATTCACAAGATCTCTGGGCAACCTGTTCTAGCATCTCACCACCCTGAGAGTAAAGAATTTCTTCCTTACATTTAATGTAAATCTACCCTCTTTCAGTTTAAAACCATTATCCCTTCTAAAATGTCCATCCCTACCCTTCCTGTGCGCCCCTGAAAGGCCACAATAAAGGCTCCCTGGAGCTTTCTCCTCCCCAGGCTGAACAACCCCAAATCTCCCAGTCTGTCCTCACAGTGTAGGTGCTGCAGCCCTCAGTGATCACCTCCGCAGCCCTCTTCTGAACTCATTCCAACATGGCCATGTCCTACTGAGCTCAACTCAGTACTCCAGGTGGGGTCTCAGCAGAGCAGAGTAGAGGGGAAGAACCACCTCCCCCCACCTGCCAATCACGCTTCTTTTGATGTGGCCCAGACATGGTTGGACTGCTCCCACCACAGCCTGACCACAACACCAGAGCTACGGCCCGGGGCTTGCATCTGTGTGGGATGCCCGGGATTGCTGGGTGAGCACAGGCTGGCTGGCTGGTGGGGAGCAGGGCTTGGCCTTCCCCGAGCAGGACCAGCCCCTCAAGAAAGCCTCCAAATGCTCTACAAACACGTGATGGTTACACAGTGGCAAAGGCTGGGGAAACTTTGGGCCAGGTTCCAACTATATTAAGTAAATGCTGTAAACTGAAAATAACTTCTGCTGCCTGGAGCTATTGTGGGATTATGGCAGAGTCACTGGTATGAGCATCCTCCCCGCCGTGCCCTGGCCTTACTATTCACTGCTGTTTGTAGTTCTGAGAAACATTTGCACTTGTCACATTTGCTCAAGTGTAAATTTTGCTACAAGTGTAAATTGTAGTAACAAGAGCGCTAACGAGCACAATTTACTCAGTCATTTTGTGTTCCGGACACACAGCACTGTGAGTTTTTGTGCTTACATGGGCAAAACCTCCTGAAGATGCTCCATGGAAATATTTGTTTTACAACTTACCTCCCTCACCATTAAAGTCCCTTCCCTTGAAATATTGCTAAACGTATCTGCATGGGAAGTCTCTAGCCCGTGGGTTGTCACCATTCCCAGGTTGTACGGCTCGTTGCTTCCAGAAATTCCTGTTGGTCTGAGGGCAGAGTAGAAAAGAATTAATGACGAGCATTTCTTCTGCTAAACTAGATGAAAAATCCTCTAATACAATATTATTTTATAGGGTAAGACTATCGATCCATCCATCCATCGATCCATCCATCATCTTATCTATCTATCTATCATCTTATCTATCAATCACAGGAAGAAAAAATTAGAAAATACATCAACTTAAATGTATAATGAAATTATTTCTGCTGTCAGAAATAGAAGACCATGGTCAGTTTGATACACTACAGATTCAGCATGAAGACCAAAGAGAAGGGTCTTTAACATCCCAAGTAATTCACTCCCTTTATTCCCCATCTCAACCCATGAAAAGTGAACAGTGCATGAAAGCATCTGAAGACAAAAGAAAAGGATGGAGGGGATGGGGTTTGGTGTTGGCAGGAGCACAAGCTGCATCCTGTAGCTCTCTGCTGTTCTCCAGGTGAAAGTGTAGCCCTAACCCGTGATTTCACCTTGAGTTTACTACTGTGCTCTTACCTCAAGAGAGAGGCTGGAATTTATTCTCAACACACATTCAATTTGAGGATTGCCTGAGAGGGGATGTCACAGGTGGTGAGCAGCCACCATTACTTTATTATTAATACTATTATTATTTTCTTAGCAGACCAGCTGCTTAAATATAATTCAAACAAAATCAAAGGCAAACAATGAAGCAATCCTGGTTTACCCAGCCCTGCCTGTGTGGTGGGAAATGCTGATGGTCATTATGAAGATGTTGCTGATGAGACCTGTTGCATTTAAAAGTCACGCAGACCTGTTACTTTCCATCGTATGAATCTTAGAATCATAGAATGGTAGGGGTTGGAAGGGACCTCTGGAGATCATCAAGTCCAACCTCCCTGCCAATGCAGGAACACCCAGGGCAGGCCACACAGGAACAGATCCAGACAGGTCTTGAAAGTCTCTAGAGAAGGAGACTCCACAGCCTCTCTGGGCAGCCTGGGCCAGGCTCTGTCACTCTCATAGTGAAGAAGTTTTTCCTCCTTTGAGGTGGAACTTCCTGTGTTTCACCTTGCTACCATTACCTCTCATCCTATCACGGGGCATCGCTGAAAAGAGACTGGCCCCTTCTACTTGACACCCACCCTTCAGATATTCGTAAACATTCATAAGATCCCCTCTCAGTCTTCTCTTTTCCAGGCTAAACAGCCCCAGGGCTCTCAGCCTTTCCTCATAAGAGAGATGTTCCAGTCCCTTCATCATCTTTGTAGCTCTTCATTGGACTCTCTCTCATATTTTGTCCCTTTTGAACTGGGGAGACCAGAACTGAACACAATACTCCAGATGTGGTCTCACTAGTGCAGAGTAGAGGGGGAGGAGAACCTCCCTCGCCCTGCTGCCACACTCTTCTTTATGCACCCCAGGATACCATTGGCCTTCCTGGCCACAAGGGCACACTGCTGTCCCATGGATAACTTATTGTCCACCAGGATGCCAAGGTCCCTCTCCATGGGGCTGCTTTCCAGTGGGTCTACCCCTAACCTGTACTGGTGCATGGTGTTGTTCCACCCCAGGGGTAGGACTCTACGCTTATCCTTGTTGAACTTCATTAGGTTTGCCTTTGCCCAGCTCTCCAGTCTGTCCAGATCTCGCTGGATGGCAGCGCAGCCTTCCAGTGTATCAGCCACTCCTCCCAGTTTAGTATCATCAGCAAACTTGCTGAGAGTACACTCCATCCCTTCATCCAGGTCACTGATGAAGATGCTGAATAAGACTGGACCCAGAACTGACCCCTGGGCAACACCACTACTGACAGGTCACCAGCTGGACTCTGCACCACTGATCACAACCCTCTGAGATCTGTTCAGCCAGTTCTCAACCCATCTCACTGCCCGCTCTTCTAACCCACACCTCCTGAGCTCTTCCATGAGGATGTTACGGGAGACAATATCAAAATAAAGTCATTCACTCCTGAAGATGTCACCCAGTGAACACCCACTTGTCAATGCCCAGAGGCTCACAAGGCAGTCTGGCAGCATGAAAAGCCAAAGCCAGCCTACATTAATCAAGGGGGCTACTGGTGCAGTGTAAGATGTGAGCCCCAGGGACCCCAAGGTGGGGTGATGGATCCTCACATGCATCATATCAAACATATGACTGGACAGGCATCACCAAAGCACTCCAAACAACAGCGTGCCATGGGTCTCTGGCACTTTTCAAATAAGGAGCTCACACCTTCCTACCATTAGCTTTTCAGCACCACCAAAGGATAATAAAATGACGCATTTATTCCAGTTTTAGAAATAAGAATGCAGAGACAAAGGAAGTTATGATAATTTTGAGACCATAACGTGAGCATATGAATGGTTGTGATAGCCCCAAGGTCCCCAGATTCATCAGCACACAGCTTCCATGTCACCCTGCAAGAAATTCCTGGACATGGGCAAGAGCTGGCTTGACAAGAGGAGCTGCAGAGAGTCACACAGTCCTCAGATGGAAAAAGGGTATCTGCAGAGGTGGAAGGAGTAAATGGTCCCTCCTATCCATTGGGACACAAAGCAATGGCTGGGCTTATCAGGAGAAACCTTGACAGAGGTGGAATGACGAGCACCCCAGTGCTCAGGGAGGATGTTTCAAAATGGGTTATAAAAAAATCACTTGGAATGTGCAGGAGAAGATGAGACGCTCTCGGTCCCAGTTTCTAATGAAAACCATTTTATTTAGGAATAAAAAAAAAGCTTTGATAGAAAAATACCCAACTACATCTAGTCTGAACTCAAGCTAAGGTTCCTTTTGTAAAATAAAGGTGTGAAGTCAAGCATGTGCTTTCTTTTTGCCCAGACACAGAGCATGCAGCCATGCCTGCAGATACAAAGGCTTAGAAATGGACAGAGCTCCTGCCACCTCACTGTCACACCAAGAGTTTGTACCTCCTTGTTCAGTCCCTGAGGCAGGTTCACTGACAGGACATCGTGGACAAGGGCCAGGTTAGGGGCGGCAACCTCACTGCCACACCTCTTGTCCAACATGTCTGCCTGCAGGGCATTCAGTGAGGGATTTTTATCCCCTGAGAGCTGCTGTGTCAAACACAAGGTGTTTGGTGAAAGGATGTCAGTACAGACTAACCACTCCTGACTGAACTCCTCCTCTGCGAGCAGCCTGAGGCCCCTTCTCACACACGCGACTGCCGCATATTCATCAGCCATCCCTCCATCTCCTGACTTTCTCCAACAAACTCCAAGAGCTCTGACTTTTCATATTCTGATGGAAGAAAGCTCCAAGGAGACAGCTCCAGGAGCCTGGCATTCTCCATAACATGGACCACCTAGATCTCCTTGCTGCTCAACACCCCACCACTACGAAGCCAGGTACACCTATATTGACTAATAATTCATTTAGAGGGAAGGACGGAAATGAGCTGACTAAAATGCACGGAATCCCCTGAAGCCTTCCCGTAACTCCTCTGTGAATTCAAATGGGCAGGAGTCAGACCCCACTGCCAGGCAGAGCCCCCCGAGCCCACCACGTTTTGCTGCCTGCACAGTGATTGAGCCAAGGACAAAAATCGAAGACAAAGATTCAGGATTATTATAATCTTGGCTCTACCAGTTGGAACTGGGCAGGCCACCAAGTACTGCACTTCAGCATGCCTTGATCGGGGGCAAGATCAGGCTCGAGAGCAGGCAGAGCTTTACCATGCCAAGCCTGTGGTCAGAACCCAAGGTGTGGATGAGGTCAGGTCCATTCTGGCCAAAAACCTGTCTTGCTCATCAGCCGGAACAGGCCCATTGGCTTGGAGTCCAAGTCCACTGAATGCGCAGGGGAAATAATTCTGTTTTATCCATAAAGAATCTCTAGTTTGGATCAGGAAAAGACTCATCTGAGTACATTACCCCTTGCAAGCATGACTTCATTCCCACTGCCAGCCACCAAACACTGTCACGCTTTGAACTTATCCCATACCACAGCTACTGCTCCTTCAAACCAAGGCACTCTGCGGTTTCACAGTTTGCCCCCCGAAAAGAAAGCGCTTCTTACATGAGCCGTGGGATGTCACTGACAGGCACGGTCCCATCGTGCGTCTCATTCTCCCCATCCTCCTCCTCCTCCTCGCTGCTTTCCGACTCCTCGCTGGAGGAGGAGTAGTCCGTCACCTTCTTCAGGGGGCGATTGGTTTCTTCGATGCGCAGCTCCCTCAACTCTTTGGCCAAGGCCGTCAGATCCTAAAGGGGATGGGGGGCAAGAAAACAAGCAAGAGATGGCTATTATATTTAAAGCGAGGAGAATGTCACATACATCTCTTCAAAAGCCAATGCTAACAGCACGAGCAACGAGAAATAGCTTTACAGAGTCATTACAAACATGAGACGAACGTAAGACAATGTTTGTAGCATGTAGCATTTATTAAACAAAACAAAACTGATTTACGCTCACTGAAAAATCAATAGCCAACCTCTTCTTTTTCTGTTTGGAACGTGTATGTGCATATAGATACACACACTTATATGTATATACACGACAAAATTATATTTGTTGGAAAAGGTGAAGTTCAGTCACCATCATAGTAAACTGGAAAACAACGTCATTTCAAAGATTGGCTTGGAGAATTTCTCCTGCAGGGCTTTCTCTTCTTTCGAACTTCTCAAAGAGACCCCATAATTGTATTTATTCTGTAATAAATGCATTTGGGAAGGAAGCAATGACAGCATCTCCCATGGAGTGGTGCAATCCCCACGTCAAGAGCTGCTTCTGTGGGTGAGTCTCCGCTGTTGGGCGGCTGCCGAGAGGTGGTGAGGAGCACAAGGAGAAGCGCCCAGCTCAGCCAGACTTTGGAGTTGCAGCTCTGAGTCAGCCACACAACCAAAAAAAAACCCATATCCCTCAGCGGGACCCACTAAGCACTTTATGTGAAATGTGGCAGCCTACAAGCTAAGGGAAAAAAAAACAAAACAGAAGCCTTGAAACAAGAAAAAAAGAGGAGCAGTCCCAAAGCCTAGTCATAATTTTTCAGTTTACCATGACTTTGATGAGGTCTCAGACCCGACAGTCATATAAAATAGACACTGCTATTTCAAAACAAGGAACATGGCAGGCACCGTGTAGAAAAGAGACTGTTTGTTATCTTACATGCTTTTATAGCAATGCAGGGGGAAGCAGTAGGGCAGAAAAGCATGAGAGCTCAAATTAGAATGGGTTAGAGAACTCTGTTGCACAAGACATGCACATGACGAACAAAGCATCGCGATTGTCAGTCTTACCATTTCTCCCTATATTAGTGACCGAGGTAGGCATCAGTGCATTCGGTCAGAGATAAAGGATTAGGGAGAAAGAAACTCATTGAAAAAGACTAAATTCCACAATCGTCTTACGGCCACGCTCTCATTTACTGCATTTCCAGTTTACCGTTCCAGCAGGGCGACTACAGCAATTATTAATTACGGTTGCAAAGGGAGCTCCTAAAATCTATCCCGTCGACACGTGAAGAAAACGATGGAAAACCTCTCTGGCTGAGATGCAAACCCAGTTTATTCTTTAATTGTGAAGCAGGAATATTTTGCAAGCAATTTGTACTTTGGTTATCAATGACCCACACCTCCCGGTGGGCTCCCACCGTGGACAGCCCCACATTCTGCTCTCGTGTCCACCCTGCCTGGCTTCTGATGATGAGGAGAGACTCTCATGGACATCAGAGAGCTTTGCATCAGATCCATAAATATTAGTATACCAAAAAAAAAAAATAATCTGTTTTAAAAAAACACAACCAAGGATCAAACCCTGCTTCACAGCAGGTGCCTGTGAAGGGCACTATACACCCCTCTCCAAATGCTCTCTGCACCTTTAAAGAAAGGTTCCTGATCATGATTCAAGAAAAAATGCATTTCAAGAGTTTATTTTTGATACCAACATGTTTGGGATTGAAATACAGTCAAATCTGCAGTCACGACAACTCATTATTTTAATTAGTGCTACAGCAGCTTCTATGATATGATTGTTTCTTTTCCTAAATAAGAATCTATGATGATTTCAACGGCTGAACAATGCTTCCCATTTAGAGTGTAAAATACATTCCTTATTGAGTGCTTGCCTTTTGAGTCGGCTTAGAGCCTTCTCAAGGACTTTAGGACTGTTCAAGAGCTCCTTAAAATTGCAGCTCGACTTCCTGCAGTGGACCAGGACTGAACCCTTCCCCATCACAGCCACAGAACGTCAGAATTACTTTTTTTGCACCTTCCATTCCTAATGTGCTTCGAGGCACCCTATCAGCTGCCTCTGGTCATCATGAGAAGATCCTCAAGTAAAATCAGCTTCATTAGTTTTTAATAACTAATTTGGAAGTTATAACAGCAATAACGCTCCCAGACAGAATCATCAGATAACTCATCTTTCCTAGTTACAGCTTTGCCTCAGGACAGTTAATTCTTTGATGCTATCATTTTCTCTTAAGCAATGAGCACTTTGCAGGATTAAATGGCTTCTCGGAGTTGTTCCTGGACCAAAAACAATCTGACAACTAGAAAGAGCTCTGCAGTTCCACGTGTGTGCGAAATGTTATTACTGAGGGTGACATAATACAGAAGTTAGCAGTATCAGTGCTCTTTAATTACTTTTAATTACAAAGGCTTCCTTAGATTTAATATTTTGCTGGAATCAAGTCAGATTGGTTTCCGAAATCACACAGCTCATTGAAGATGAATTAGCACACACGCTGCCTCTATTCAGACACTGATTTATGTGCTTTTTTCTTAACAAAGCACCTCATTAAACAAAATGCATTGCTCATGTTTTATCCAAGACAACAAGCTAACTGACCAGGACATCTTCCTTCTTCCCTATCTTCTGTTTCTAGAGGAAAGAGACTGCAGGAGAGGTTGCTGCTACCGGTGCTTTCCACACCAGCCCCGCAGTTCCCAGTATCAGCAGCGTGTGCATGGCGATGCACACGTGGGGCAAGTTCAAAGCTAAATCAGGAATGTTGGGTCTTTTCCCATGACCATTTAAGCATTCACCATTGCCTGATGCACGCACATGTGAAATATAATACGGTGAAAAAGGTGTTTTTTTAAGAGGCTGTATGAAGACGAGCGTTGCCCACCAATACGTGAGGTGGTTCTGCTGACTCTGCCTTTATGGCTGATGGTCTGGTCCAGGAGAAGGAACTACCCACTGTATCCCACTGCTCCGTTTGCCTTCATTTGCCAAGCGCCTTTGTTGGAATAAGGCTTAAAATGCCTTTCAATCAGCACTCGATGGCCCCACTGAAATCAGTGGGCAGGCCAGGGCTGCAGCTGAGAGCAGAATGTGGGAGCGGTGGAGGCTGCCCGGACCACCTCCACTGGCACGAGAAACCTCCACTCTCACTCCCTTTCTTTCAAATACACCGAACAACGGCAGCACGTGAATGCTGGGGTGCTTCTTGCCATGGCCTCCGTGCAAGTGGTGTGGCTAGCGGGTTTCAGAGCAGAACACACCGGCAGCACCACTCCCCTCCCCGCGGGCAGGCTCCCTATGCCGAAACGCAATCGTTCGGTCTCCCAGCTCACCCAAGATCACATCGCCACCTTTTTCAATGTCAGCACCAAGAAAACCCGGTCCGATATTAAGTGCTAACTAGTCAACCTTGCACAGGCATGACCCACTGAGAAAAGATATCACTAACCTCATCTATAGCTTTCTTATAGCTCTGTGGGTAAAGGAAGAATAATCAGCATCAGAGGAAACAGATCGGGACAGGAAAAAGCCAGAGGAAGGGCAAGCAGGTTAGAAATAAAATTAGAATTGTTAGCTCAACGCTGTGGAGTGTAGAGAAAAAAACAACATCATCAACAAAACATTAATACACATTAAAAAAAGAGAAGCAGTGGAAACTCATTTCATTATTAGGCCGACTCTGCAGTTTTAAAATATAAATGTCAACAGCATTAAACCAGAAGGAAACACTTCGGATGAGATTTTGCTCAGAATAGTAAAACGGGAGTGTAGAGAGACCACTACCGGGTTTGGGTTTAAGCTGCGAAGGCTGTCGGGGTCCGGTGGCCCAGCCTTCCCGAGCAGAGCATCCCTCCGCCGGGCTGCTGCGAGGGGACATGCAGCACGGAACACAACAATGTGCCATCGGCAACCACCACACCCAAGCTAGCAAAGCCCTTAAGCATCTGCTTCGTCTGAAAACACAGGCTTAAGTGCTTTCCCCTAGACTTGGGCTCCTGATAAAAACTCATGCACTCTCTTAAGCATTCAGATATCTCATGGGCTCTCACCGTACCGCTGCTTTCCAGCCTCTCTGCTGGAGCAGCAACAGTACTAGCCTCTTTTTTGGGGTCCCCGCGGTTGTGGTACCGCATCGGAGGGAAACGCGGCCAAGCCGGCTAGCACCATTCCCATGGGAAATAATACGAGACTCACAGCAGGTCGGCTTGGTCGCGTCACGTCCCTGTTGTCTTCCTGCTTTACCTTGGTGGGCTCGTGGGAGAGCACAGGGGACCCTTCGGGCTTGGCGTTCCCTGGGCGAAAGGCAAGCGGAGAGAGTGGGAATTAAAACACTGCCGAGAGCTGTTGCTGCATCCTGTCACCTGGGCAGGCAGGGGCTGCATCATCCTTTTGCTTCTGTTCTCTCAAAAAACCCTCCTGTTCCTCTCCCCTTCACTGTCACTGCAACAAGTCTCCATCAATACAGCAGCAGAAGCCATAATCCAGCCCCAACTCTGACATCCCTCTAGCAGCATCACTGCTCTTTTTTCTGCTAAAGAAACAAACTCATTTTGCAAAAGAGCAGGGCATGTGATAAATTTAAAGCTCTGAAGCATCTGACATTGCTAGGACATTACTTGTCACAGAATTCCTCATTAGTAAAAACAAAACCAAAAAGGACAACTGGCGATGAACTCCTTTTATTGACTACCTAGAGAAGTGATGATTTCAATGATGGACACGTCACCTTACTGCTAACTCATAAAAAATTCAAAGCATGGAGGCAGCATTTGTTTTAATGTGCTCCAGCCCTGGGGATTTATACGGCGGGGCTGTGCCAGAAATGCAGATGTATGGGCTGTATGTGCTTCAGCGACTCTTACTGCGGGTCGACAGGGGAACAGAATATCTTTAAGAGTGGCTCTAAGATGAGAGGAAAGAATTTGGCTGGGAACATAAACCCAGTGTCAGCACGGCTGCCTGGCACAAGCATTTCAGAGAAAGCTTCTTATGGGCTAATTCACTCCTCTGCTACCACCTCAGGCTCGGCACAAAGATGAAGCTCAAAAGAAAAATATTATATACCCAAAGTGAAACACACTCCCCAAAGAAACCATGAGAGAAGTGAGGTCAGGTCACCAAAGATAGGAAGCAGATGGGAATTTTTTTGTTTGCCCTAAAGCATAACCCCCATCTCCTTTTGTATAAGGTACCTGGTGCTACGATGGAGCAGTGCAAGCTGCCGTGGGCATCCCGCATCAGGATCCAGGCTAAAGGGAGTGCTGGCATCTCCATTTGCAAGGAGACCAGCTGGACATGAAGGTACATCAGAAACGATGAACCTTTTGATTTTTTAAAATTTTTTTAAACATATACATGAGATCACTGACATCTTGCCCTTCCTGCTTATCAAACAAGCCTCAGAAAGTGTGCCTGGTGCTAACGGATGTCTTCAAGAACCTCACCTCTGACTCTGTTACGCTCGCTGGAGCCAGCCTGGGAGCCAGGCTGGGACCCGCCCTGGGAGCTGGGTTGGGAACTGGGAGTGCTGGAGCTGGAGGAGCTGCCGCTGCTGGTCCTCTGCAGTGGGCTCTCCACGATGGTCTCCGTCCTCCTCAAGTCTGGGTTGCTGCAGGAGCACAAAACAGAGGGCCATCATCAGCTGGTGTCACACGTGCCTCCAGGGCTTCAGATCCTTCCCACAGTGACAGGTGCAAAGGTGAGGAGCCACCTCCTCTGCTGAGGTCTTCTCTTCTGAAGCTCTACTGAGCCTGCAAGCCCCACTGAGGGACTCTGTAGAATCAAGCATGAAACATCTTTATGGAGGTGCACCACGAGCATGATAAAGTAATTAGCTAGAGAAGTTCACTACTCTTTATTTTGCCCAATCCAGCAAAAAATAGGAGACTATTTGCTCAGACCTCCCTTTCAGGCTGCAGATGTACGATGCTGCAGTTATTTAACTAACGCCCAATATTCATCAGAACAGCAGGAATTTGCAAATTGCTGTGAGACAGAGGAATAAACATTGCAGCGAAGAAAGGATCTCAAGTTTGCAGCAAGGCTGCAGATCACTTTTATCAATTATTCACACTTCCGATTTTCACGGCCCCACTTCAAAGTTGCATCAGATATGCCCTTTTCTTTCTTGATTTCTCTCACCTTGTGAACATACATCAATCTAGAATAAAAAGCATCCTTGATACACAAAGAGTGACTAATACCTCTCTGGGTATCAGATGCCTTTAGGAAATTAATTCTTGTTTGGCACTGAAGCGACATCAAAAGACGTGTTCACGGGGAGCTATGCAATTTGGTTTCACACAGTATTTCCCTTGAGTGATCTTATAATTCAAAGTCCCGTTCAAAACGTATAGAAAGCTTTCTCCATCAAATCCAATTAGGACTTTGCACACGTAAAAAGGCTGCGGTTACGTGACGTAACACGACTGCAATTGGATGCTGCAAAGTCTGCGTGCCTTGCTTGGAAAACGACCACGATGGTGCAAATCCTGCAAAGGATCGCTGCCGTGATGGGGTCCTTGGCAGAACTGTTTGGATGCTGCCTAGCATGGGTATGATATAAAAAGCCCTGCCCAGTGTTAACTTGCATTGACACAGGTGGGTATTAAAATGATGAAAGCAAGACTGTAACTTTTTGTGTGTGGGGAAATATCCCCTCACTTGTTATGACAGGGTGATAAATACTAGAAAGCATATTTTAATAATATTTACACTTATGCATGGGAAGAATAAAGAATCAATAGGAGAGGTGGTTAAAAAGGAAAACTGGAGAAATGATACATTACTGTAAAAGAAATGAAATATGAAATCCTTTCACTGAATACCTAAGTTTAATGGACACAGCAGCATCCTAATCACTTCCAATTTTCATCCAACTGAAGGTCTCCAGCTCATGTTGCATGGCTGACGTGTCCCTTGCTAAATTAACTCGTGAAATGTTTTTTAAACCTTTGGTGACTGATGGATTTATTTGTTCTGACCAGGACTGCGAGGCTGCAGGAAACACTGGGCAACCTTCAGCTTGAATCCCAGACTCCCATTATCCTTTTTACTTTCAAGACCATCGCTTACTAAGACCATGCAGTCTCCTCATTTTAAATTTTCCTTCAAGCAACAGCTAATTAGAACAACAACATTTTCAAGAATTCAAAATGCTTCAGCCTTGTGCAATAAAATGTAGATAACTATGATAGGAATGTTTTGTGTTTAAGTTTAAAAAACAACAAAAAAGATTCCTCCTCCTCCTGCTACCCCTGCCAGCTCTTCTAAGCTGCTGTACGTGAGCTTGCTGATGCTTGGCTGGGGCACTGAGCTGGAAAGAAAGGAGTGTGCTGAAACTGGGGACAGCACATGGCGGCGAACATCCCAGTGTTCACTTTTTGACCTCACCCTGAAAGGACAAGGCAAGAAAAAGAGACTAAGGAGCTCCATCATGCTAGGCTATGTGGAACGCATATTCGCTCTGAATATCACTGCCTGTCTGAGGTTTCGATCTGCCCACGATGCTCTGCAAACCAGATGCAAGCTCTCGCATGACTAAGCCGTGTTTTTTTTTCCATCCAGCTCCAAGCAGAGCCTGTCAACTTCCCTGCTCGTTTTAAATGTGCCCAGGGCTGGCTCTGACATGGCTGCTGTGCTGCAGCATCCTTCCTCGGGGTGCTACGAGCATGCCCGGCAAACTGCCACGCCGGGGAGCTGGGTCAGGCTAAGCGAAAGGCCCTCCTCCTAAGAGGGTGAAAGGAATTTAATCCTTGATCTACATCTAAGGAAGATCACACCAAGCTTATCAGTGCCTGCTCCCCAGCACATTTCTTGGTCATTATCTCTGAAAAGCTGCTCTGATACAGAGCATATGGATGGTATGTATCACTGAGATCTCCCCACTGGTTTATATGGATCCCCTTATACACAAGAGGTGACACTAGGAGAACCAGAACCTAATTCCACTGAAGGGAGCACCCAAATTCCCACTGGACCCCATAGCAGCAGATGCAGCATCCACCTCCAAACCCTGCAATGCCCAGGAACATATTCAGGCCAGGGAGCAAAGCCTCCAGGGATCCAAGTACTCACAGCCTTTGCTGTTGGTACAAAATACTAACAAATGCAAAAGTTTATCTCAGCGAGACGAGGAGCAGTGCAAATTTGGGTTGTTACCAGTCACAAAAGCAGGGCTAAATCCCAGCCCACATTCGGGCTCCCCAGCGGGCAATGCCAGAAGGACCGCAGGCAGCAGCATGCCAGGATCACTCCTGCCCGTCCCCCTCGGTGTCCGTACCTTGCCCGAATGGGCTGGGAGCCCAGTCGGGGCCCCAGGGCATTGCCGTTGCCCGGGGAGTTCTTCCTCGCCAGAGCAGGGGATATGGAAGTGGTTCGTTGAGGCACCTAGAAAAGAACAGAGATGCTCACCGTCATTCAGTGTGCCCCACCACGACAGGCTGAGAAATCACCTTCCAGTGCTGCCCTGAGACTTGACTTAAAACTGATGTCCCACTGAGAGACAAGCAATGTTTATGGCAATTATAAAACACAAAGCTCTTGGCTTTTAGGAGGAATTGCCTGGGTGGGAGGCAGAAACGAGCTGTGATGGTGTGGTCAGGGATGCTCCTGGAAGAGGAGCCCCGCACAGTATACACAGACACAGCTGCCACCATCCAACAGGGCACTCACTTTTTCGAAGATTAATGTATGCACATACAGAAATACATCTATCTACCTACACAGTTTAAATCCAACAAAACCCAGAAAAGCAATTTTTAAGGTAAAATTCAAACTGAAGTGCATTTCAGCAGCCATTTCAGTGGTTTTGAGCATCTCTACTTCACATAGAACCATGGAATCATTTAGTTTGGAAGGGACCTTTAAGATCAAGTCCAACCATTAACCCAGGGCACCACTAAGCCATGTCCCTCAGTACCACATCTCCACGGCTTTGAAACCCCTCCAGGTATTGGGGACTCCACCACTGCCCTGGGCAGCCTGAGCCAGGCCCTGACAATGCTTTCTGGGAAGAAATTTTTCCTCATATCCAACCTCAACCTCCCCTGGGGCAACTTGAGGCTGTTTGCTCTTGTCCTATTGCATGTTCCTTAGGAGAAGATACTGACCGCCCCCCCCCCCCGGCTCCAACCTTTTGTCAGGGAGTTGTTGAGAGTAGAGAAGGTCTCCCCTGAGCCTCCTTTTCTCCAGGCTGAACAACCTCAGGTCCCCCAGCTGCTCCTCACCAGACTTGTTCCCTAGACCCTTCCCCAGCTTCATTCCCCTTCTTTGGACACTTTCCAATGTCTTTCTTGGAGTGAGGGGCCCAACACTGAACCCAGAATTTGATTATACAACACACACCAGCAGAGAGAAGGTGTCAGTCTGTGGACAAACAAGAGGATTGCCAGTAGAAAACTCCAGGCTGGTCCACTTAACGCTCGCAGCAGAAACCCAAAGCCAACCGCAGGCTACGGGCACTGCGGGTAACCCTGGAGCCCGGCCTCATCCCGCAGGACCATGGGTGACACCACAGGGGTCTTGTCTCCCACACAGAGGCACGACGATACTCACCGTGCGATACCTTGCACCAGGTTACAGAGGGCAAAAAATAACCATGAGACATTGCGGGTTTTTTTTGGAGAATAAACACGCAGTTATGTTAGGCAAGATAAAAAGTTTTAGAGAGTGAGTTTTACGTTCTGTGGCACTGCTAGCTACAGCTTGTCTCATGAAGAAGCAATCTCCCCTCCGGGTAGGGTACTCTGCAGCTGGGACTTGGGGAGTTTTTTACCTTCCTCTGAAGCATCCAGCCATAAGCACTGGCAGAAACAAGATCTTGGACCACAAAGACAGCCAGTCCTTCCTCATGGGCAGTCCTTCCATTCCAGCTTGCAAACACATCACACCCACTTTGGGCAGTAAAAAGTGAAGTCAAGACTCCTCGTGGGTATTACTGCTGACACAATGGCCTTAAAAGTGATCTGGTGGGGGACACCTTCCAGAGCTCACATTTCCTCAGCCAAGGAGGAGAATACTCCATAGTGCTGGAAAACAGCCTTTTTTTTTTTTCCAAGGGAGAGGTGTTGTGGTCTCACCGTGTAGTGCAGCACTGCATTTAAGAGATGTCCTTTGAGAAGGACTCAAGGCAAAAGCCAACATTAAATTGCAAGGGATTTTTCAAAATGAGGTTAAAACCAGGCAGCCACCCTCCTGCACTACTGAAGAGAGAAGCACATGAACAGTTCCAGGAGCTGTTGGCTTGCTTTTCCTCTTAGATGAGCACTGATGCCTCCTCTTGCTTGGTGGTACCAGAAATACAAACGTGATTAATGCATGTGACAGACCACCACAGACCCCTTGCACAGGGAGGCTTACCTGGGTAGCTGGTATTTTGCCCTTAAAAAGGGAAATCACTTACTTTGTTAACACACAGAAAACCTGCCTCTCACCCTGGGACAAACCCTGCCTCACTGTCACTAATCAATTTGTAATCATTTTCTCTCTGTAAAAATCCTCCCAGGCTCAGCACTGATTTGCTGTGTGGGCAACTTTATTGGCCAACTTACAATTCTTCCAAAATGAAGGTGTATAAACACTGCGATCGAAATACTGGTCCAGAAGAGCTTTAATTAAAGAGGTTCTGCCAGACGCTGCCAAAATGTCAATGAAAGTATAAAGCTACTGGAGCCCTTACAAGTCTTCCATCAAATATTGATTGCAACTGGAAGCACAGTTGCAACTGGACTAAAAAGGACCTGTCTTATTGAGTATGACAAATTTTATGTTCCTATAATTCTATTTAAACAGAAGGTTGGTTTTAATCCTAGAGAAGGAGATATTAATTTATTTTGGCCTCTGTCCGAGCTCAGGAACTTTCTTTGCTGGAAGTTGATGCTATTTTGCAGTGCTGCATGTGCCCCCAAGGGCAGCTCCCAGCATCTCGTGCAAAACCTGTCTGGGGAAATGCAGCCCCTGGGCAGGTCCGTACCCACCGTGGAGTCACGGGGGTGGGCTTGGTCCTGCCCACTCTGCTTTGCTGGAGGTACTGAGCACAGCACCAGGGACTTAGCTCTGGGATTGCCTCTTTGACGTGCTGAAATTGAGGAGCGATAGTGTTACCTTTGGTGGAATGTCTTCCTCCTGCCGTAACCAAGAACTTCGGTCAAACTTTTCAATGCGAGGGGGCAGAGGAGGGTTTTCTGAGGTGGGGTCCGAGTTCTGCCTTGGCATCTCAGTGCGGTGAGAGGTCACCGTCAGAGCCTCCTGAAACCCAGCCAGTCCCTTTGCAGGCTGTTCATGCAGTGACTGAGACCCAGACAAGGAGCTTCCTTGGGATTTCACAGTGACCAGATGTGGAATCTAAGCACCAAGTCAAAACAGAACTATCAGTACAAAACTGAAAAAAAATTAAAAGGAATCAAAAAAAGATATTTAAAAATTTGCCGGTTTTTTGTTTTAAAAAATCTGATTAGCACTTTGGATGCACTAAAGAGCCCCCTCGGTTTGAGATCAGCACTGCCTCGGTTTCAGGACCCTCTGACTTAAGATTGCTTTGACACAAGATCTATTCAAAATCACGCCCGCACAGCTCAAGCCTTTTTAAAGCCAGGTGCCATCACACTCCAGCCCTGGCTGTCGGGGCGTGCGCACGGTGCCATGGCTCCTCTGCCAGCCCCACGGGTACCACCCCGGGGCAGGGTGAGGGGTAGGGGCAGGCAGCTCCCTCCTGCCAGCTCCCACATGCACCATGCCCACCCCAGGCTCTGCCTGCCCCCTTTCCAGCTCCTACACCTGCACCTCTGAGGTTGTGCTGATGAGGATTGGCATGGATTTGCCCTGCTAAAAATGTGGAAAAAAAAGGAAAAAAAAAAAAAAGAAAGAAAAGGAAACTATAATAAATAATAACTGATTAAAAAAAAAATCGTCAGGAATTCTGAGGCATAGATGGCTTAAAAAAAATATCTTGAGGCATGAGTTTCTATAGGTCTGGGTGATCCCTGTCCTATGGATCAGCCCTATCTAAAGGTTACGAGTGAGAGGAACACCGACATCTGTTTGGGGAGGTCTGAGAAACTCACCAAGTTAGAGTTTGTGAAATCAGAGCTTCTTCCAAGAGCTGCACTTCTTTGATACAGCAGGGTTGTAAATTTGATTTGACATTTCTACTTGCACGTCTAAGCACACGTGTACGTCTATCACGTGCGTACGTGATGCATGCAGACATCTGCATGGGGTCTTTGGGTTTCAAGCAACTTTTTCATTAGTATTTTACTGTCAAACAAAAATCTTTGTAGCTGGTGACAATATAGGTCGCCAAAAAGATCACTGAAGAATATTTGTTCAGTAAGAGAGATGCCAGCGAAGTGGGGTTTTACCCACTTCCTGACATAGGTAGACCATGCACCTTGGGCAAAAAAGAGCTGTATGTTTAAGGGCTTTCCTGCACGTATTTTATTTAAAGCTGGCACTGTACTGCTGTCCTACAGGTGCACAAACCACGCGTGGATGGCACTTAGTTGGCATGTTTTCCCACAGAAAGCCCAGGTGGACCCGGAGCAAAGGCTTTGTACTTCCCTCTGAAACCCCTCCTGGAGTCTGTGGATCTGCAGGAGCGATTCCAGGGGCTGAACCAGAGCCAGCACTGACACTCCTACAGCTTTTGGTGGCAGAATACTTACAGACCTCACAGCTGAGAGGAACTTTTAAAATAACAATACCCCTCCTCTGTGACAGTGATGGTGATCTATGCCCTCTCCAGATGTGTTTGTGACTGATGTCAACTCAATGGAAAATCAAAACAAAACCTTGAATTAAAGCGGCAAAGAAAGAAAAACATCTTTCTGATGATCCTCAGCACCAAAGCGTCCTGGGTCGTTGTACCAGGCGCTGTGGTTTTAGTCCTTTACATAAACTGGATCCAAAGAGGAACAGTGCAACTGTCACACTGCACCGGACCAGCGGTTCCTCTTGGTCCTCCAGCTTGTTTCTGGCAGCAACTAGTACGTGATGCTTCAAAGGAAGGTATAAACCAGCGTGATGTTTCTAACACATGGAGGTGACAAGAGGAATCCACTGAATGAATGTAGATGCTGCTATTACTCACAAATACGCTTAAGGCTGAGAAACCAGGGAGCAAGACACTAATTCCCTTTAATCTGCTCTTTTTCTCGTTACCTTACCAGCATCCCAGCTCCGTAGGTGAGCCTGCCGGGGGAAGCACCATTACCTGCGGGTCCACGGGTCGCAGCAGGGGTGGGGTCCGGGCTGGCTGCACACCGCTAATGCTGAAAGACTCCGACCGAGGAGGCAGGTTGGGGTCAGAAATCCTGTTGGCCACCTTATGGGGCATGGCCGGTGAGCTCTGGCGGTTGAGCCGGGAGCGCTCCTCCACCTGCAGCGAGACCGGGAGAGTGGCTGATGGCCCCAGAAAAAGCCATTTCCAATTGAAAACCAAGGTACGCATAATATATACATATAGAGACAGAGGAACCTCTTTTCTCTTTAGGTATCTCATATATATCACGTGATCATGGAATCCAAGTTACCCAGCAGACTGTGTAATAAAGGCATTTTAAAGACACCAGAAGGACTATTTGTATTTATGCACATAACTCATTTCTGAATATGAAATGGAAGAATAAAGAAAAGGCAACCTGCCTCAGAGAGGTGTTTCTAGAACACGACTCCTGAGAAGATCTCGCTTCTTTGCGAACGTATCTTTAAGCAAGGGGAGCCTTTTCCTTCACTACTATAAACACCACGAGGAGTGCTTGTGTTTGATCTGAATAAAAGAATAAACACAGCAGCCAGAAAATGCCTGTCTTTGATCTAGATTTAGTAAGTCTGGCACCTTGTCATGTATAGAAGGGGAAAATCCTCTATTACTGATGGAGAAATAAAGCCAGAGCCCACTGCTTTCAGCTACCCTTGATCCAAACCGTGGCGGTTTCAGCTAAGCCAGACATGTGTGATCTGGGTGCTCCTGAATTTTGACTGTGTGCATTGATATTCATGCAGCATATGCCCTGCAGAATTTTTGATACCTCAAGATCTGACATATATTTTCATTTACATATCATTAACATGTTAAATACCCTTAGCATGTCGTCTTGATCCCGCCATGTACAATGTCGTGTTAAAAAGCAAGCTTCAAAACAGGTTTGCTAGGAAAGCACCACAGCTCTTCTTTAAGTAAATAAATACTCATCAAACAAAAGAGCCATTATAGTAATAAAAATGAATCTTTTCCTCTTTCAGATACTGATCAGGGGTTGGAGTAAAATTTAGGTAAGAGATCAGTGTTATGGGCACTCTCCTCTCTATCTCATGAGGGACCACCTTGGCCACTGCAGTGTCCTAAGAGGTTGTCAAACTTCCTCAGGAGCTGGCCACCGGCAGAGCTCAGTTCAGAGATGTCCACAGGAACGGACAGGAGGATGGGAAGGAGATCAGAGCATGAAGGCGAACTCCCTCTGAACAAGGGAGCAGCAGCACGAGTGCTGGGTGACAGGCCCGGTCCAGTACATCTCCTTACGAGCCAAGCCTTGGCACGAACGACGGCAGAGACGGTGCCGCCGCCGAGTCCTCCGGCTGTTCGCAGGCGCTCCCGGCACGCTGCCAAGCCATAATGTGCAGCTAATTATGGAGGACTTCAAAGCTTGCGTGGAAGAGAAGGCAGAAGAGTGACGAAATGGGGATGTCTGTGTACTGGGAAGGAGAAAGGCGCCTGGTTTCCCAGTGCCAGCATCACCTCAGTAGCACTTTGTTCTACCAGCACAGAAGGGGATGCTCTTGGAACACTCCAGTTGTACTTAATGGAGCCTTGCTGACTGCATCGTTAGAGAGTGGGAAGAAGCAGCAACACCCTGCAGGAATTCAGCATTGCTCTAGTTCAAGCCATTGCTAACAGAACTCGAGATTCCCCTCAAACAGGAAACATCCTTAAAAGCCTCTGTGCGGGTCCTGGTGGAAGGCTGCTAATGTTTTAATACATCACTTCAAAGCAAGAGGGGAAAAAGCCACGGGGACTGAGGGAGGAGCTGATGTGTGCGTTGGCTGCTGCAGAGAACAGCACAGCTCATGACGCACGGCTGAGCCTCCAGCCCTTGGGAAGCTCCAGGCTGTGGGAAAACACCGCAGGGCTCAGCCATCGTGTGCAAAACTCCTGTCTTCTTCTTTACGCATGGTCATGTATGGCCCATACCTATCCAAACCCGGCCTTCAGCCAAGCAAGATTCTTTGTGACTGAGGAGTTACTCCTGGCTGTCCACAGCGCTTTGTTTAGCAGATACTGATCCAGAACAGAAAAGTCAGTAATGGAGAGAGCTATTAATTACAATACTACTGCTTAGAGTGCTAATGCCACATCCCTGACTGGATCATCAGAGGGTCCCCAACATGATGTTGGAAAAGGCACAGATAGTTTTTGATTGTGAGAACACGTGTCTGGGCAAACGGGGCAGGTCTGGCACAGCACCCAAGCTATATCCCAATTAACTTCCAGTGGAGAACCCTTCACTCACCAGAAGATGAGTAAAAAAGACATCAGATGGGGATGTGCATCCATATGTGTTGGACAGGGCTTTGATCAACCTGATCTAGTGGGAGGTGTCCCTTCCAACCCAAACCATCCTATGATTCTACGACTATTTGATCAGACTGTTTTGTTTAGCATGAAAAAGATAAATCCTTGACTGTGCTCTGCGGAAGCTTTGAAAGATGCAGCACAGCCTGGTTCCTAACCCACAGCTTTCTTTTCACCAACAGATCAGTCCCTTAACAAGGGGACCCAAGTGCAACATGAGTGGCCACAGCCTCACCTTTAAGCTTTATCCCATGTCTGCAGGGTCTTGGAGTCACCATGTAAAGACGAGTGAGGTGGGAAAGTAAGTGCATAAAGGAGAGGTATGAAAAGCAGAGAGGGGCATGGCACAAGGAGAAGTAGGCTGTGGTGATCAAGCTCCTGAGAGAGAATACTAGAGACTAACGAGCATAAATTGCAAGGACAGTATGGGATATCACACAAAATCCTCAAGGAATATCCCAATAAGCTCTGCAGAGCCTCCAGAATTGTCAGCTGAGCACCAGAGTTGTCTTTCCCTTGCTCCCAAAGGAAAACAAAGTCTCAATATTTCTGTTCAATTAGTGTGCATGGGTTTGGTATAGAAGTTGCTAAACCACAGCAAGAACCATGGTAGGCTGACTAAGTATCAGCACAAGTCTATATGCATAGCCAGCAAGGATGGTACTTCAATATATGAAGCAAAGTAGCTGAACTGTGCTAAAAGTAGGACTACACAGTAGATAAAATAGGGGATGGAGGGAAGAGGAGTCGTTTTGGGAAGTTCCCAAGGGTGTTGTGTCAAGGCAGCACATCAAACTACTGCTCCCAAGAGCAGAAAGATGCCAAGGTTGCTGCTTGGAGTATTTAATTAGAAACCAGAGTGACACAGGTAAAGAATAAATCATTTGGAGAGCTAATTGGTGGAAGCTGGAGATGTTCCTCAACAACAGGAAACCCCATCTTCCCTATGATTTCAGCAAAAGGCACACGGCCACACTTGGCTGCTCTTATTCAGGCTGTACAGTTCCCAACACCCTGCTCCCAGTGACTGCATCAGAAAAAGAAGCCTCCCCCCATGGAATAGAAAAAATGGGCCTTGGTGTTTGAAATGGAAAGCTAAATCCAGCACTTTTCTCCTTCACCTGAGGTAAAGGATAAGATTCTCTTTGTTACACTTTTGAAGACAGTGCCAGAGGTACTTCAGGAACGTTCTAGAAAAAGCTTACTCCATTTTCTTCCTGGCTGCTACCTACTCTCAACACCTCTACAGATGGAAAAGAGAGACCCAGTTCTGCACAAAGCCACAGAGGCACCACCCAGGAGGAAGTCTCTCCTGTCAGAGGTGGATCAGCATGTCTGGAATGTCTCATCTGCAGACCCACTTTCCAAACTCCTTAGTCCACTGAAAAGGCTGGAGAATGATCCTGCAACTTCATGAAAATATGTCATCTGGTGCAGCACCACCAGAAGACTCTTAAGACTAGACTGAACGGGAACCCGAGGGAGTACAAAGAGGTGAAAAGAGTTTTTGATGCCCACATCTATCTCTGTGATGGTTTAGAAAGGCAAATAGATGCATTATTTGCCTTTGCTTAGTAAATGACAGCTGACTGAATGTCTTCAGCATTTCATGCTTGCAGGTATTGTGGATGCAGCTGAGGGTTGTCAAGAGAGAAGACGGAAAGACAGGTAGAAGTTGGAGGCACATCACATCTCTGCCAGGACTAAAGGGTGCCAGACATTTGGCAGCAGAGCAGCAATCTTGCTCAGTAGGAACAAAAGGCGAGTTATTAAAAGATCTTTCTGCCCACGAGTGGGGTTACTAAGTTAGTTACTTAAACTAACCAACCGTAAAGAACTTCACAAAAATTAATAGCAAAAGTGAGGACCAGTCTTACCGGAGCCACCACAAAGAGCTTTAAGGAGAAAGAGTTTGCGCAGGATCCTAAAACTGCACTGCAGACAATGCCTGTCTTCATCTTTTCAAGACTATTCAGCCAGGCAGTAATTAATATTCAAGATCTCACAATTGTTACAATTTTTGAGGGAGGGAAAAAGATGAAAAGAAAAAGACAACGTGGCCTGCCTTCCTGAAAATCACAAAAGAAGAGCAACCCCAAAAGATACAGACTGGAGCACAGGAGGAAAAGCTGCCTGATCCCTGTTCAGCTACAGGGAACTCAGTTAGGGCTCAGCAAGGAACCCTGCTACGACCACCCTCTGCATTCGCTCCTGATGCCCAGCACACTTGTGGGCATGCCAGGATGGAGAACCAAGAGCTCTTGGCACGTCCACAAGTCCTCAGCTATAGCTAATGTCCTGCAGGAGGGATCCATCCTCCTCCTTGCGTGCTCTCATGGAGGAAGCTCCTTCCTCCGCTCTCCTTGCCCGCACAAACGCACACGCAGACGCACACACGCTGCACTGAACGGGGAGTGTTTCCAGCACAGCTAATGGCATCTGCTGCAGGCTGACCCAGCAGAGCGCAATCTGCTGTGGGTGTTGCGGATCGGACGGCGTGCCCAGGCCTGCGGATACAGACAAGCACCACCATGCTCCTTGTTCTTGCCTACCTCCTTGGCCCAGGCTGGTTTCTCACTGGCATTTATCCCTTCTTTGTAATGGTAGAGGGGTTTCTTCTCTGCCGGCCTCTGGTCCTGTCGCTGCTGCTGCTGCTGCTGCTGCAGGGACACCAGGTAGTCCCGCTCCTGCTGGAGCTGCCTCTGCAGCCTCTCCGCCTGCCGCTGCTCCTCCAGCTGCTTGCGCTTGTACTCCTGCCCAGGAGGAAACACAGTGACACGGGTGCCCGGCCAGCCTGGAATCTGCAGGTTTATCCGTGTGGGTGGAAAACAGGGCCCGAGTATCCGAAAAGCTGTTTTCTGGCAAAGCTCGTTGGTTTGCAAGACTGTAGGGACTGAGCTGTAAAGCATCCCCAGAGGAGAGACAGCTGGGAGGACAAAGCCAACAAATGCAGAGCTGTGAATGGGGGGTACCAGTGTTGCCTCGCCAGGGAAACCCTGCAAGACTCCCCACCCAGGGCTGATATCTACTTAGGTGTTACCAGTGACTTTGTCCAGGTTTTTCTGGATGGGAAGAACAAGGATCAATCCAATGAGGTGCCAAACACCGCTAGGGCAGACAAAACCCAACTGAAGCCAACTCCTCTGTAGGACCAATTTACTGTTAGTGGGAAGGGCCGCACAGCAGAGCCGACTGTACGATCTTTCCGAATCCATACAGCTCGATGAAGTTTAATGAGTAAATCATTTTGATAAGGCCTTTTTTAAAGGCAAGGGCTTGTGTGAGTTGGTTTGTTTGTTTGTTTTTTTTACTAGATAAAATCAATAGCAAGAGCAAAAAAGAATAATCCCTGTGGATTACAAAAAAAAGCAGTGAGAGTAACAGCTACTGGCATAAAAAAGGCTCCCTCAAAAGCAAATTAAAGAATATAAGAGGACATCTAGAATGCAAACAGCACAAGAGGGAATACAGCGTTTCTGTGAGGAAATGGAAACAAAAGCCTTCACTCAGAGCACGAAAACCCATGGGTGGGTTTGCCGGGCGCAGGCACGCGACCGCTCGCTCACGCTCCAACGTGCTGCAAACAGCCTTCCAAACTCCGCGGCAAGGAGGAAGAGCCGCCTCTCTCGCGCGGGCACGAGCGCGCCCAGGGGATGCCAAGAGAGAGCCGTGCAGCACGAGGGGAGCCAGCCCATAGCGGCAGCAGGGGAATCGAGGCACACTGGAGGCCACAGAGCGGGACAGAAGGCTCCGGGTCCGGTGGTGACAGCAGCATCCCCGGCGTCTTGGCACGGCAGGAGGCACTCGGGAGACATGGGTGCGTGCAGACACATGCGGACGCGACACGGGCAGATAGGGGCAAGCGTGGCCGGGGCCTCCCATTTACCAGAAGTAGCGCTTGCTCCTGCAACAACTGCTGCTGCAGGATCTCTAACTGTCTCTGCTCCTCCTCTAACTGTCGCCTGATGTACTCCTGGAGGCATGGGCAGCAAGGATCAAAGGAAAAAGAGAGAGAGAAGGTAAAAGAGCCAGCATTTCCCAAGAGGAAGGAGAATGAGGTGGGCACCCGCATCCACCCCACCCGAGAGCCAGCACCGATCAAATCATCCCAGGCACCCTCTGTCCCTGCCCAAATTGCCCAGGGTGTCCACCACTCTAGAAGGAGATGGCAAACACTAATCAAGAACACCACAAAACCCCACCCCGGAACAAGCGGGTGGGAAAAACCTGCATCAAGTGTCTCCACACCTGCGGGCCAGCAAGCAGATCCACATGGAAACAACTGACGGCAGTGGAAAGCGACACACGCGGTGTTAACAATTAAGCAATTTGCTCTCAAGTGGCAAAAAACATGAGTGTTTACGAAATCTCTGATGAGAGGAAGAGGACTCTGTGCGAAAGGCGGTGGCCGGGCTCCCGCCGGGTTACCTGCTCGTGCTCCGCACGCCGCCGCTCCTCCTCCCGCCGCATCTGCTCCTCATAGTGCCGCCGCTGCTCCCGCTCCTGCTGCTTCCGCAGCTCCTTCTCCCGTCTCTGCTGCTGTGGGGGGCAAGAGGCACAGGTCAGCATCCCCATTCCCCTCCTTAGCAGCTCAAAGCCCTTCTGCTGATGATTTTTGGGGAGCCACCTTGCCCAGTGATCCACAATGTTAGTCCATCCCGAGGAGATGCCTCGCCCGCAGGCAGGTCCATTTGGGGTGGTAGAGGGGCTTGTCGATCCCAACCCATCCTCACATTCTCTGGTGCCCAGAACTGGCTACAGAGAACCCACAGCACATTCCCAGCCAGCACTGGATCACACAACCCTGTTTCTTCTTCC
Source organism: Todiramphus chloris collaris (assembly GCA_025345505.1). NCBI lineage: Eukaryota > Metazoa > Chordata > Aves > Coraciiformes > Alcedinidae > Todiramphus > Todiramphus chloris. The sequence continues at coordinate 3,655,485 of JANVCC010000030.1, read as the reverse complement.
ACTCGCAGGTGAAGCCACGTGGGCAGCGTATGATCCCCACTTACAGTGTGACTGACCAGCGGGTTAATCGGGTGTCAAGATGCCTGGGAGATGCATGAGCACATCACAGAATCACAGAATGACAGGGATTGGAAGGGACCTCTGGAGATCATCTAGTCCAACCCTCCTGCCAGAGCAGGATCACCAAGAGCAGTACTTATGGGGAGCTCGTATTCTCAGCCTCAAACCCACCATGGGGGTGAAGGAGGGTGCTGGGAGGACTACTGCCTGCCAAGAGTGGAACACACCCCCCTTGATGTTCACTGAGAAGAAGCTAACACAGAAGACCTCAAACCCAAGGATTTTTTCTTTTCAAAACACAAAATGAGCAGGGGGGTGGGGCTTCCCGTAGCTGTCTTCAGGCGACCCCAGTCCCCTCCCTCCTGGCTTTCACCTCTGCTTGCTCCGCTCTGTAGCATCTTTGCTGACAGCAATCCAGGGCTTTTGGAGGCGCTCCTTCTTTTGGAGCCCTCCAGGGTGCCCTAGGCACCCCAGGTGACACCCAGAGCCCTCAGAGCCAGGGCTTTGCACCCGCCCAGCTGCCTGTACCACCCTGCTCTCCGGCGCAGGGGCCCCAGCCCCGCAGCCGGCATATCGGCAGAGGGCACTCAAAAGCCAACCTTGGCTCCTGGGGCCACCTCCATCCCTGCTAAATGTATCTAGTTATATATTACATAGATATTACAGATGTTACATAGATCTACCTCTAGAAGAGGTATCTAATACAGTAGATCATCTCTAATACATGTATTTATAAAAGATATCTAAAACAGAGTAGATTATAGATATCTAGAGAGATATTGTATAGATATTATAGTTATATGCAGATCTATATAACAGATATCTAACAGACTGACATGACATAGTATAGATCTACTCTTTTAGATAGACATCTATCATATAATAACTATAATAGATACCTATGATCAATAGATATCTGATTGATAGAGATCTATGATTAATATATATCTACAATAGATATATACATTATTATAGAAAATTTTATTGTATTCTTATTTTAGGTATTATAGATATAATTATATTTGTATTCTATGTCTAGTCTATATTCTACTCTATAGTCTATATTCTACTCTAGATCTTTATCTGTATACATATCTCTCTAGAGATAGATATCTATAGATAGGTACCTATAAAGATAGATCTATCTATAGATATATATATAGGTATTTCAACAAACAAGTATTTTAACAAACACTCAAGACACCCCCATGTCAATATAGGGCAGAGCCATCGCCTGTCCTGCTGCTCTCTCCTCATCCAGAGGTACCACCCACAGCCACCCTGCACAGGGACTGATCATTTCCTCCGGCTTTACGTTGGAGCTGCTGCACAGTTTCAATGCCACCTATAGCCATATTTATCAGCGCTGTTCTGCTCGCCTCAGTGAAGGAAAAAAAAACCCCATTTAAAAAAATAAACCTCATCCAACCTGAAATAACCTGCCAGCTCCAGACTCCGGCGTGTCCCACGCCAGGCGCAGTCACTGGCGCTGCCCACGTAAGCTGGGGAGCCATGTGTTACTCCGAGCGCGACGCAAACGTGGGGCTGTTTGTAGTTTTTTTGAACTCTTACACTAGGAATCGCAGCGGATATGCCGCTGGGACGTGGTGGCTCTGCAGCAGTGACAGGAGCACACGGGATTTCTCGGCTTTGCCAGGGCTGGTGGTGATGGGCACCGCTCCCCTGCGCTCAGGAGCATGGATCTTTCGATTAATGGGTTGACTACAGGTTACCCCGAGATTCCAATCACAGTGTGTTCACACTGGTGTTGGGGTGGGTTTTAATGTGTGTGGTTTTTAGTTAAACTAGCACACTGCTGAATAAAGCACGTAATGCTTGTGTAGGCTGGGCTGGGCTGGCAGGAGGCAAGGTCCTGAATGCCACAGCTATTTCTTAAATAAAAACCACCCGACTGGTCTTTATTTCCATTCCAGCAGGTGAACAAAGCCAAATCCCTCCAAGGAGGAGGCAACACCATTTATCCCAGCGAGGGAGCAGCATACCACCATCCTTCCAGGGTACCATATGCCCAGCAGCCCCAGCAAGCCTGTCCTGCTTTTGGCCTCCCTCCTGCAAAGCAGCATTTAACCACCAGCCTCTTCCACACCAAAAAGCCCATTTAGCCCCAGGAGCTGGGAATTGAGCCCCTCAGACATAGCTTTCCTTCAGAGCCAGGCCTGATACTCTTCTGGATATTTAAAGGACCTCTGCACCCTGCCGCAGCCAGGCTTTTCAGGCTAAGGCTGTGTGCAGGATGCAATATATACATTTATGGAGGCCAGGGGTACAGCGCTTCCCCCTCCAGCTCCACGGCGGTTTTGTCGGGTCACATTATAAGCAAGTCATTTGTCACAGTCGCATTACGAGCACCTTCAGCTAAATGCTGCGGCGCTGATCCGAGGGCGGCACAGCCTTCCGGCGCACTCAGCTGCCTGCCTCGCGTGGCCCTGCCTCAGCAGCTGGCAAACATCTGGAGGGGACATGGCACTCGAGTGGGCCAAGCCTTCAGCAATGCCCCTCCACCTTTGGTCGTTCCAGTGCCGAGTGGCACTGGGATGATGGGGATCCTGTTTAAAGCAGGGACTGAGCTCAGTGAGATGCAGCTGAAAAGTGCATGTAGAGAGGAAAAAAAAAAAAAAAGAAGCAAAAAAGAGGGAAAGATTCAAAGATCTCTTCTTATTTGCCTCCTTTCTCTCTGTTTTCTGCCCTCCGTCTCCCACTGTGAACGCACACTTCCCACATCTCCCCAAGCCTGAAACTACTGTGTGTATTTACACTATCCAGATCTATTATTCATGCAAGGCAAGAGCGCCAATTAATTAGGACTGAATTTATATAACTCTGCAGGTAGAGCTCTATGTAGCTGCTTGTAAGCCAGAATGGGATCTTATTTGCACTGCACTAGAAATGACAGGTTTTAAATATTGATGAGGGAAGACACACGAAGGCAAAGTCTCTGGTGGGAAGGCCCTTGGAGGCCTGGCATGAAACAAGGACTTCAAAGGAGCAAGCTCACTTCGCTAGATCAGACGCGTTCAGGACTACGGGCGATCGGTGATCAGCCGCCCCATGAACCCGGCGAGCTCAGAGAGGCACCCACACTTGCAACAAGAGGCTCCTGGTAACTGTGGCTACAGCTCCCAAACAGGAGCATGAGCCGGAAAAGAAGTAGAAGGGGAATTCCAAGTGACAAATGAAAAATATTCTAGGTGGTTGCATTGTTGTGACAGGCTCATTTATCTGAGCCACCAGGGAAAGAGTGACTGTGGCTGGAACATCATCTTTCCTGACACACCAAGCGCTGGAGCATGGAGAGGTGTTTCCCGCTGGTAGAGAAACTGGGTCAGAGCTTCCCACCATGGCAAACAAGGATCTGGTATGCTCTGAACCATCGCAGGAGCTTTTAGTCAGGATCATCACGAAAGGATGCTACATGCAGGAAAAAGCTCATGCTTCAGAAATAGAGTTCTACATGCCTTCTAATCAAAGGAAAACTAGAGAGACATAAGGCTTAGCACATACAGGTTCTACAGGAGCTGCTGTAATACAGCTCTCCTTGGAAATGGGTAGGGCACTACTGCCAGAACCACTGCAGTGCCCCCACGTGCCACGTTACTGTGAGGAGGCTGGCATCTTAATGAAAACATTCCTACAAGCTGTATGACACCTGCATATGCAGGAAAAAACAACAACTGTTCTAGTTAACTGAAGTTTAGCTGTAAGTAATTGCTGGGTATTTTTTTTTTTTGCATTGTTTTACAGAAGCTTCCAGTAGATGCTTTTCTGCTGCTTAACATATAAAGGAGGTACAGCAATTTCTTTATCCCCTGAATATCCAGCTCTGTAACTGCACTGAATCAAACCTCACATGCAAACACCAAGATGCTGAGATTTGCTTTGTACGTTCCCTGTAAAGATCTGACCTTCGTTTCATACAAAAAAAATCCACAGTTGGGCAGAAAAACAAGGCTATGTAAAGTCCCCCCCACTACATCTGCCCACTGCTGCCAAGGGGTCTGCACAGAAATTTGTCTCACAGGATCCCTAAAGCTCCTGACCAGGAGATGTGCTATTCTTACAGCTCAGCTGGAGTTTCGGTGGTTAAACTGGTGCAGCAAGGCGCATTCCGTGCCAGCAACAAACGGAGAGCTTATTAGGGAACTATATATATCTAATATATGTATATACAGGGAAAGATTAAAATACATTCAAGCCTATTCACACTTTTGCATTACATAAATATTCTCCCTAGTTCTATTTGATCTATTGATATTTAATTCTCTAATTTAGGGGGGTTTGGGGGATTGGTTCTGGTGCACATTTTGAATTCATGAGACCAACTTTCTGCACAAGGGAAAATAAAGCTGCAACTCCACTAGTGAAGGTCCCAGTTTCAAAGCTAGCTTAGGGATTTTTACTTCCACCACAATTAAACACAGCTGCAAATCTAAATCTCTTTTGCTGCCTGGAATAAGATTCAGCCTGAAAGAAGGAAACTGGTCAGCTGTGGAAAAAGGAGCCCCAAGCGTCCAACAGATGTGAGGAGGCACACTAAGGATGGCATCAGGTCTCAGGGGCAGCATGAAGCGTCTCAAGAGACCACCAGAAGATTTCCTCACTTGGCATTTTTGTACATGCATTTGGTGTTATTGTTGCAGCAATGTTACAAAACGCTAGATTTCCACAAAAAGGCCCTAAAATGAGAGGTACTTCATGAGAGGTTCAGAAAACCTGGTTTAGTAAGATCAAGATGACAGAAAAACAGGATTCCTTCATTTTGAGCTCTACTGTGTGAGGAGACTGAAATGGCAGGAGGTCTACCCCTGTCAGAGTTTAAAGGCAAGACTGGAAAACCCCATAAAAAAAATAAAATAAGAAAAGAAGTCTGCACTAACAGAGGAATGGACCAGTTACCCCAACTTTAGCTTTTTGGCATTTTTTGGCATTCCTTCAGCTTTTTTGCTGTGCATCTCCAGTACAAATTAACTCCAGGCATTTTGGAGCTTGGCATTCTCCAAAGTCAATCCTTCCGACGCTGCACCTGGGCTCAAATGATGAACTCACTCAGCCTGGCCACCTTCACAGCATCTTATGTGTCTCAGATCCTGGCAGTACACAACAGGCTGACTTAGGAGCCCCAAAAGCCACCAGCTCCAAGTGTTTATTTGTCCCAGAAGCTCTATTGGGTTTTAAAGGTCAACTTTATTTTGAAAACACAGTCATCTGAGCCTTCCACTGGTCTCTCCTCCCAGAGATGTGCTGGTATAGTGGTGCCTACTGGAGGCACACCCCATCTTAGTCAGACCATAAAGTAGCACTGAAGAAACCCTGTTCCCATCAGCCAAAATACATCCAGAGCCAAGAGTCAATAACTGAAGTTAGTGCAAAACTGGCATAAGATGAAGCAGAGAGACCAAAAGGCAATGGCCTGGCTGCTGCTGAAGGGTTTGGGTGCCATTGTGATGGGTACGAGAGCTCGAGCAGCGCTGCTCTCTGTAGCAAACCTGCTGTGACAGGGATGGAGGGAGCTGGGTGCCCTTGAGCAGCGAGATTTAACTCAGCGCAGCTGTGACAGCCACTGTTTGGTCAATCTGTCTGGCCATCAGATGCCTCCTGCCCCAAAGTATCTGACAACAACAAAGACACCACTGGCTGTCTGTGCGAGACATGGTGGGGACAGCCTGGGGGTACAAATCCCACCCCGCATCCCTGGACAGAGGCAGCATCTCTCTCCAGCATGGGCACTGGGACTCCTCCATGAGCAGGAAGCTCAAGGGGAAGGTGCTCAAAGGTGCTCTGTGGCTCTACTATCCCACTCCCAGCAGAAGCCGTGACACTTGCTGTTTGGTAATCTCTGCCTCTACAGCAATTTTTCTGGTTTTCCTAGAGCAGCCCAAGGCAGACACATGACACCTTGCAGCTGGTCGCACTGGGGAGCATCCCTCCGAACCGCTGCCGCAACGCGCCGCGTCTGCGACAGAAGGTCTGTACCTCTTCAAGGACTCCTGCTTTAATCCTCACCATAGCAACTTGGCTGCGCTTCTTGCTCGCCACACAAATGGTGTCTAATAGAGAGGAGAGCTCATTTTACTCCGTGGCTGGAGATGCAGGTGCTGGTAAACCTGACTAGACAGACCTGAGAAGATGGGCACCTGGGGAGATGCTGGGGCCACCGAGGCCACCCGCTCTGCCCTGATCCTGGCTAAGCCCTAGGGCTGGTCATGCCCGTGGCCCCATGCCAAGGCGGGCAGAGGATGTCCCTTGGTTACAGACCCACTGTCTCTCCCCCCTTCTACAACATGGCAGGAGCATGAAAAGGCCTCTTTGCTGGCTTGGCTCCAGCAGATATCTCTCTCTTTCAATTTGGGCCCAAAAATTGACAGCTAAGAAGAAGGCAGTGGGTGAAGAGCCCAGGGGGCCTGTTAGAGCCACCAGAAAGAGAGGTATTGATTTTAAATGCTGGCTCTGGTGACATTAGCTTTTAATGACATGGGGGAAAGAATGGGGGGAACTGGCAGAGCCTGGGGGGGGGCTGTGCAGAGCCCAGTCCCACAAGGCAGCACCTCCATAGCTCAGGGCAGAGCTTGCCAGCTTACCAAGAGAATTAGTCCTCCATTCAAAACCTGCCTGTGAAGCGGCAGAGAGGGAACAATTTTCTTCTGTGCAAAGAGAAGATATTAATACAGCAGCAGGCATTGTATTCATTACAGGATTGCAGCTAATCTGGTGTCTGCTTTTATTCTGCTGTTGTTCTGCTCCTGTACCGCTTGCAGCAAGCAGACTGGGACAAAAGCAGAGCCAGACTTCCTTGCCACAGCCCTCAGACAAACATCCATGAGGTCAGAGGACTTTGGGGTGTGTCTACATGCAAAGCCTGTCCTCTCTCAGAGCAGCTTGCTGGCTTTGGGAAGGGCGCAGGACGCAAAAGCAGAGCCTGACCTGCAATGTATTGAACATGCGATGCTCTGACAACATCACAGACCTACATATTTACCAGACTGAAAAAAATGCTTTGCCTGGGATTTGTCCGTGTTGGTTTTCGCCCTGGAGGGGCTCAGAGGACCACCTCGAAGACAGGCTGTACCATCATCATCACCATCGGCTGCCTCAAACTCCCCCCTGTCTGTGCCCCTGGCCTGGGGGCATTACCCAGCGCTGTCAGGTTAAAAGTAACAAGACACTCTGGCTCTTGCAAATTAAGGGGGTGACTGCTCTAACAGTCCTCCATTTACTGCAAGTCCTTTTTTCAGACCCATCAGTGACCTCTTCAAAAAGCTAATTTAATTACCTTTAATATACAAAATCCTCAATCAGACACTTGGGATGAGTTCGGTGTGAGGCAGCGGGTGTCTTTGTACAAAACCCCGTCAAAAATCACAGAGGAGAGGAAAAACTCCATTATTTTTTGTTGGACTTCTACAATCCAAGAACCGGGAGCTAAACCAAAAGCGAGTGCTTCCTACAGGGTGTGAGGCCATGCTGAGCAGCTCAGAGACACCCAAAGTCACCCGGTCAAATCCTGTAGCTGGATTTTAAACGGGGTGGATAATTTTATAACCAACTGCATTTGTAGCTGGTATGTTAAGACAAGGGTAATGAAATCTTATGCTTCGGGGCACACATGGATCATTGCACAAGTCAGGCAGGCATCTGCCCCTCCCGTGCAAGAGAGATTGTAATTAGCGGGGACTGGGAGGACTGGAGTTGAAATTAGGGATGAAAGGGGACAAAAGTGGCACATGGATCTGAGGAAAGGGCAAATGGAGTTTTCTGGCTTCTTCTCGGTTGTAATAGTCCACAGCAGCAAATAACAATGAACATGATAGATGCCTGGACCAGCAAGAGTCTTGCCCATCCCGGTGGAACACAGCTATCACCCCAGTAACGGGCTAACTCTGCTCAGTAGTTCCAGGGATCCCTTTAAGTTTGGTACTTCAAGAGTTTATTTATAGCAAACCTGCCCTGCTACTCTTTGCAAGAGTTGGCAATACCTGCTGTGGTGAGGAGAGTGGCTGGAGGGAGGTACGCGAGATCAGCAGGGGGAGTTTGACACCAGTGAAACAGAACATTTGGGGTTAGTGACTACAGAGGCTGGGACATGATCTTCTGAAACCAGGCTGAGAACAGCCACTTGGGACCTTCTACTGGAAATCCCGCTGTGCCACCCAAACCCAGCCTTTGCTGGCCCACTGCTCAGCTCTGGCCAGTTACCTCCTCCAACCGTCGCCTCTGCTCCTTCTGCTCCTCGATCCGCTTCTGCCGCTCGGCCAGCAACTGCCGCTTGTGCTCCTCGTTCTCCCGCTGCTGCTGCTCCAGCTGCTGCCGGCGCAAGGCCTCCGACCGCTCCTTGTTCGCCAGCTGCAGCCTCAGGAAATCCCGTCTGAGCGTTGACTCTCCAGGCAGGTTTAGGATGGAGCTGCACAGAACAGAAGCATCAGAGAACATCCACTCTCCACATCCTTAAGCCTTTCCCCAGGGGGATTTGGTGTGATTTTCCACTATGGTCCCTCTCCCCTTCATCCCAACAGCATCCAAAATACCCGTCAGGTCTTGGGCAGCAGGGATGGTGGGACCACAAGCATCAGGGCAGCAGACACAGCCTAACCCTAAACCTAACCCTCTGTCCACAGCTCACCAGTAATTTATTTGGTCAAGGTTTCCTTCTTTCACATTAAGTTTTGAACCAAAGCCTCTTGTGCTGCAGTAGCACACACTATATTTAGCTGTTCACAAAGCACATTTAGCATGAATCATTGCCAGCTATTAAAATACTACATTATCTCAGTGAAATAATGGAATAACCTGATTCTAATTACAATGGCTCTGAAAAATGTCACCAAAGACAGACAGTTCCAGCCCTACCATGCTTGCAGCAGCAGCAGGGAGGTTAAAGTTACATGGAAACAGGGGGTTACACTTGGAGGTAAGGAACTGCATTTTAAAGAGTCTCCTTTCATTTCACCTCTCATTTTTTCCACGTCTAAATGCCCACGTTCCTGTGACACCAGCACACAGTGCTGCAGATCCCACAGGCAATGGGGTGCCCGGGTCTTACTCCCCAGCTTTTGGCTGAGGGGATCTGTAGCATCAGTTTATACCCAAGCACCATCTCACAGAGGGAATACACTCTGTTCTGCCAGCAAACGGGGCTGAGCACTCAAACTGTCCTTCTTCCATTTCCAGTTCACATGAGCCTGTCATACAAGCTGATTTTATACAGTGTTAAAGAGACATAAGGGCAGAAATGAAATGCTGATTCTTACCTGGGCTCTCCAGAGTCATTTTCCTCCTCCTCCTCCTCACTTCCACTGTACTCGTACTCTGTCTCATCTAGGAACAGAATTGCTCATCAGTGCCCTTTGCTGGACTCATCTGTTTTTCCAGAGGTTGAAAACCCCAGAGCTCTGAAGGCTGAACAGACAATTCTCTCTCTTGCATGACAAAGAATAAGCAGCATTACTTCTCTGCATTTTCTGTATTCACGAGGGGCTGCAAGGCCAGGGAATCGTGGGTGGTCTCCCTGGGTGCTGGCACCTCGCATGCCCGTGCTGGCCAGGAAGAGGGCTCCAGTCCCGGCTGGGGAGCACCAGAACAGCAGGCAATGGCCCCAACAACCAATAAGACTGGGGGGTGTCCATAAAATAAGAACTTATCCCCATGTAGCAAAGAGAGTGAACGACCCCCTTCTTCAGTAGCGGTCTTCAGAGAGAGGCGCACCACTGCTGAATCCACAGACACTGGAAGGTGGGATTTAACTATGGTTCTGAAGGCACCAACTCCTCCCTCCCTAAACATATGCTCTTCCTATGAAAATCTATATATTTTCCAGGCAATGAAGATATCTACTTAAAAGCCCAACTGCAATGTTGTGCTATACACTGTGATTTCTATTGGGATATAATCTTTATCGGATGAAGGGGATGATAGTAAAAGAAAGGCTTGCATTTATCCAATTACTCTCCATCTCTAGGGTCCAACATCAATTTGCCAGACTAAACACATTTAATACTGCACTGGGATCCCATCTGACTGTTGTGATTGTAGTGAAATCTATTACAAGGGGCTGGAAGGTACTCATGAAAAAGTAATACAACTATCAATATGAAGAGAAATAGCAAGATATTAATTTACCGGATCCTACAAAGGAGCTTTCAAATTAAAATTTGGCTCACAAGCAGCTGAACACTTTAACAAATTTGACTGTGTGATCTTCCTTTCAGAGGACTTTGATAGGGCCTGGAGAGTTCGCTGAAAACATTTGGTTTAACAAGTTATTGGTAGCCAACAGAATTGCTTTCGGGGGAGGCTCTCATCTGGGCGCTTGTTTACAGAAACCCTGCTCGTCGCTGCTGCACCACCAATGTCATGTAGATCAACACACCTGGCACAAAACACATGAGCTGGGAGAAAAATTCAGCTTAGCAGCTTCACCCTCTCACACACCAGGACCTATATATACATGCAGACATAAATTTTATACACGCGTTTTAATGAAACAAAGCTGAAGTGCTCTGTGTGGAAATTAACACCCAGAGCCCAGGACTGGACACAATACTCCAGATCTGGCCTCAGAGAGTAGAGGGTGAAGCACCACACTTATTTAATTCGCCCAGTCTGCGAACAAATGTAGCCAAATGAATAAGGGAAACTGGTACCGAGACCATTAACAACCCAGTCCTCTTTACCTTTCTTCTATGCATATGTTTCACCTAATGGATGCGCACTGGTCTAGACGGGGGATCTCCAAGGTCAATGGCAGTGGTCAAGGATTGCCCAGAGTCCTGCTTCTCCACTGACCCTTCTCGCTTCTCCACTAACCTTTCTCTCCGCGCTTCTTTTTAGTCCTGTCGATGTGGTCCTTGAGCTGGATGCGGACCTGCCTTTCGTTGGGCTGGTCTCGGATGAATGGGTGCTTCATCAGCTGCTCCGTGGTTGGTCTCTGGCTGTGGTTCTTCACTAGGCAGCTCTCAATGAAGGACTGAAACTTTTTAGACCTGGTCAAGGACAGAAAAGGAAGGTACAAAAAAACTCCAGGTAAATATATTGATTCTCATATGAGAAATGGATAAACCTGTGGGTGCTGGAGAAAATCAATTGGCTGCTACACAGTTCTTGCTCAGATGCAGCCTTACAGTAGGATTCCCATAACCGCTCTGTTGGTGCTTAGCACACCACCTCAAAGCTGCACCGTCATGTGCCCTCTATCGCTTTATCCTCATACTCTTCCCATGCATACTCCTATCTATGCCCTCCTGGTGCAATTAGGAGAAACCACCATTCTGCTGAGTCTGGAGAAAACTGAGAACCATCAGCATGACTGGTAGACTACAATTCACCAGCCAGATGTCATCAATGGCAACCAAGCAACTGCAAGGGAGCCCTGTGGAACTGCAGGTAGAAATGAGAGACAACACATAATGCAATTCCTTAATTGGTTGCTTCTCATATTTTATGGCCTTGGGCAGCATTTCAGGAGATGTACCTTCCTGCAGACGAGCGGGACAAGCTAAGCTGATGGGGTTTTTTTAGATTTAACCACCCAAAATTACATGGCTTGTTAAAGCTCAGACAACCTCTGGGTGATGCTCACTCTCTGCAGCCCTTCCCTGCTCTCTCAGGCAGATCCAGCAGCATTACTAACCCACCAGAGCCTGGGGGCCACCACGCCACAGATCCCTGATCATGGATCCAGGTGAGTGGGACATCCTCTTCAGGCAGCATGGCTTGGGCAGAGGTGGGAATGGGGCTGCAGGTGGCAGAGCCCAACCCCTCCTCACAGCCCGCCTTCCCGCAAACAGTTAAATTCAAGCTCAGCTGAAACAATTCCAGCCAAATCTTCAGCAAACAAATTTCCCTTAGTCTCAAGTGTTGCATATCAAATGTTTTCCTGGAACTAATTTCACCACATTCTAAACCCAAGAGAACAGGGATTTAGAAGGAAGATAGATGTTGACAGGCCATTATACTCGATGTTGCTTTAGCAGTGTCCTGGGTTGGGTTGGGACAGAGTTAATTTTCTTCCGAGTAGTTGGCATAATGCTGTGTTTTGGATTTAGTAGGAGAGTAATGTTGATAACACGCTGATGTTTTTAGCTGTTGCTAAGCAGGTGTTTATACCAAGTCAGAGATTTTTCAACTTCTTGTGCCCTGCCAGTGAGAAGGCTGGAGGGGCATGAGAAACTCAGAGGAGACACAACCAGGACAGCCAACCCCAACTGACCACAGGGATATTCTATACCATAGGACATCACACCCAATATATAAACTGGGAGGAGTTGGTCAGGAGGGGCCGATCACTGCTCAAATGATCACGGCTGAGCATCAGCCAGTGGGCTGTGAGCAATTGTGCTGTTCATTGCTTGTCTGTCTTGGGATTTACTGCACTCTCTTTTTATTAGCTTCCTTTCACTACAATTATTATTATATTTTATTTTTCTTTCAATTATTAAACTGTTCTTATCTCAATCCAGGAGTTTTACTTGCTTTCAATTTCTCTCCTTATCCCATCAGGAGAGAGAGGAGGAGTGAGCAAGTGACTGTGTGGTGCTTAGTTGCTGGCTGGGGTTAAAACATGACAAGCAAATAGGAAAGTGAGTGTAAATTGATGTCAGAAGCCAACAGATACTAGAGAATTGTATTAGAAGTAAAACAATAAGCTTTTGGGGATTTTACTCTTAAGCTGTCAGACTAAAAGTGATTTATCTTTTAAGTTCTAATCCATACAAATTGAGATGCAAAAATAAAATACACTACGGGATCCAATTAAATCCTACTTCCATCTTTATTAACGAGCAAATCTGCCTTCCCCACCTTGCCTCGAGAAACCCAGTGTATCCAGGAGGGACAATCTATGCAATGCTCAAACAAAAATCCTCTTCTAAAAATACAATTCTCCCCTGTTGGTGTGAAGCTGGAGAGACTCCAGTCCTGGACATGAGGTCCAGAGCATCCACAAATATGGTCAAGGTGAAGCAGATAAAAAGTTATCCTCCAGTTAGTGATGGGTTTGCCTGTCTCTAGGCAGTGGGCGTCCCAGTGCCCTGTGATGCCCTAAGACACCTTTGCATCCTTGAGCTGGCTGAGCAGCTATGGACACGGACTAGCTCTGGCCTCTGGCTTTCCTGAAATCTTCCTCTCTAAAAAAGCAAGCCCATCCAGTGGCACAGTTCAGCCCTCACTGGAGCTGGAGTAGATGACAGGGGCTTTCTCCCTGGCTCTGATCCAGGAGGACACCAGCACATGTCTCAACTGCTCCCTGGGCGCAGGTCAGCCCACCTCCATGAAAGATGGGCTCCTCCAGCTCCTGGGGTTTGTAAAGCTTCAGTCAACGTTTGCAAAGTCCTTGCAGCTGCTGGGATGAAAAGTGGCATCACAGGGCAAATATCACCTCCTTAACAAAGAGGTTTTGTCATCTCCTGTAAGGCAGGACCGGGGAATATTTATGGGAACAATGTCACTAAAATTGAAGCTCCTTTTACCTACAAAATGTGGAAGAAGAAAATAAAGTTTCGTAGCTGTCTGGCTTTAACTGGGAAAGAAAATGCTACCAAAGACTAATTTTGCAGGACCACAGCACTATTTTAAAAGCAAATTCAAGGATTTAGTAAGCAACAAAAGTTATGTTCCTTTCTGGGATTTTTGACTCGCAGCAGCTCCCATGCCTGCGTTCCCTCCTGGCTTTCCCTGACTCACCCTCAAAGGGGCTGGAGTCACTTGGCTGTTTCTTTGACATAAGGAAAGAGATGGTCTGCTCACTTGGTGTACTTTTAGGTGTTGCCAAGCACAAGAGCAAGGACAAACTTAAGGTTCAAATTGAACCTTTCTTCATTTTGCTTTTCTCTTGGGATCTGTGCTTGCGAAAACCAGCTCATTGACTGGCATGAAGCCACTGAGAAAGCCTGGTCAAACATCTCCAGTCTTCTTGGGTTGGGCTTGCAGAACTCCAGGACCCATCCTGGCCAGGCCCAAAACTTCCAGATGAGAAATGAGCCAAGGACAGCAAGTCTGCCTGGTATCCTGCTGAAAAAATATGCTCCTGAGGATTGGTAGAGTAGCTGGAGCTTCGGCTGGATCCTTTGGAGTTTCATTACACTACTATTTCCCAGGCAATTCTTTTCTCAAAGCACCTGGGGTGCCAGTCCTGGGGAGGGCAGAGCACAGCCCTGAACACACCAGCTGACCCCAGGCAGATACCACCATGGTTCAACACCACAAGATGTGCAAACCTGAGATGGTCACCAGACACACACGAGGAAGGTGGTGCCAAGAAACACCCTGGCTTGCACAAAACACATCCTGGCATCTCAGAACAGGGACTAAAACAGAACTTTCACCCCAACTTCATTTTACCTTAAGGATATGTGAAAATGTTCTGCTCAAAACCTGCTTTCGTTGGCTCCCCTCTGCCTGGAGGCTGAGGAAGCCTTTGCTGAATAAACAGCACTTCTGTATGAAAAATAAATTCTGAAGTCTTAAAATCCATTTTGTGCTGTAGCACTGAGGATAATGAAGTAGGAGCCTGGTGACCTGGCAGAAAACAAGTGCATGAACTATTTTCTTAGCTGACTAATGGTATCCACAAAAAGGCTGTGCAAGGAGAGCAAGCATCTTTGACATCCTCTGCAGAGCCAGTCGGGAAAGGTCCCAGTTCCTCTTGGTTTGTTACAGGAGCAGCTGATGATCACGCTGGCAATACTGAGATGCCTTCTGCCAGAGACTGGGTGAGTTTTTAAAACCCCAACACCGTGCATCCGATGCAGATGAGTCCAAGCCTCCCTCACTCCTCTCCCAGCAACAAAATGCCTGCTGCTGCAGCACCAAGTGTTTCAATACCTACCAATTGCTCTTCTTTTTTTGTGTGTGTCCCCTCAACAAGGTAATAAGCATAATTTCAGGGAAAAAGGCAACATTTCCCTCCATGAGCTCAGTCTATTTGTGAGCGAGGCACAGTGCTGTGTCCCTAACATCTGGAGACCTTTCCTGACCAAACCACCACTCAACCTGGGGCAGGCAAACAGCACAAACCAAAGATGAGTGTTCTCAAGGACTCCAGTTCCATTGGTACAGAACATCAGGTAACAAATCAACATCTGCTGAGCTGCAGGAGTATTGTTCCTACAGGTTTTTATTGGCATGTCCTTTTTTTTTCTTCTCTTCTCTTTTCTTTTTTTTTTTTTCTTCCCTTTTTTTTCCTTTTCCCTCAAAACACTGATGTCTTTTTTCCTGCAATATTTTAAAATAAAGCCCAAACTAAGCACAAATCTCTGCATTCCTGGGCCTTCAAGATAAATTATTCTTTTTTTTTGGCCTAGATACATGTTTCCACTTGAAAATGGAACCTGACTGGAAAGAAAGTGGAGCCAAGTGAAGTGTCATCTGGCTTCGGGCTGCACAAACTGCTTTGGTAAAGCCGACTCAGCGCTGGGAAATGACAGCATTAGAGAGTGTTCCTCTCTCTGCCCACCTAGGAAGCCCTCCATCTCTTGGGGGCAACTCCAAATTGCCTCTCCATAGGAGGTCAAGATCCAGCCCTGCACTCCCTGGAGCACCGTTGGAGACCATCACCAACCCCTGAAGCTATCTAAACACAGACACTGAGTTCCCAGCATGCCTGGGCTGCAGAAACAAGCTGCTCCAGAAGCATTTTTACAGTCGTTGAAGATTGAGAAAGGGACTCACCACTTCTTCGATTTCAACCTCGGGGCTGGGTTGCGGGGGATGAGGAAGAGGGCTCTCATGGGGTGCATGTCACAGAGAGCTGCAATTTGCAAGAAGAGGCGTTAAACACAGCAACAGCATCTTGCAGACCCCCCTGGCTTCCTAAGGAGGGGCTACAGGCCCAGCTGGGACTCAAGGTTCCTCTGAGGCTACAAGACCCGCACGGCAGGAGGATTTGCACCAACGACCCCCTACAGACAACCCCTGCCCTGGTGCTCAGGTGAGAGCTGATGTCCTCAGCCGGCTGGTGTTTGTGTGCCCAGCACTGCCAGGCTGAGGGCAGGGGCTGGCTGGGGACACCTACGCTCCTGCTTCCCTGTCCTCAGCACCCTGCCAGGTTGTGATGGAGCAGCTGCCCCACGTGCCACTCCACTCTGCTTTATCTCCTCCCATTTACCAGCATGGGGGGGACGGCCCCAGGGTAACGCTGAAAAGCCGCGGCAGCATGACCTGCCAGACACACCAGCTGAACCCAGCAGGACATCGCTTGTGGCACCACGGAGGTCGGTGAAACGTCAGCTCCGAGGAGCAATGTTTCCCACTTCCAGACCCCCACCCCTTCCTCAGCTGTATTTTCTTTGAGGAAACAGAGTCCCGGAGTGCTCAAGTGACATGTCAGGAGTCATACAGGGTCATGTGCTTCGCTCACTGCTTATCCTGTCCCCCAGGCCACGCTGCCCTGGCAGCTCTGTCCCCACGGACCCTGCCAGCTCCACCTCAGTGAGCACAGCTTGCTTGGGAACACCTTCGTGCGATGTTTCTTGCCCAGATCAGAGTGCCAGCTGGTGCTCAGCAAACCCCAGCACGTTACAACCCAAGGTCACCCAAAGCAGAGCATCTACTTACGGGGAGCACCTTCTGCCATCTCGATGGCCGTTATCCCCAAAGACCACAAGTCGCTCTGTAGAAGAAAGCAGAGGGACACACGTGATGCAGGGGAACATCGTCTCAGCAGCAGGCACTGGGCAAGGGGGGAAGCCTGGCTCTCCCCAGCCCAAGGGGGCTCAGCCTGATCAGCTGGGTCTCCATGTCCTCTGCCAGCCCCTGGGACCCACACCTGGGAGCTTGTCTCATCCTCCTGACATGTGCTGGAGCTTTAGAAGAGGCTCCCAACCCCACTGTTTATTCCAAGATTTATTTCAAACCCTTCAAGGTGGTTGCAGTGTGGGACATGGCCACCTTGCTGGGGCACCACTCCCAATAGCTGTGGTGAGGATACTGCCTGGGGAGACGTTGATGACCTGTCAGTCCCCTGACTGGGGGCATCTTAACAAGCTTTGTGCACTAACAAATGAACCCCCAGCTCCTGGATGAGCTGGTGAGAAATTACTCCCTGGCTTCATGGCTGGGTTAAGCAGAAAACCTGGCTGTCAGCTCCCTGCTTAAAGCTGGGTGATACACATCCATGGATTTGATCCAGCTCCACAGAAAACAGGCTGCCTGGATTAAAAACATGAAGTATCTTGAGATACCTCAGGAGGCTCTTGCATCATGGACTGCTGATTAAATGGAAGCCTGCAAAGTGGTGTTTAGCCAGTGGAAGGAGAAATGGACACTTTCATATACCCTGTTCCCAAACCCTGCTCAGCCCACATGGTTGGTTGAGTCTCCTGAATGATTAGAGCACAGAGAAGGCACCCATTTAGAAAACTCTTCGATTTCATACTTGTATCACTTTTCCTTCCATTTTCTCCTTCTCAAACAGGGACATTTGTATTCCCAGCTCCCTGCCAGATCTGTGGTGAGCTCCCCTCCAGTGCCTCCTCCCAACCCCCCCATCACTCAAGAGCCGCAGTTGCGCCTCTAGATCTGGTAACGAGCCCCGGAGGACGTCTTGGCTCTCCCAGCAGCAGCCGAGGCAGAGACTGTACGTGCTCAGTGAGAGAAAACGAGCACCTTCCCTGATGGCACTGCTGCCACTTGGGGTTTTGACAGAAGGCAGCTAATTCCTTATTCTGGACACCGTGTATAGGGCTGCTCATGACTCACAGCCCAGCACCCAGTGCACTGGGAACAACACCCAGATTCATTTTGGTGCCTTCACCTCACACACAGCCTGCAAGACATCTCCGGAGGGGTGGAAAGGCCTGCCTGAGGTGGGAGGGGGACAACAGCAAGGGCAGAAGCTGCAGGTGCACAAGAGACCAGAACAAGCTGTGGCTGATGGTTGCTGGAGACCAGCTAGCCTCCAGTGAGCACATCAAAACCAGTAAACGCTATAAAAAGATACATCTTGGGGTGGAAGGGATGGACTCTGCCTTCCAACCTTCCTCTTGCACCTCCAGCTCTCACGTCCTGCTCTCCCTTTGCCCTGCTCTCTGCTAGGTCCCTGCAGTCCTACTTCAGTCTTCTCCTCTCCGTTCCAAGCGTTGCCCTTTCCAAACTGCCTCAAGCCTCTAAACCCACAATTCAGCGAGTAAATCCCAGAAAGGTTACTTTTCCCAGCGCAAAGCCCCAAAAGCTCAGCCAGAGCCACAGAGAACCTTTAGGGACCACAAGCACCTTCTCACATATAACATACAGGAAAAACAACTTAAGTTTTAAATTTCAAGGCACTTCGCCTCATTTTCAACTCAAGGTGTCTCCCAGCAAATGCTGTCCTTGCTACACATCTTCGTACCTGCTTAAAAATTCTCTCTCAAATCTTATTTCCAGCCCTTTCACAGGACAGTCTCATCCGTTCTTTGTTTCTGGTCAGCTGGGATTTCTGCCACATACTTAATTACCAGAGTCTTTCCACATGATTCAGCACACATGACCCCTTCCCTTTGGGTTGCCGCTGAACTCCTTCCAAATTCCTAGTGTGTGTCTTTCCACATCGAGGTGCCCAGTATTATATGCAAGATGCCAAGTGATTTTAAAGTTGGAGCAATATAGGAAAGGATTATCACCTCCCTCCCTAAGTCTCCCAGAGAAAGCAGAAAACTCAGTGGGAAGCTCCCATTTTATAATGATCTGTAAGTCTTTTTTGTTGTTGTGGGTTTTTTTTGTGCGGGGCTTTTATTTTTGGGTCTGAAAAGCTTTTCAGTCCACCCAGCGAAACGACGCTGTGCTAATATATTTGCATTGTCTTGACTCATGGAAGGGAAATGAGCTTCCTTTCCACCCCCCCCTGTTTTGATTCTAAGCTTATTGACAAGATATGTCTCAAGAAAAAAGGAAAAACGGCTGGGGGGAAAAACAATAAACACCCTCAACAATGCAGGGTTTCTATTTGTTCTTTTTTGAACTGGTTTATTTTTCTGAGGAGGTATTTACTGCCTCCTTCCATAGATTACACAGGCATCTTGTTCTGGCTAAGAAAACAGTGAGATCAGAGGCTTTTTGTCCAACAGATTAAGTCTGAAAGGATTCCTTTTTTCACCCTCATCTTTATATTCACTATTTTAAGCCAGTTGGCTAAATCTGAGAGCATCTCATTTGCATCCCTTTTAAAAAAAAAAATAAAAAAAATTGTCATCTACATTTCCCCCCCTCAGCTTCAAAGCAAGAGCATCAGGTGCAGGGACGTGCTCTGGGGTACGGACTAATGTCCAGTGGCTCCCACATTGCTACGAGCTCCGAAAACACCCCGCAGTGAGTGTGTCGGCAGCAATCAGCCTTCTGTTTCCTACGCCCAGCCAAGGGAAAAGGGTCAATGCCAACTTCAGAGATGCAAGCGCCCAGCTCGCTACGAGCGTTTGATCCTCGGGGACAATAGAGGGATTCTGGTCCCAGCTCTTGTTCATCAGTCAATGGCATATTAAGTGCCCTAGTTATTCTGGAAAGAGAAAAAAAACCTCGGGGATTTCTGAGGGTAGAAAGTAGCTTATGAAGATATCCATTTTTATTTTATTTTTCTAAATAATAATAATTGGAGTGTTGCAGCAGGCAGCTGTCAGTGGAGGAGCAGCAAGAGCAGGCAGTGCGGGCTGAGGAAATGCTTGTTGTAATTGGTTCATTAAGTAAGTGCAGATTAAACTATCTCTACATGTCCTCACCGGTAACGATTTATATAACCCGGAGTCTGAACTTGGACTGGAGAGCTGCTGATGGCAAACCACCAGTTCCAGAGTCAATTGATAGCTGTGATACCAAAGTGTCACTTTAAAATCCTTCATCTCTCAGATGTTTCTCTGGTGATTAGTAACTGCACCCCAAATCGTACCCCAATGGTGGGCTGATGCACTGCTACACTGGGGTGTCCTACTCTCAGAAAGCTCCATACCAGAGCGTCTCAAAGTCCTTTTCAAACATTACCTCATAAAATGACCTCTCAGAACACGCATGAACAGAGGTACAGCGAGCTTTCTCTATGTCTGAGCTTCTGGCTCTTGCCTTCAGAGCCCACATGTCAGTGTCTTGCTCTCCTTGCTAGACATGCTCAGGGGACCTTAGGGGGTTTAGAGCCAGAAATTCAAGTTCTGGATGCTTCAAAAATACCAAGGGACACAAGTCCAAGAGACATTTCTATAGATGTGCATCCAGAAATTTGCAGTAAGGCAGAAACATGATAAAATATATTAAGCTCTCCCTGCTTTAAACAGCAGAGCTTGCTGCAGCTTGAATGGGCAGGTGGGACACGTAGCCCTCCTGCAGACCTGCTGCGTGGCATGAGGCTCTGCACCATGTTATAACTCAGCAGCAATGTTGTGCTGCCACCGATCCAAAAATAAACTTCAAGCAGGCTAGAGAGACACGTGAAAAGTAGGTCAGCCCCCCAAATGTCTGATTGTGTGGCAGCCTTCAGATCTCACTGTGAATACCAGCCTGCAGGCCAGAAGATGTGATTTTGCCCTTTCTAAACCTGACCTGACTTCTCTCCAGAGTAAATAGAGCAAATACAGCATGTTTGACTGTAGTATTTAAACATGCAGCACTGGAAAGCAGGCTAACAGGTACGAAGCCTCAGTCTCTGACACCTTTCTCAGCATGGGGAAAGATTTCTACACAGTAAATTTGGATACATGAAGAGCACAACAAAGATTCAGATTGGACCTGAATTGGCATCTCACAATCCAACAGCCAGGAAGCAGGAGGAGACCATGCTGCTTGGCCACATCTTTTTCAAAGTTGTAATAACACACTAAACTCCTGAGTACTCACATTCATGGAACT
The DNA here is from genome assembly GCA_025345505.1 of Todiramphus chloris collaris. Lineage (NCBI taxonomy): Eukaryota > Metazoa > Chordata > Aves > Coraciiformes > Alcedinidae > Todiramphus > Todiramphus chloris. The sequence continues at coordinate 3,634,611 of JANVCC010000030.1, read as the reverse complement.
GGGGCATAAAATCTGAGATCATACCAGGCACCTTCTTCAGATGGTCATGATCACAACTCTCACTGCAAGCACCACTAAGTGCTGCTTTAATTCCTTCCCTGCCTTATTAGTAAAGGTGCTAGACTTTGTAGAAATTGCTTCTGTAAAGATGCAAAAAAGAGCAGGAAGATGCTTTTTTAGGTACCTTGAAGTCGTAAGTAGCATCGGGATTTTCATCGCAGGCAATGACCTCAGGAGCCATCCAGTAAGGTGTTCCAATGAAGGTGTTTCTCCTGCCCACCGTTCTGTCCAGCTGAGCACTGACACCAAAATCCACTGTGGATCAGAGAGACAACAGAGCACCATAAGGTCAGAGACAAACCTGAGCAACACTGCTGCTGAATGTAAAACACTGAGCTTATTCAGGTCAAATCCTCTGCAGGGTCAGGAAAGAAAGATGTGGCCAGAGACAATCCTGTTTGATCTCTGTTGGGATCAACGGAGGTCAATCAAGGACAAATCTGATCATCTGATGTCCAGGTTTTGCACAAAACCCCATGTCTTTTCCTCCTTGCCAGGAGGCAATGAAAAGAAATCACAGCTCCTCATACTAATGAGAAACAGGGTTAGCAACATGAATAAGCAGCAGCCTTTGTTCTATGCTTTCTCATATGAATTAAAGCCTGCCAAATATTGGTAAAAGCCTCGTTTTTCTACCTAAATTCTTGCTGGAAACGACAGGAATGCAGAAAAACCGAAGGAACTAAGGGCCAAGGACAAAGGCCCATAGGGAAATGTCAAGCAGAGAGCTGCAAAATGAAGCAAAAACTGATGAAATCAAATCAATGAGAGAATACTCTATGGTCCACTAAGTTCACTTTGCACAACACAATGGTTGGAGATTTGCCCTGGAGAATTTCCCCTCAGAGGGGAATCTTCACCAGCATAAATCCAAACGAGCTGGTGGTGCCATCTGTTAAGCTGGGGGTTTATTCTGCTGTAGAGAGACAGGAGAGACATGGGAAAACAAGGTTTGCACCTCACTTTACCACTGTAAGGGATCTTTCATCATTAGCATAAATTAAAGCACACAAAGACAGACTTAATAACGTTGGTGCTGGACAACTGAGGGTATCAGCCATGTCCTCTGTGCTGATCTGCTGTCTTCCACACGATCTTCACATGAATGCCTGGTCTTCTCTAGGGTGACTAACACCACATATGAAATTCAGAGTGGTTGTTGCAAATTAAGCTCTCTCCAACAGGTTAGCTTGGAAAACAAGTCTGGATTACACCACACTAAATGGAATGGGTTATGATCCTGTAGGACACTACTACAAACCTGCAGGGGAACAGCCTTTGGTAACGTCTGGAGACGCACACAGGGCGACTGTCAATCTGAGGCATGAAAAAAATGGTATCTGAATGAAAATTAACCCGTATCTGATGGCAGAGCTGCCCAAACTACCTGTCTGAAGAGAAACACCACTTCAATTACATCTTTGTATGCAGAACTTGGCCATCAATCACTGTCACTTTATTGCACAGCACCTGGTCAACACCCAAGGTGATGCTACTGAGGCTGGCACAGAATGAAAACCACAGAGTAGCTCTTAGTGTCCATCCCCTTTCCCTAAGTAATGTACAAATCAGTTCTGCTGCTGCTCTCCAGCCAGTCCACTCACAGTTTCCAAGAGCTCTACTCCACTCTTACCTAGTTTAACCTCTGCATTTTCTGTCAGCAACACATTCTGTCCCTTGATGTCTCGATGAATTACTTTGTGCTGGTGTAGATGACTCAGACCCTAGAGAATTCAGAGAAAGGTTAGAGGAGTCCACATTCAAAGCATATTATTTTCTAACATTCCTCCTCATCCAACTATGCTCCAGAAAATAAAGATTCACAGTTGGAGTTAAGCACTTCAGAAGGCTTTTGTTTATCATGTGTTCCAAATACTGTCCTATGTCACAGGCTGGGAGGAGATGCCTGGCCAGTGAGACACCCACCGACGGGCTGTATGTGCTGCAGTGGGTGCTCTCTGCTGCAGGAGAAACATCAGCTCTGTAAGGATTAAACCCAACCTTACAGTTCCTGTAGGAATCCATATTAACCCAAATTCCTCCCTAGCTCTAGACATATTTCCTGCCATGTGCTCCCTTGCCTCGGGGAGCCATTTCTGTGGCAGAAATAAGAAGATGATTTTGTCTCCTTTCTGTATTTCCATCACCCAGAAACTAAAGAAAACAATTCTCTTGTTGTATTGGTCCCATAAACTGGACTTTAAGACACTGAAAAGCTTGTATTAAAAAAAGCTACCATGCAAATACAACTGTTATGACTTGCACATACCCCTATTAGAGATATAGCTCAAATTAAAAGCCTGTCTCAAAGGCTAAAGGTAAACTAGCTTTTCTGTTGTGCTTTTTTATTAGCTCATTATTTTCTTTTTGCTGCCTACATTTTTATTTCATTCGTCTATTATTTCAGTTTCAAAGTAACATCCACCTATATTGCCAGCTTAGGAAAAATACGGATTGCATCAACAATGGATTCTGCATTAGGCTGACATTTCAAATTAAACATCTGTATTTGAGGAAGAAAATAATTTCTGCTCTCATTACTAGTAGTTATTAGTCATTTTATGCTCGTTACCTTGGGACGACACCATGGAATAGATGAGATCTGTATGGGAGCCTTTTTTTAGCCACATTATACCCACTTACAGGCACCTCCGTGCATTGAAGGCAAAGCAAAAATGTGACTGAATTTCAATAAATCTTTTAACAACGTGGGATCAAGTCTCATGTTAGAATTACAACTGGCCACCGGTGTGTGAAGAAAGACTGAGCCGCCTTCTGCAGCACAAAGGTGGGAGTTATTCCATCATTGGAAACACTACAGAGGTCACCAACCACTGCCCCAGTGTGCAGCCAAAATGCAAGTGATGACACTGGGTGGTGGCCCTGGGACATGAGTCAGTGGCTGCTTTCTGACTCATTGCCAGGGACTATTTCAAGAAGTAGGCTCATATGTTTAAAATAAGCCCATGTAACTGGGGTGTCCTGGCACTGAAAGCAGTGTCCATACAACAACTGATTAGCTACAGTGCCAGCATCTTCTCCACATCACGTTGGTGCAGACAGTGGCATTTAGTGTCGACAGAGAAGTGCTGTGTCACCTCTGGACACCACTGGCAGCGGCCACGTCAGACACCTCCTCTTGGAGCAGTCATTTTGCCTCCTTTTCTTTCACAGAAACATGTGGTTGGAAAAGCCTTTTAAGATCAAGTCCAACCATTAACCCAACACTTCCAGGGCACCACTAAACCATGTCCCTCAGCACCACATCTCCAGGGCTTTGAAACCCCTCCAGGGATGGGGACTCCACCACTACTCTGGGTAGTCTGGGCCAGGCCGTGACAACCCTTTTGGGAAAAAATTTTTCCTAATGTCCAGTCTAAAACTCCCCTGATGTAATATGAGGCCATTTCCTCTCATCCTACCACTTGAATGGCTCTTCTAGAGGTTTCCTTCACATGCCCAGTATTTCTTCTTTCTCTTGCACAAGACCTTGGTCCACAGAGCGATAGATTTTAATATCAGGCAATCATTATGATCACATCATCTGACCTCAGTTAAGCAAGATGGAAACAAGCCTTTGCTGAAGCTGCCATCTCCCAGTATGTGAAACTCTGGTGTGGCCCATTTTAAGATATTCCAGTCAGACACTTATCTTGTGGGAACTGCAGCATCCTCATTAAACCGACAGACATGTGGATTTAATAAAATATAGGATGCTTTTTAGTCATGAAGACTCTTCCCACAGACTTTATTAGTCCTCACCTATTAACTCAAAATATAATTGTAACATCAATAAATCTTTGCTGTATTAATACTAAAGGACATTTTTATTGGAGGTCAAAAGAAGAAAAAAAAAACAACCCGTTAAAAATCAGGGAACTAACAGAGCTTATTTCTTATGCATCACACAAGCACATGAATCATTCAAACCTACCAGCACCGAAGAGGCTCCAGCCCCTGGCAGCGTGGCAGCCACAGAGCCAAAGGCATTCCATGTCCCCGAGCACCAAGGGCGACAGTCCAACGCGCCCCGACACTTAGCTCCCTCTGGACACATACCCGTAAAATCTCTCTGCAGATGTAGGCGATCCACTCCTCCTTCAAGGTGTTCCCCTTCGTGTTCTTGATGAGGTCGGTGACAGAGCCCGCACCGCAGAACTCCATCACCAGCTGCCAAATGGAACAAAAATGTGATTACTGCAATGACACCAATGGTGTCCACTGGGCTCCCCGATCCCAGGGTAGGACCCCAGCACTGGCAATGCAGCTATGGGGCCACCACAGTGCTATGCAGAGCCACTGGGACATGCTTCGACCTGGTGGCTTGTAATCATAGAATCACAGAATTGTCAGGGTTGGAAGGGACCTTAAAGATCATCTCCTTCCAACTCTCCTGCCATGGGCAGGGATACCTCCCACTAGAGCAGGTTGCTCAGAGCCCCATCCAGCCCGGGCTTAAACACTTCCAAGGATGGGACTTCCACCACCTCTCTGGGCAACCCGTTCCAGTGTCTCACCATCCTCATGGGGAAGAAATTCTTTTAACATCTAATTCATGTTGGTTTTGTTATAAAAATGAAACAATAAAAGGCTGTAAGGCTTGGAAGGCTTGTTGTTCTCTAGAAGGTTGGGAACAAGAAACAGGAATCAGTCCACTGCTGAAAATCAGCAGAGGAATTGGGAAACCTTGAAGACTTAGACCTCCCGCTACATACTCTACTTTATACTTATGATCAATGTTTAGCATCAACAACAAGACAAGCACAACTCTGCCTCTTGCGTATAAGCTCTTCACCTCTGAAAACATGAAGGCAACAAGACAGACGTTTAAAGCCTCCTACAACCTAGGAAACCAGATACGTTTTTCAGCAAAAGCTGAAAAATCATTTTTTAACCAGAAGATCATTGTTTTTGATTACCTTTTTGAGCAGGAAACCTTCCTTGAGAAGAAGCTTGCCATGCAGCTCCAGGCTCTCCAGGAGAGAGCTGGTGTCCTGCTGCTGCTCAGGTTGGTGCAAATGAGCCCAGGCACCACTGCTTGTACCACTTCCAAAGCTTCATACTATCAAATACAGAAGTACAATGATCTAACCCTAACCCAAGCCCAAACTTAATCTTGTCATTGAGTGATGGTGAATTAAACCTTACAAAAATAGCATGGGATGTGCATCTGCCTCCCAGGGACATCTCAGATCCCCAGGGCGTGCAGGAGCCTTCAGTGTGCTCCAGAAAGCGAGCACAGCCCGAGTACGCAACAAGCCTGCTCCAAGACCTGTGCAAGTATTTCTCTCGGATGTGAAACCATGTTTTCCAATTAGACCAGCTTGCTACTCAAAGATATTCCCTTCCAAGCTGTGCTTTACCAGATTCTTCAATGTGCATGTTCAAAGTTTCTTATCACATGAAGCTTACATGACATTTAATGTTCTCCAAGCAAGTGACATCACTTTATAAAAAGCATTGGCCAAGAGGAAATGAGAAACTGCAAAAGGGTTTCTCCCACCAAATTGCTCAAATGCAGTGATTTAAAAGACTATCATAAATAAATGATCATAAAATTCAGACAGAGTACTGCTATAAACCTTCAGGTTAAATAAATCACTTGAGTAGACTACACCTTAGTTGGCTTGGACCATGCTCCTATCTTCAGTTTTGATACTAATTTTCTCTTTTCTTCCGAAACTAAGGGATGAAAAATTCTCTGTATATCCCTCTTGGGTTGGGAAATTGGCTTCAAGAAATAGATGTGTGCTTGGCCAAAGCCTGCCCTGCACAAAGGCAAGGAACACTGCTGCAGCACTTGCTGCTCTTCCACCCCAGCAGCAGACCAGCAATCCCTCTGGGTCACTGGGACGTGGCCTAAGTCATGGGTTACTCGCCGCTCACTGAATGGGGAATAATGGAACAATTGGTTTCAAAGCCATTCTTCCTCTCTTCCCTTTGAACAATGGACACGTGGGGTGTACCAGCATCTGCACGTGTTTCTGATTAAATGAACATTTGGGATACCATGGCAGCAAGCTTGGAAAGGAAAATCCTGGATAGCTGAGCCAGCTACAAACACTTTCCAACCCAAAACGCTGCCCTCTCCAATCTCCCTCCATGGAAATGCACCCAGCAGGGTCTGGAGCAGGAGGAAGGGCACACTAGGCTATGTACAGCAATCCCAATACTTAAAAGGAGATGGAAGAAATCCCATTAAAAGTACACAGTGCATTCAGTAATTTGCCAGATTATCTTTATGGAGTTGGCAGTTCACTCAGTCCTCTACCCTGTCCTTGATTTCCACAGAACAAAGATTAATTTTGCACCAGAAGGTGAATAATGTGGCCACCCGCTGATGTATCCCAAATCTCTAACTGTGAAACCTCCTGGAGATTAAAGGAATTAAAATCAGAGAGGGAAAGAGAGACTCCCAGGGGAAGTGTTTCCAACTCAGCTTTTTGAGAGCTGCATAGTTCCATAACATCCATGGGAAAATATCCAGCACCAGCAGATCCCTGGCAGCACCAGCAGGCTCCAGGTCCAGTTGGGCAGGGGCCAAGGGGGCTCAGCAGTGCGCACGTGCTGCTAACAGCAAGGCATTTCCCCAGTGCTGGGACATGAGTACTCCAGGAAAATGAGCAGCAGAAAGATGACGAGGCTGCCCGAGCATCCCCATCCATGATGGAGAGCTGATGGACATCTGATATGAACACCCAGCATTTCCAGAAGGTTTGGATGGAACAGGAGGAAAGGTGGTTGCTGTGGCACTTGCCAGCGCTGCAATCCCCTTACGCTTTTATCACTTCCTTTGCTCCTCAGGTAAAAGGATGCTACAAAATTCCCAACTACAGCTCATACAATGCAGCCTCCAAGGAGAAGAAACATAGATGATGGCTAAGGAGTCACACACCAACAGGCCAGGGGAGACCTCATCCACAGCACCATGTGTCCTGCTGGGTGATGGAGCCCAAGAACGATAAACGTGCACTGCAGCAGGTCTTCTCAGAGGACCTGAGGACTTGTTCAGCCAGCCAGGGGTGGATGGCTATGGGATACGAGTGTATACCGTCAACAGTACAGACAGGGAAGCACCAGAGTGTGAGAAGAACAAGATAGATACTGGCATAGTATCAATATATCAACATGCTACGAGTATATTTAGGTTGGAAACCAAAAAACAGCCTTCCAGGAGAAAAGAAAAGGGAAGGAAACTTCAAGCTGATTTTAGGACAGGACTTTGTATAGAATCACAGAATGCCCTGGGTTGGAAGGGACTCCAAAAGGTCACCTAATCCAGTCCCCCTGCAGCAAGCAGAGACGTCCTCAGCTAGATCAGGTTGCTCAGGAAAGGCATCAAATGGCACTATAAGATAGCTTCTTACCAATCCCACATCTCTGAGTGAGCGCTGGGCGCTGTGCGCTTTTGCATCATTACCAATCTTGTTAGAGGATGAAGTCATGAGGGGGGGAAGACAATAAACTTGAAATGAGGATTGAACTTTTATTAACCATAATTAAAATTATCATCAAGACAGACTAAAGGTAAGATCATCTTCTGGAATTTAATTTGCAAGGCCATTTATTGAGGAAGTATTTTTAAATACAGTTCATTTAGCACTTACTTAGCTCTTCATTTCAGAGTGACATCAAACTTCATAAGCAAGGGAAATTCAGAAGCAGCAGCTGGAAATTTCTGTGTCCTGATGTCTCTCAATGGTTTGTGGGTTTTTTTTTTGTTTAAAGAGCCTTCGCAGCTTTCAAATCAGCCGCTGCTTTTCCCAGTTTGGGAATGGCCACGAGACCTCTGCTCCCATCACTGCTGTGCATTACCTGGAAGGGCTCAAACCTGAGCCTCACCTGTAGAGAAACCCCAATCCAGCTGATCTGAACCCCTCCAGCTCATCCAGAGGAACCCCCAAAACCATCCAATTTCTCTGTTCTACAAGCCAAACCCTTTTGTGTCCCTTTTCCTTACCCCATGAACAATTTGGCAGAAAACAAGTGCGCAGCATCCCCAGGCTACAGGCTGCTGGTAACCCTGCTCCTTGCTGCGCGTGAAAACAGAACTCAGCTGCAGCACAGTCCTGTAAGCCCAGGCCACCCGAGCATCGCATGCCACCCCATCCCCTGTCTCCCTTGCAAAGGGGTCCCTTGTCACACACATCATGGCACCTGAAGCCAGTGATGGAGCATTCTGGGGTGCATTAAGAACAGTGTGGCCAGTAGGTCAAGTGAGGTCATCCTCACCACCCTATTCTGCCCTAGCGAAGCCACATCTGGAATACTGTGTCCAGTTCTGAGCTCCCCCATTCAAGAGAGACAGGGAACTACTGAAGAGAGTCCAGTGGAGGGCAATGAAGATGACTGAGGACTGAAGCATCTCTCTTACAAGGCAAGGTTGAGAGAGCTGGGACTACTTAGCCTGAAAGGAGATGTTATCAATGTCCATAAATATCTCAAGGGTGGTTGCAAAGAGGATGGAGATGGACTCTTTTCAGTGGTGCCCAGTGACAAGACAAGGGGCAACAGACACAAACCAAAACCCAGGAGGTTCCATCTAAATATGAGGAAAAAAACTTCTTTACTGTGAGGTTGACCAAACACTGGCCCAGGCTGCTCAGACAGGTTGTGGAGTCTCCTTCTCTGGAGAGATTCCAAACCTGTCTGCATGCAGGTCCTGTGTAACGTGCTCTGGGAAAAGCTGCTTTGGGGACAGGGTTGGACTAGATGATCTCTAGAGGTTCCCCCCAGCTCCAGTGATTCTGTGATCACAGCCATGTGGAGACCTTCACTTGGTGGATCAGCAGAACAGCAGGAACATGAGTATTGCCCGAACTGGCATCAAGCAGCAACACCTGCACCTCCCTGCACGCCGAGGCTGGCTGAGCAATTCGTGCCCCTCAGGGAGGGGATGGTGGGTCCTCAGCAGGCTGAAAGCTTTGAGCTTAGGGGTGGCAGTGAAAGGAGCCAGGTTCACAGCCCTGCCGTGTTTACAGCACTGACACTGCTTTGAGGAGGAGTGAGAAGAAAACAGCGTTGGCTCGCCCAGCCAGCAGCAGAAACCCTGCTGCTAACCCTGGGCTGGCGGCTGGAGGAGCTGCCCTGCTCCCCCCTGCACCTTTCCAGGACTGCATACAGAGAAATACAGCTCCACCAAAAACTGTTCCCTCTCAGATGTTTCATGATTTAATTGCTGCGATGCAGGATATCAGCAACTACACAAAAATATTCTTCAGTGCTCATAAGCAGCTCAGGAGCAATCCTGCCCTGAGCAGCACTGCTGTGATCCAGTGCTTCAGTGGCTGGTGCTCCAGTTTCAACACAGCCTCGCTGCCCCCAGTTTAGGTCTCCAGATGCCCGGTGTGACTCTGTTCCTACCACTCTGCAGCGATTCCATGGGCCCCTACAGCTCGACAGGGTGAAAAAGCACATTGCAGCTACATGGTGAGAGCCCCGAGTGCCGCATGGCTGCAGCCGTGCCATCCTGCCCCAGCCTCTAGCCATAAACCACCCTAATTCCTTCTTCCCCAAAACTGCCCCAGATTTCCCGCTGCTGAGGACACACCGGAGGCCACCTCCACCGTGCTGAGGTATTTGGCAACCTGCCCGTTAGCAATTTTTCCCCAATTCACGACAGATGCAGCTCGAGGCGCAGGCAGGGTTGCCATGGCAGCCATCCATCATCCACTGGCAGCCAGGGCTGCTGGCCCCAGGGACCACACTGCCGGGTGGGCTCTGCCCTGGGTGGGCTCTGCCCTGGGCTGCCTCCAGCTACTGCTCAGTCCCCATCTGAGAGTGGGGTGTGTGGGGGGAATGGACCTTCTCTTTCTCTACAACTGTCTAACAGGAGGTTGTTGCCAGGTGGGGGTTGGTCTCTGCTACCAAGGAATAAGCAATAGAACAAGAGGAAACAGCCTCAAGTTGCACCAAGGTTGGACATCAGGAAAAACTTCTTCCCAGAAAGTGTTGTCAGGGCCTGGCCCAGGCTGCCCAAGGCAGTGGTGGAGTCCCCATCACTGGAGGAGTTTCAAAGCTGTGGAGATGCAGTTGCCGAGGGACGTGGTTTAGTGGTGCCCTGGCAGTGCTGGGTTAACAGTGGGACTTGATGATCTTAAAGGTCTCTTTCAACCAAAATGATTCTATCTGCCTGGAGCCCACACATGGCAGTGCTTCTCTGTTCATGGTTTCACTGCACCACGGGTGGCAAAGGCAGATGACAAACACCCAGCTGAGTGGCACCCCTATTGCCCTGCAGATCTATACAGTGTGCTAACGTATGGGAATGAAGCAGCGAGCCTGCAGCTGCCAGCAGCTGTTGGGGCAGGCAGATGTGCTGGGAGGGGGGTCTTTTGGGATGGGCTCCTTTGGGACAGGGTCAACTCCCCCATCAAGTTTGCACTTCCTAATGAATGCCCCATCTCCCACTCCAAAAAAAAGCCCCAAAATATCTCAAAACAAGCCCCCCCCCCGGAGTTAGGTTCAGCCTGGTAACCCATACCTTAGATCTGAGGTGAGCATAGGGAATTTAACAAGTTTAACTCTGAGAAGCAGCAGTTAACCGACTAACTGGGTCTTCAGCATCCCCTCTGTGATTTCCCCAGTTTCTGCAGCCCAGCTTTTCTTTGACCCCTTGCACCACAGCCTCCCCCAGCCAGGACCCCCTTGTCTCGGTTACAGTTGAGCACAATCCCTCCCAAAAGTCCACAGCACCCCCAGAAAGCTTCATCTAACACAGGAATAAGACTACCTCCTATTCTCTAAATTATTTTAAAATGTTCCATAAAGGTTGTTCCTATGACTTTTACATAGGTTTTTTTTTTTTTCCCCTCTAACAGATAGCTTTGTGATGCACATCTCCATTGTCATCTGCTAAAATACCCTCCACGCAGCTCTGTAATTTCAGGAAAACTCTGTTGTTGAGTGAGCTCGTCCTTCGGGGCGAGTGGCCGCTATTGAACGGAGCGGCAGCACCGCAAGACCCGCTGCTCACGGCGGCAGGAGCGATGACAATACCTCATGTCAGAACCCGCCACGTTGCCGAGAGATCTTAATCTCCACTGAAAGAGCTCCCTGTTTTTTATTTCCGTATCAGCCTCCCGAACGTCGATAAAAAGAATTACTTGGGCATTATCAGAAACCGTTTTATTTCAACAAAGGGCCAATGAAAAATAAACAAGCCTTTATCTGCGCGGCAAGACTGATAGAGCGCGAGTGAGTCCTAATTCAATCAGATCCTGAAACAACGGCTATTTAACGCAGGGACACCAGCACACCTCTCCTTGATGGCCAGGGAGCTTTCCCATGTACACATCCACCAGCACTGGGCACAGACTTAGAAAAACCTCCCACCCCAGCACTCTTCAGTGCAAGAAAAGCAGCTTTTGAAAGAAGTTTTTGCACTAGCCCATGATAAAGACCCTCAAATTAAGAGGAGATGTAGCAGTCTGGATGGGAATGCACACTAACTAGTCTGTCTTTCCCAGGGGGCAAGAGCCAGGCAGCATGGTGTGGTGGTGAACACCTTCTCTCCTTACACAGCTGCATGATCCACTGGGGAAAACCCAGGTTCTCCTCCTGACTTTGGGCATCTGAAGGTGGTATGGTAGGTACACCATTCTCTGCTGCTCTGTCAGGATGGGAACTGATAGAAGAACCTCTCAATTCAAGGAGTTTTCTACTGAGTTTTACTTTTTGGAAGTTTGGGCTGCTCTGGATGGTCAAATCATTTAAAATGCGTTATTTTACTAACACTTGTATATGCAGATTGCTCTCTGGAGGAAAGGAAAAAACCAAACCCCAAACCCTCTTCCCTGGTCAGACCATGATAACTCCAGACTCAAGGAGTGTAACGGCATTGAGCAGAGCCCAGCTCCAAGGAGGGCTTCTCTCGCTACTGAGGGCTTGGGTACACAGTTGGTGGCTTGATTTTTTTTCTCCCACAGGCACTCCAGCAGCACAAGGGGAAATGCTGTGGGTCGGTTTTCTATTTTACTTTTTTTTTTTTTTTTTAAAACCCCAAACAGATTATAAACCAGCTAAAGCCAAATGGAATTTCACGGGATGAAAAGGCATTTCTCAGCCTGACATCTTTCTCCTTGATGAATCCCAGGCCAGCTGCAAAGAACGTGTTTTTTAAGAGTTCCCACCAAAAATAACCCCAACACCCAAGTAAGAAAATCCCCTGGAGTCCAAGCCTCCAAGTGTTTCCAATAATTCAGTGTATCAGAAAGTCTTGGGTAACAAAGCAGCGCAGAAGCCCTTCAGCTCCTCATCCCAGGTGACATGGAAGAATGTCCTCCGAACGCCCCTGCTTCCCACAGCCGTGCTCTGGCATGTGGACACAGAGGCAAACAGCTGAAGGCACTAAGCCTTTTGCTAAAATTTTGCTAAAGCCTAAATTACATGGAAAGTAAAGGAAAGAGCATTCTGCTGCTCTTCAGCATCTCCACGGCCTCACAGGTGAACCATGGATATTTGCCACCCCTGAACAATTAGGCTGCAACAATCTTGTTCAGGCACCGAAGAGCTCTGGAAACCACCCATGGATAACCCAGAACTGAGTGGATTTACAAAAGTATGAGAAAATAAACACTATTCAGACTGCAGGACAACATCCAGGTTGTTATATTTAAGATAACTGAAATACAGCCTTCTCTTCACGCTGCCCTAAGGAAAGCAGAGTCTCCAACTGCTGGTGTCAGATACCCACAGGCTGCTGCCCCACAGACTTGGGTCAGCACACATGAGCTCTGAACACAGCACAATCACTTTAATTAAATCCCCCCCACTTAGGGCAGTGCCCGGAGCCCCGACCTGCGGCTCTGCCCTGCCCGACCCCAGCCAGGAGGTTTGCTCCAGAAACGGACGGTGGATTTTGCCCCCATCCTCTGCAGTCTGGGGATGCCGAATTAATAACCAAGGAGACACTGATAAGAGAAGCAGCGGGAGGAGGCAGGCGAGGATTTCTGGAGAGGCAAAGCAGCCTGCAGCCCTTGAGCAACGTGAGGCATCTTCACTGAAATGGCTGAACAGCCCCAGACCTTCCTGCCCTCCCTTCTCTTCATTCGCCCGCACGGGCTCCAGGAAACATTAAGCAGGAGAAGCAGCGCCGAGAGCTGGCAGGAATCACGTGCACCCAGCATCCCTCCCGCCCCCAGCCTCCATCTTCCCAGCAACGCTCCCAGCTCCCTCCAACTGTTTCTTTCTGTGCGTTTATTTTCATAGGATGGAATCATTTGCGATCGAGTATCGTAGCAAATATGCAGTCAATGACAATTCAGAATAAAAATGTTTTCATCACCAAGCTGCAAAGATTCCACGGAAAAAAAACCAAGAAGCACTTTGCAGTGGAGGAAGAGCCTTTTCAAAGGCATCACTTTGAAAAAGATGGAAGCAAAATGAGGCTTTTTGGGCAATACAGGTTGTGGTAAAAGGACAAAGCGGAGTAAATAATTTGTGTCAAAACCCAATGATTTTAAAGAAAAGAAAGCAACTTACCCAGAGCTGATCGTCCATTCCTGGTGGGTTCTTTTTAATAAAAGCACCATAATACGTAGCGATATTTCGGTGGTGAGAATACTTCTTCAGCATGTTAATTTCTTGTTTGATCTCTTCCTCTTCATCCTGGGATGAGGCGACAAGAAAAACAAAACCAGAAGCAATAACAGACTGCACTTCACAGGCTCCCAGATCTCTTTGGATGTGGGTGAACTTCCAAGCACCCCATTTCTGACTGACCTCTCCCACGTTTCCTTACACCGTTTTTTACAGCCACTTTTTGCAGCAGAGCCCCAGGAGCTTGAGGTCTGGACCGGAGACTAATGTCTTGCTTCTTGAGCAAAAACCTAAGTAGAACACACACACTTTGCCACGTTCCCTGTTGCATTTCTGAACCCTGAACCGGACAGACCCTCAGCCAGTGTGGAAATCGGGTTGTTTCCAAATAGTTCAGATCATGGCACCTCCTCCAGAACAGGATCCCGAGGGTGGGGGCAGATGTTAATGTAGGCAGCAGTCCTCTTGCATGGGTTGCGACCCACCATCTCCCCATGCTGCTTCAAAGCCTGCAGCACGGGTGGGAGCAGAGCCCCAGGAAGCTCCTGAGTAGATAAGTATCTGCAGGCCTAAGTACCCACCAGGAGGGGCTGGCCAAGCAAAGCAAAGGCTGGCCAGGAACTGAGCCCTCACAAGGAGATATGTGCTCCATCCAGAGATGCACCAGTGCCAGACTTTGGCATCACAGACAAATTGCATGTTTTCAGCGGTTTAGACATTCCTCCATCTTTTTAAACTAATTCCTTTGACACTCATATCATAATTCACATCAATCTCACATTGCTCTGAATCTCAGTCATACCTGTGTTACCCCAGTAATGCAGCAGCACACCCTCCTAGACCCATCAGAGGTCTGAGAAGATGGCTTTCTAGACACCATTGTGTAGCAGAAGTGCTCCTGCAGCTGCGCATCCCAGTCATCCAAGACAGTGCTCTTGCCCATCCTGGAAGCAGCGCACGACATTTGGGGACACCAGGTGTTATTAGTGGCATGGTGGCACAGGATGCTGCCTGTCCACAAACTCTCTGCCAGACTAACTTGGTCCTGATGACAAGCACCACTCCTGTGGCCTGTCACAGTCCCTCTCCATCCTCTCTGTAAAGCAGCAACAGTTGAAGCAGCCAAGGCAGGGGAACTGCATTGATACCTGCTTTGATGTCCTGCCTCTTTGCCTTCATGACCATCAAACATGCCCTGGTTTTATTTTAAGCAGGCTGAATTCCAGCCCGCTGTAACTCCACAGGCTGTGCAGCAGCAGTTAGTGCCTTGATGTCAATAAGCTTTATTATAAAAGGACCAGAAAGGCTGTTGCTTCTTTATTCTTCATTATTACCCTTGTGCCCCTCACCTGCTTCATCCTGACCTCAGTTCTACAAATGGGCAAAGGACAGGACACCCTGGAGAAGAGTGAAGCTGCAGGAGCAGCAATTCTTGATGAGCGCTGCTCCCTGACCAGGTGTCATGCAACAGGGACAAGAACATGGCATTCTTCCCAAACTGCCATGGAAAGTGACTTAATGACTACAGTCTTCCAGAGAATTCAGGGAAGAACAGTGAAGATGAGGCCAGGAGAAACAAATAAAAAGTATCAGCTAAGTGGAACTTGTATAAACAACCTCCAATTTGATCTTTGGTGAGAACATGGGGAGCAGAAGTATCAAGGAGGATGAGGAATGGGTCCAAATGTTACAAGGAAAACCTGAGGACTGTTCTGGAAGATATTTCTCACCTCTTTCCTTCAAGCAGTCAACACAACTTTGCTTATTTTCATTTGCCCGGGAACCCTGGGAATATAACACTTCATTTATCAGGCCCCAGAGATTATTCTTCTATTTATTTTTTTTTCTAATTGAAACACTTTGGAAAAAGAAAAAAAAACAAACCCACAACAAAAAACTAACAAAACCCACAAAAAAACCCAACCAACCAAAAAACCCCAAAACAACAACAAAACAAAACAAAAACCACACAAGAAAAAAAACACAAAACAAACAAACAAAACCACCAGAAAAAAAAGCAGCTGGATGCTCAACAGTGCTGGGACCAAGGAGAAGCAGTCAGTGTAAAACCCCGCCAGCTCCCAGAGCACCACGAGCTAGCTCTTCAGTCATCCCCCACCTCATACCTGGCTCTCTTGGAAAAGTTGAGATAAGCCACAGGGACACTTGGTCTAAGGTTTTATCTCAAGTCTTTCTTTAGGTTGAATGACTCAAAATGGGGGTAAGAAAATAGCCCAAAACATCAGAGCTGTGCACCTGAGGATGGCCACACTTGGGAGTCTCCATCCCAAACTCCTGCTCCACACAGGACTATCACCAGCAATCACCTCCAGCAAATCCAGCAGGGGGAAGGAAGAAAAACGAATTGTCACAGTGAGCTGCTGTAACTACTCCAACCCCAAGCCGACCAAACGCACAGAGCAGGTTTTGCTGTCATGCTTTGCCTCCATCCATCAATTCCGTTACATCAATCGCTGCGAGTAGGTCATGGAGCACACAGCAGGACCAGCCCCCGGAAAATGAACCTGAATTCCTAAACCAGAGAGAGTTGCTGCCCAAAGTGATCAAATGCTGTAGTTTGAGGGCCTCTATGCTGCAATCTTCCCTAGCAGATCCTTAGCAAGAGTGCAGATGAGTTAAAGCATCGTCGTCAGAAGCCTCTGGGGGTTTAGTGCAAGGCATGTGGTTGGCATGAGATGCTGGCTGGGAGCTCACTTAAAACATGGGGGCTTTACTCTCCAAAATTTTCCTCCAGGAAACTGCAGATGGTCGTGGTTGGGATGACCACGCTAGTTCTGCTTTCTTCAGGCTTCTGAAAGCCACACTGTCATCAAGGACATCCTGGAAACACAGGTGAGATGGAAGATCTGGATAAACCGAAGCAAGGGCAACACTTAAACTGGAGTATGTCAGGAGGTGGTGAAGGACTGGAGTGGACGTGCTTGGGTTTTTTGCCAGCAGCCTTTGCACAGAGCCTGCACTAGGTGCCAACGGTGGCTGTAGGCAGGATTCAGGGACTGGTTTTAGAAATTACTCCAGTAGTGGTTCCTGGGCCCATTCCTGTGGTGGCGAGAGGCCACGGCTGCAGATCTGACATCGGAATCGATAGCTATGAAGCACAGTCGATCCCCTACCACATTACAGGTTTGCTCTGTCTTCACTGTGGTCGCTGCTCACTTTGCCCAAGCCTGGTTCTGCTCCCTGAGCAGCTTTCTGTGGGTGGCTATGGGCCAGGGGCATCCCTTCAGAGGACATGGAGGTGTCCCCTCAGCTGAGCCCACTACCACCTGCTAGACAGCTACTTCTCCACTCAAATAATATTGAGGTTACCTAAGGTTGAGAAGCCACCACTCAAGGTATTCAGCTAGGAAGGGAGAAGGTCAAGAGAGCAGAAGTTCAGTTTGGGGTTTCTTTTCTAGCGGGCTGACTTCAAAAATTTGCGTATTATATATTAAAAGAAAAATAACCAACATGTTTTTAATATGGTTAAAAGCAGCTTAAGGGAAAAATAATTAAATATCCAAATAACACATCCCATGCCAAATATCTGATTTCTTGTCTTGGATGTTCAGAGACCCTACTTGAGGCCTTGCTTTGGAACGTAAAGGTTTAGATCAGTGGCATCTACTTAAAGACATGACTAAAAATAGTAGTTATTGGTCAGGATCAGATCTGGACTACCTTTCTCCAACATCTCTTCTTGGAAGTGATGATATTTTGAAGCTATTGAACTAAGGATGCACTCTAATTTAAACCTTTGCTTGTCCTCAAAGTAATATTCTGATTTCTCAGATTAAATTTGTTGTAACCTCAGACTTCATCCGAGGAGACCCCACTACTATTTATGCCACGGGGTTATGTTTGGTGGGTCTGCCCATTCCCTTAGAGCCAGCTTCCCACGAGAACTAGATAAATAATGGCACTTGCAGCTATTGCAAGTAATCAGAAACAAATCTCACTGACATTTACAGACTTATTTCCATGCATCATTTCACCTGTTAGCACAAAAAAGAACCTGGATGGAGGTCCCATAGATATTAACACTGCACCATCTAAGGTGTTTCAAAACACACTCCTGAGGCCAGCTGACTGCTTTCACAACGCATCAAATCTGCATGTGCTTTGCTCCAGAAAGCTAATTAAAAACACCAATTCAAAAAAAATAAGGTGGGTAGACTGGGAATGAGTCCTAAATTTTGAAATGTGTTATTCCAGTAAAAAAGACAAAATACAACAAAATACATTTTTTTACTCCCAAACCTGGCATTGCTTATGTAGGCAGGAACTTCAGGAGGTATAATACTGCACTTAAAAGAAAATTTATTCAAGAAAAAGCACTTTCATGTCATCTTTCTAAAAGCATCTGTTTAGGTTTTTAGGGATTGTAGCAATTACATTCATTTTTTCTTTCGTGGCCACTGGGAAATGGTGAAACCATTATTTTCCCTAAATCTTGTTATTCATTTAGTAACTTGTACATTCTTGGTTCTCTTAGTCTGATACATGTTTCAAAAGAATGATGTTTCTGAGGCCAGGGTGCTGCATTTTTCCCTCTTTATCAGTAGGACTCACAGGAGTAATTTAACTTGCCTAGTCAAGTTATTCATTACAGTACCCGCACATCATTTCAGTGAACAAAAGCTTCTTGGTGAAAAACAGGGATGTGGAGAAAGCGGAAAGTGTTAAGAACGCACAATCCTGTTGATACGATTCTCCTCAGATTTTATTAACGCGTTCAAAAGAGCCACTGCTGGAACTGGATGCTGCTTTGTTTCAGCATAACATTACTCTCCAAAACCCTTCCAGATTTATTTTTCTCTCACATTTACTAAACCCAAAACCTGTTAATGACACATGTCACGTGAAGGCAAGGGGGATTTGCTTCCTAGGAACACAAACCTTCCACCAGCCCCCACAGATTATCCCACCCTGTCCCCTTTCCCCTCTTATCTGCGATTGAAGGATGCAGGAGGAGGAGGATACGTTACCCCGGTGACGTCCATAACCTTAATAGCAGCAAGCTGGCCTGTTTTGACATGACGACCCTGCAAAAGAAAAGGGAGAAGTATTTGTTTTGCTTGGTGGCAATGTTTTCCTCGCAGTGAACAATACCCTTAAACAATCTCACCATCCTGGCAGCACCTGCACATTTAGTTAGGTTTTTTTTTTCTGCTTTTTCAAGAGCATCTTCACAGCAGCCATGATGGGAAAGCAATTCCCTCCCTTTCCTCCTGCCATTACAACTAATTAGCAAAGGGCCTTCAATGCTGTATTTTCCTGGCAAACAACTGCTGGAAACATCTTTTAATGCTCAGCCATGCAAAAAACCCCAAACCAATCAGCTCAGGGCCTCTCCGGAGCACAGAGCATGACTCAGCTGGAAATGGTCTGCAGAGCTGTGCTGATGGCAACGTGCGGGCTGAGGCACCCACACCGCACGCACTTGGGTCCCCTCTTGTCCAAGCCCCAGCTCGCATGGACCTGGAGACACACCAGGGACTCCAAGCCTGCAGGGCACCTTTATATATCCTGTCCACTGATACATTTATTGTGCAAAAGCAGTTTTGTTGAGGTTTTTTTTTTTTTTTCGAATCAGATTTGTTTCTTGGCTATGGAAACAACCCCACCTTCAGTGCTGGCATAAGCAGGGAGCAGGCACCTAGAGCAGATGCTCGAGAGCCAGCACAGAAAGAGAAGCCCCTTGCTACATACAGCCTCTTTGGTTTTCAGCAACTGAAAAATTAGCAAATCACTGCAATGAACTGGTGCTGTACAGTGCTCGACTATGTAAATCCTCAGGGAAAAATGCCCAGAAGCGATAGGGAAAGTCATAAAAGAGCCCAAAGTGTTGATGAGGTCTTAAAACCAACACAACCACTATTGAGCAAGTCAATTTCCAGCCTTTCCTCCTTTCAGGAGAAACAGATCGCCCAACATGATATCAAAATTGCTCCTATGAAATCATTCCTTCCCTTCCAACTGAGGGCACATGCTCTGCTTATAAACCGGGCAGTGCTGGAGAAGATGCTGCTTCTCCAGAAACACCAGCAATTGCCAATCCCAGCAGGAGAGTGGAGAGGCAAAGGGAAGCATCCCTGTTTCCCAGACACTTCTTACTCCAGGAGCAGTCCAAAGCCCCATCATAAACGACACAGCACGGAGGACATGCAGGGAATGGTAGCACTGCAGCACTGATGCTTAACGCTCCAAGGACACACCGAGGAGCAGAGGCTCAGATGGGACAAGCTGCAGCATGGCAGAGACAGGGAAAAAATCGGAGTTTTTCCTAAACTGCAGGCTCCTCTGGCCACCCCAACAGCATGGCTGTTGATGAGCTGGGGTTTCTGCCCAGGTTTCCCAGGAAGAACTCCAGATTACCAGACACGGAGACCTGTCCCCAGCCCCTCAGGTTTCTGGGCACAGCACTTGGGAGCAAACCCACGCGCCGGCTGCGGAGCGAGGCAGCAGCATCCTCTCCAAATTTATGACTTCACCAGGAAGCCAATTCACCCACCAGGGCTCCTCGCTCATTTATTAACACAATTTATACGTCCTGAGCAACTGCATGTTCTAACAACAGAAAAAAGAGCTTTATTTTAAAATGTGCAAAGTAAAAAATAATAAAATGAAGCCCAGGCTGAAGCATCCCCTGGATGTGGCTGTTGGGAAGAAGGGCAGATCACTAGACGACATCTATTTAGACAGAGTGGTCTGCAAAAACAAATCCTCCTCTTCCTTAAATTCACCCTTGTTTGCTTGGCAAGGAACTCCCATGCGCGCTGACTCTTTCATTAAAGGCAACAGAGAACCAGGAAGAGATGCGCTTGGACACAACCACAGCACGCTGCATCCTCCATGACGTGGTGGAGGGAGACAGGATGTTTCAAGCCATATATTTGTTAGTTATGCCCACCTTCATCTGCCCTATCACCACCTCAGTTTGTATTTTAACGGTAATGGCCCAGCCTTGCTGCAGTGGAATGCTGCTGTCTACCTCTGGTACCAGTCAAGGGGAAAAGAAGCCCTGTGCGCCCACACCATCCTTTTCCCAGGGACCTGACACTGTCCCATACACTTCCCAAACATTTAGACATGAAGGTAAGATCTCAGTATTATTTAAGCATTTACCAACGCAAAATAAACCATCCTGAAATATATGTTAATGTAAGCCATGAGGGTTAGTCATGCAAAAATTAGGCAAAGTAGAACCAGTAAGTATTTAGCCTTGGGACTTTAGAGCAAAGATTTTCTTTTCATGTAGTTTGTTCACAGGGATGGATTGTTAAGCCTCATCCCAGCAGACTTCCACCGCTGTCCATTTCCTCACCAGTTAACTGCCCCTTCTAACTCAATGTACCCAGTGCTCAGCGTTGAGACTTACAGTGAAATCATCATATATAGTTTAGAAATGCCCACTGATTTTCACCCCATTGCTGGGTTTACAGTACAGATACAGACAGGGTGGAGAACAGGAATACAATTAGCATCTGACCTGCACGCATTAAAAGATGTCATGGCTACAAGTATCCCCTTTGATGGCATTAGCCGCTGACCACCAACCACCTCTGACACTCTGGCCATGCAGAAGCAATAGCCTGGGCCCAAAGGTTGGAAGCAAGACCAGGAGCTGCTGTGCCCCTGCAGCCCCTCCAAAGCATCCACCTGGACCAGGTAGTGAAGGCATTTCTGCCAAAGCCAAGGCAAGCTGAAATTCTTAATTCATGTGTGGCAACTGCTAAATCCTCCAGTGTGAAACTTGCACTGCTGTGAAGAAACTACAAATGGGGATTGGGGTCGCAAGCCCAAGAAAAGCACCAGAAAGCCCCTGTTGCTATATGCTTTTACCTCCTGTGCGTCCTCCACACATCAAAACTTGTTGGGTTTTTCCTTTAAACCAACGCCACAGCAGAGGCCTCAACTACAAAACCACAAACAGCTGACACCAACTCCTGCTCCTGGGAGCACCTCCGTTCCCCCAACAGCAAAGATACGGGTCAAACCAGGTAAGACCGCAGGTGCCTTCACTGAACTTCAACACACATTCTCTGCTTTATCAAAATTCCTCCTTTTCGGTGCCTCCATGCATGGGAGCTCATCCTGGGGATGTTGGAGAAGGTGCAGCTGCCCAGATGCAAAGCCTTCAGGAGGATGGGGACCCTTCCAGGGTAAGGCAGCAACTGTTGAGCCTTCAGACCACACCGCCACCAATATTTCTGGTGACGAGAGGAAAAAAAGCCAGAGGGGAGCAGCAACCTTTGCAGTCACCCTTGCTCTGTGTGCTCTCCTCGCCTTCTGCCTGCTTCCTAATCTATGCCTGCAGCCCTTGGTCATCTGTCTGCCTGCAGAGAAGGAGCCGATTGCTCTTTAGCAGCCTGTAACATTTTGTCTCCTCGCCTTTTTTGTCTCTTGGCATTGTTTGGGATTTTTCCACTTTTTGGTGATGGGTGAGCTGCTTCCAGCTGCTTGTACATAAGAGAGAGAGATGCAAGAGGACCAGTGTCTTCACGAAGCCCAAGCTGCCACAACATCCCATCACCAGACCCATCCTACCACAGGGCTTAAACTCCCACATGGCTTAAACTCCCACATGGCATTGCCTTCGTTTGGAACATAAGCGCGGCTTTACCCAGCTCCCCTTCGCTGCTCACACAGTGCAGGGATTGATCCCACTAGATGATCAAGGAGAGGAAGGGGAAGAGTTCTCCAGGAGGCACCTTCATCACCCCATGTTGGCTTCTCACAGTAAGTACCATAAGGTTTGAAGGACCATTGCCAGCTTCACCTGGGGTACGGCTCCTGGGGGGTCTCAAATACACAAATATCACAGAATTGTCAGGGTTGGAAGGGACCTTAAAGATCACCTAGTTCCAACCCCCCTGACAGGGGCAGGGAGACCTCCCACTAGAGCAGGTTGCTCAGAGACCCATCCAGCTTGGCCTTAAAAACTTCAAGGGATGGGGCTTCCACCACCTCTCTGGGCAACCTGTTCCAGTGTCTCACCACCCTCATGGTTAAGAAATTCTTCCTAATGTCTCATCTGAATCTACCCACCTCTAGTTTTAATCCACTCCCTCTAGTCCTGTCACTGCCCGACAGCCTAAAAAGTCCCTCCTCAGCTTTCTTGTAGGCTCCCTTAAGAAGGCCACAATAAGGTCTCTTTGGAGCTTTCTCTTCTCCAGCATCCTCCAACGCCTCCCTGCCACTTTTCCCAAAGCAGGGTTTGCATCTGGCCTACGTGATGTCCTGGCTGAACTGCTCAATCTGCTTTAGTCTACATAAATTCAGCACCATTACAGACACCGTGTGTCAAACAGGAGAAAATTGGAGCTACTAAAACATTTTCTCTTCTCCAGATTCACTATCAAGGTTCACTTGGGTATAAACCCACGTTTC
Source organism: Todiramphus chloris collaris (assembly GCA_025345505.1). Lineage (NCBI taxonomy): Eukaryota > Metazoa > Chordata > Aves > Coraciiformes > Alcedinidae > Todiramphus > Todiramphus chloris. Next base: position 3,611,619 of record JANVCC010000030.1, on the reverse strand, counting down.
AGCCTCAAGATCATTCAGGCGTTAACTTCAAAGCTGCCACAGTTTTTAATTAAACATCCATCTGAGCATAAATTCATGCTCCTAATTACTCTCAAAATGTTATATCAACTATCGCTGACTTGCTAATGTCAAGTATTAAGACTAATTTCTGCAAATGAAGCAGGCACCACAAGTCTTTTTTTCTTCAGAGGTTGTGGTCCTCACACTCCATAAAGAGTAATGGACCGGCAAGCGCTGGGAACGTTGGTAAATGCTTTTAAACATCAACCGATGCATTCAGACTTCATATTTACTAAATAAATAATCAAACCCTGGCCTCAGTATCCGCCTTTGTACACAAAAACTGCATACCCTGGCCCAAAATTGAAGCCCACACCTTTAAGGGCAGGAAGAAGATGATTGATTGTTGCTTTTTAAAACCTCACTTGCACGGGCACGGATTTCACCTTTAAGAAGAAAACTGCAATTTCTGTACCTAGAAATGTATCCTGCCATATTTGCTTTACTTCTGCTGTCTGCTCCTATTCATTCAACAAAATAGATGACTCACCACCTGCTGCAGCCAGTGGGATGCAACCACAATTGTCAATCCTATTTCCTTCAGCCACCATCCAGCCATTTTGCCATGCCCTTAGTTGTGTAATGTGTAAATATTAACAAGAAGTGGGATTAGGATGCTCTTGCAAGGCTCTGCAGAAATTTTCACAGGAACTGCCTTGCTGGGACCAGACACCAACCCCCCCCCCCCCCTCCCCCCCCCGCCAAGAAAGTATAACCCAAGGAACACCGTTTCATACAGAAATTTCAGTAAATTGAGACAAATAACAAAGAGTCTCACACAAGTCTGATTAGTACCACTCTGGCAGGGTAGGAGCCTCACAATTAATTTTCTTCCATTCCATTTTTGTTGCAGTTAAAATACCAAGCTGATGCCAGCAACCCAACAGCTGCCTTTTCTACGGGCCACTACTGCTCTGCCATTAGCGCATCCTCAACACCACCAACTCCAGCACACACACACATTCTTCTTACAGCAGGAATGACGTGGGACAGCAGAGATTTTGCCAGGTGAGAAATCACCAGTCCATTTTAATATGTTAAGGCATCATTTTTGATATGCACTACCTATGACAAGCTCTTTGGCAAGCTCTGTTTCTCCAAGCACACCGTCAGGGCGCTCATCTCCTCCAGACTCGATTTCTCCATCCCAGACCTTCTGCAGCAGAGCTCTCCTGGGGTGGGCCACAACTTCACCCAGGTCCCTGGTCCAGGTCCTGCCAGCTCCTTGTTCTCCTACAGTTCAAGGCAATTCCAGGGACTCGGTCCAAGATTTTTAGCACAAAGGCACTTTAGCACTAACGCACTGAAAATTGCGCACAATTTTCCTGAGAGAGGATTTTTGCCTTCCAACAGGAGCTGTGCATCCAAAGTGCTATCCTGCAGTAAATTAGACCTTTTATAGCACCTGGTGTGATTTGTTCTCAGCTTTTAGAGCACAGGCATGCTTATGTACGTCGTTTCCCATTGAAAACAATCTTGAGGGTGCCAACCCACCCCCTCCAAATAGTTTAAGGGGCTAAAACAGTTATTGATGGAAAAAACAGGCGTATCCTAGTGTGAAAATTCAGCAATCTCCAAAAGAAGCTGTTTTACAAATGATGTACTTTAGCTTTGCACTTGGTTTACACATCTCTTCAAACATCTCTGAAAAAAATCCCCGTCTCTGAGAAGGTAATTAAAACATCAGATACTCTAAATATCAGGTCGGCATAAGAAAAAGTGAGTCATAGAACAGGATGGGAAAAATGTTTATTTTAACAAAGAGTAAAAAAATCTGTTTGATTAAAGAAGAGCGATCATATGCCAAACCTTCTTCCTGCCTGCGCTTAACCCCAGCTACAGGCAGGGGGATTTCAAGCCACTGGGTACTAAGGACAACCCTGCAGACTGAGGACCAGGTCCTCACCTTGGCCAGGGACTCAGGGCCATCCATCTCGCTGCTGTTCAGCCAAACACTGCAGCAAAACCTCTGCCCTTTGCAGCTGGAGCTTGTGCTGCCCTTTGAGGGCAACGGCACGCCCACGATGCCAGCACAGGTCTCTCTGACAGCACACATTTCCACCTCTCCATCATTTCTGGGGTTCAGAGCGACCTCACTGCCCCAAGGCACTGAAGGACATGACCAATATGGTGCAGTTTCCTTCCACTTAGGGAAAGCTCAACCTGCTTATGGAGCTACCTAAGTCACCCTCTGTTCCCCCCAGGCTTCACTGCATTCTGCAAACACCATGCTCCCACATACTCGGCGTGCCTGAAATGCCAGCGCTTTGACACCGCAAATGGGAAATCTATGAAAAAGGTAAAAAGATGCATTCAATATTCAATGTCTCACTTGCTGGCAAGGTGGCATTTCCAGAGTTGCTCCTGTGTCTTCCTGAGCTATCCTGCAGAAAGCTGGTTGCTCGCTCGAGCACAGCTCTTTACCTTTGGCCAACCTGCTGCCACCCCTTGGGCTGCTCATGGAGAGCAGAAGACCTTCACTGGGCAGAACAAGCACAAATTTCCCTCATAGCCGATCCTCCTTTACAGCTTTTCCAACATTTTAAAAAGTAAAATCCTGGAAAACATTCAAAACACTCAAGGAGAAACAACCATCAATAAAGTGGATTTTTTTTTCTTTGGTAGATTTCTCCTCAGATGGGGATTTTTATTAATACTTTAGGTAGGAGAGAACAGCCAGAGCTACCCCTTGGCAAGGCAGAAATCCTCTCCCAGCACAGACGTCTCTAATTGCACAGGGCCAAGCTAATGCTCTGTGTTGACCGAACAAAGCCAACCTTTGGTCTGAAATACTTCTAATGCTCTGTATCAAACCAAGCTCTGATCAAGGCCGTGCAGCTGGGAGAGCTGCAATTCCATTCCTGCAGCTTCACACGAGGTCTGACGTAAAGACGACAGGATTATTAGATTAACAAGCCAAATTGTTAAATTAGCATATTATTCATCTCCAGAAATAACACACACTACAGCACATAGGTGAGCAAGACTATAATCATATACTACCTTATATGATAAGGGAAACACATCCCTTACACTAATGCTTCCACCTAAACCATCCCTCATCTCTCTTGTAGTTCAAAGGAGGGTGAAGACACCAGCCCTCCTCCAGCTCAGGAAGAGCTGAGAGGTTTCCCTCTTCCCTAGATAGAACTGCCAGCATAAAATGCCCTAATCCAGCACCAGGGATCCCAGATCCCTCCAGAAGTTTCTGTAGACAGTTCCTCTAGATGTGACTTCCACCACTCCTCGTTCCCACCCAGGGAAAACCACTGGTTAGAAAGCGCCCCCCCCCACCCCGTGGCATTGGCACCATCTGACACCAGCAAGCTGGCAATGAGGAGTGGTGTTATTTGCTTCACGCTCACACAAAGGACCCCGCACAAGATTTTGCCCACGAGTGTTTGAAGCTGTAGGTTTATGAAGAGCGTTGTGGTAGCAGGAAGTCTTGCAGCAGACCACGTGTCAAGATGTGTCTGCACCTGGCAGGGCTTTCCCGGGACACAGGAACCGCCGTCGCTCTCCTAAAGGGATGTCTGAGCCTCAACAAGAACAGATCTGGGCTGGAAGATGAGTGCACTGAGCATACCAGCACAGAGGAGGAGGACAGAGATAACAAAGGAGCACAAACACACTGAAAAGTGGGTCTGAGGAGCGCTCTATGGAGACCTGACGCCCAAAGGACTAAGGAAAGATGTCCCTGACAAAGAGCAATGAAAAAAAACCAAACCAAAACCACAGAAGGATAAAGGAAAATTTTCCCAGAGCTGGTCCTACACTGCAGGCAGCAGGATTCTGGGGAGCACCAGGGGGATGGAGAAGGAAAGGGATGCTGCCAGTTACCACTGGACCCGTTGCAGCTTTCCCAGTCCCTCCGTGAGCTTTGCTCTTTGCTGCAGCACCCCCAGCACACATGGGTCCGACCCAGCAGCTCCCAGCAGCCCCCCAGGGCAGTGTCTGGTCCCTGGGAGTGCTCCTTCACTCCTCTCCACCTAGCCTGTACTCCCTTTGCCCCCAGCTCCTCTGCTCGTGCACAGTTCTGCAGCTAAAAGGTGGCAGTACAGGCTGTTCCCAGTACCATTAGCTCCTGACAGCCACGTTATTAGCACCCTTTAACACCCCCACTGTGCTTCTGCTTCACATCACTGCCTATGCGACGCTGCAGCGCTAGGAACTAAAATTAAATCCCGGTTTAGGAGACCCACAAAGCACCCTGTCACACAGGCCACCTCTCTGACAGCACCAGCAGGCTGCTCCTGCCAGCGAGAAGCCCTGAGCTGTGGAGGGAATGGGCTGCCCACGTGTGCTGGGACCACCCAGTCCCCTAAAGGGAGGTCCCTGGCTCTGGAGAGTGGCCTGTGAAAGACACAGCTTCCAGGCTATCCCTCCAGATGCACCTTCCTCCAGACCTTTGCTTCTTGACAAAGAAACATTTCATTGAGGTTGGAAAAGACCTTGACAACCATCAAATCCAACCACTAACCCAGCACAGCCAGCTCCACCATTAAATCAAGTCCCTCATCTACCTGTCTTTTAAATCCCTCCAGGGATGAGGACTCCATCAGTGCCCTGGGCAGCCTGTTCCAGGGCTTAACAACCCTTTCAGGGAGGAAATTTTTCCAAATATCCAACCTAAACCTCTCCTGGTGCAACTTGAGACGGTTTCCTCTATCACTGGTTACTTGAGAGAAGGAACCGACCCCCGCCTGGCTCCAATCTCCTTTCAGGAAGTTGTTGAGAGCAGCCTCCTTTTCTCCAGGAAGAGAAACAACCCAAGGTCCCTCAGCCACTCCCCACAAGACTTGTGCTCCAGACCCTTCCCCAGCTCCGTTGCCCTTCTCTGACCATGCTCCAGCCCCTCAATGTCCTTCTGGGAGTGAGGGGTCCAAAACTGAACCCAGGACTCGAGGTGCAGCCTCACCAGTGCTGAGAACAGGGGGACAATCCCTGCCCTTGTCCTGCTGGCCACACTACCTCTAATATGTAACACAGAGCAGGGGACCGCCACAAGGCTGTGGCACGGAACTTTGGCAACTGCAAACGCCAGACAGAAGCAACTTCCACGTGCTTTTGCAGTATGCAGCACAGTTTACCCCACAGCCAAATATTTCTGCATGATGCCAAGGCACCTTGGCTTTACCGTGGCCACAACAGGATGTACCTACCAGTTTCAGAGCACCAGTTTCTATCACAGGTGAAACCAGTTCTGTGCAGGATACAGGAACGGACGGACAACCCAGGGCACCAGGGAGCTCTCTAAGCCTTTCCCTGCAATTACTGGGGCTGCTCATGACCTCAGACTAAATGCTTTGGGATGAGAGCGTGCTGCTGCGTCCAGTGCTCTGGGGCACCAGCAAAGTCTCCCGCATGTAACACACTCTGGCAGGGCTGCTGCCATTTCTTCTGCATTTGTAGGAAAACCTTCCCTTCAGAACAGGCTAGTGCCACCCCGCTCCGGTGCAGGGCAGGCAGGGCTCCACACCCTGCCACCTCCCACGCCATCCACCCCAGAGCAGCGGACGGACGCAGGTGCCTCTCAGTCTCCTGACACCCCATTTATTCGTGCCACACGTTCAACAGCTGCAGTTCAACCTGGGAAGTTCCACCATGTCCCTCATCAGTAACTGTCTTGCAAACTGCAGCCGAGTTAGAAAAAAAACCCCACCAACAAAACAAACCCACAACAAAACGTCCCTCGCGGAAACAACGCTACACATGCCGATGGAAATGTGGTTTCTCGAAACACCTCTTCAGTGCCATCTGCTTGACTTCGGCTCTAGTTTCATAGTAGCAAGATCCAATTTTGGAGGTGGTGTGTAAAGTGAAAGGTGGTTGTTCAACTAACAAACAGCGGGCACAGCTGCAGACACCTCTTGTGAACCCGCGTGCTCAGCATCCCCCGCAGCAGAGGGGACAGACAGCACTGGGGACAGAGGCAGCCACGGGACCAGGTAACACAGGGAGCCATTATCGAAAGCTGATTGAGATGCTCTAATTTTTTTTTGTTCCTGTATAAAGAAAACTGAGCATGAAGGAAAGCCCAAAATCTATTCTCAATTTCCTGACCATTTAATCTGGGAAATTTAACTCTGAGGCTGTGGATGGTTTTCTGTGAAGGGCTTCCATTGCATTTCATTAAATTGCCAATGGCATAAGATGACTGTGTCCACATGAATTACCCAAGCTGACTGAGCAGCCCAGCCTGCTTTCCCAGCCCACGTTTTTCCTGGTCCCCCTGTTTCTCCCTGTGCAGGACAGCTTTTCTTTGATCTTAGCTCCCAGTAGCACAGTATAGCTGCATATGCTGCCCCATATACCCCATGCTGCCGTGTTTCTCTGAAGACATGATGAGCCAGGATGAGCTCCTGGGGTCCCACCTTGGATCTCTCCAGATTTGGTAATGTCTGCTGAAGTCTCTGCTTATCCAGGCAGTTAAATGGGGCTCTCACCTCTTTTACCTGCACCAGCCCCACATCTCCCAGCTGTCAGAAAGGAGCCTGGACACGAACCCACCGAGTTCTTTTGTGTACCAATCCTAACACCCCAAATCTGGAAGAAATTTGGGCTGAATTTCTGATGCCACTTCCCACTGGTGGCAATGGCTGAACCTGCACAACAAGATCCAGAACATCTACCTGGTACCTTGAACCACTTTCTAAGCAAGCCGTCCTCACAACACTCCCACTGCCTTGCACTTTGAGTCTCTCCAGTCCTGCTAACGCTGGTGCCAGTTCGGGTCTAACCACCTTGGCACTCCTGACCACACAGGAAGTCTGACTATCATCTGAACCAATTCATACCTTCAGGTTCCATACATTCATCACTTCAAAATTCTGAGTCCCTGCCTCAGAGTGGTAGAAATAACAGAAGCAAGTTGATAAAGGTACTTAGATTCATAAGGTCCTGGATAAAATGTCACAGCTGCCAGAAGCTTTCACATATATCTCTTGGAGTGACTTCCATCTTAGGAAAATAAGTGTAAGGATGACACAAGTAACCCCACATCCAGTGCTATGGAGGGCTAAGGTGCTCCCCTGAGGCAAATGACTTTGCACCTCAGGATACTGCAGACCCCGTGTTGAACATTTTTATCTATGTCAGCTCAAATACCAATTTTATACCTCAAATACTTGAAAGTAGATGGGCATCAAACTCTCTTCTATCCAGATTTTCTAGGTATTTTGTCTGCTCTGAGCAGCCCTGACAACTTACTGTCCATCCTACCTTACTTTGTGTCCCTTTCTGTCAGTAGTCATAGAATCACAGAATGGTAGGGGTTGGAAGGGACCTCTGGAGATCATTGAGTACAACCCTCCTGCCAGAGCAGGCTCACCCAGGGCAGGCCACACAGGAACAGATCCTGGCAGGACTTGAAAGTCTCTAGAAAGGAAACTCCACAACCTCCCTGGGCAGCCTGTTCCAGGATCTGTCAGTCTCACAGTGAAGAAGTTTTTCCTCATGTTGAGGTGGAACTTCCTGTGTTTCAGCTTATGACCATTGCCTCTTGTCCTATCACAGGGCACCACTGAAAAGAGACTGGCCCCTTCTACTTGACACCCACCCTTCAGATATTTGTAAACCTTATTAAGATCCCCTCTCAGTCTTGTCTTTTCCAGGCTACAGAGCCCCAGGGCTCTCAGCCTTTCCTCATAAGAGAGATGCCAATAGAGATTTTGCAGTGCCTCTGTTCCACTGATGTAGAAGACCCATCCATGCCCACACAGCAACAGGATGTGATATACAGACCGACTCAGCTGTACAGGGCTACAGCATGACTTTCACAACAACCACTGCTTTAAGCAAGTCAGCTACTGGGGAGTAAAATTTTAGAACTGCTTATTGGAAAAGGGAGCCTGAAAAATGACAGGTAGACTCTTTATCCTTACATTTGCTTTATGTATGTCACGTGTGCCTTGGCTGCTTTGTCTGGGATAAAGATGGGATTTGTGACTCTGCTGCCAAACAGCCCCGCTGTGGCTCACCTTCTGAGCCAGCCTTGCAGGTTAGGATCAACAGAGTTGATCAGCAGATTAAATTGCATTGCTTTTATAGCTTCTCAGCTTCCAAGCCTCCCCCCTCAATGAGGAATTTACCCTTGCACTGGCTCAGCAAAGCTTTTCCATTAACAAATAAGGCAGCCAGATCCCTGCCTTTCCCTGACCTCCCCAACAGACCTGCAAACGGGACCTCACCGCATCCAAGGGCAATGCCGTGCTGCCCTTGCTTGGACGAGGACCCTCCTCCCAGGACACACAGTGCTCAGTGGTCCTCATTTCTCTGCAAAATAAACTGGGGGGTGAGAGCTCCTCTACAAAAGAAGGGAGTCCCAGAAGACCCAACAAGCAAATACCCTCCACCCCCAGCCTCACACACCAACTCCATCCATCCTTCCAGCACAGCCGAGGCAGAGGTTTTAGACAGAGATTTGAAAGGAGGGAGAAGAGAAGGAAGATTTGGTATTAGAAGGGAAAGGTTAAGCCAGTACCAAGGATTTCATGGGAACAATATCCCTCAGAAATGAGTAGGAGGAGGCGAGAAAGGACCAAGTGTTCCTGCTACCTGTGGCACTCAAGGACGTGAGGGACCAACCCAGCACCAGTGCAGCACATCACTAGTTGGCAATTAAGGAACTCCAGCCACTGCTTGACATGGTTATCAAAGCAGGAGGGCTATCTCGCCATTAAGGGTTGTATTTACAGAGAAATAAGGCGTACGGACACAAATCAATGCCGTACAGTTTGAAGGAAACGTCCAAAGGTTATGGATTTTTTCTCGCTGTTGCTTGCGCAGTGAAACAAAGGCAGACAAAAAAGCTCTCAAAATCATCTCAAAAAGCCGGCTGCGGGCAGGGTGCCTGCCGGAATGTGGGCAGCTCAGAGGCTGCCTGCAGCTTTGGAAGGAGAACACATATGGGCAGGGGGTGATGGCCTTTTATTCCGCTGGATAAAGATCTTAGCAGAAATCTGAACGGCTCGGCGTGAAGCCTCAGCCCCGGCTAATCCACATGGACTATGCCATGCTGCAGGCACGTCAGGAAGGACCCAAGCCCGGGCGCTGCATCCAATCACGCCACAAACCTGCACTTTCAGCTGTATTAAGAAAATTATAAGATAATGCTTTATAAGCATCTCTCTGGACCGGTCGCTTCCTGCTCCAAGCTCAGGCCACCCACTCACCCCATCTCCTACAGCCAAGGCAACATCACATCCCTCCTGGGTCACCACAGGCTTTTAACCCTTTCCCAGCAGGGCCAAATCTGACTAAACCACTAAAAGCTGCCAATATGTTAGAGGCAGATTCCTACTGAAAATGCAAGATCTTTCCCAGCAGTGAGAGCTGGCTGATGGACAAAACCAGAGTTTGGGTTTGCTGCTTGGTATTTAGGGTCTGGGCACCTAAATACTTAAAAGCCCACCAACGTACAGACGTGGGGAAAGACCTCTCTGCACTTTTCCAGAGAAAAACAACCAACCAACCTGCCAATTTACCTGCTCCTTGAAACCACCACAGCTGGGGGTAAGTTTTGGTACTTCAGAGGTGGCAAAAATTCCCTTTATATTAAAGCCCTAATTAAGTTAATGTTGATTTTTAAGTACACTGTGGAATCTTAAGCTCCAAGAAAGGAAGGAAGGAAGGCTCAGCACACGAAGCGTGGTGTGGGCCGATCTTCCCAGAAGCGGGGCCAAGGCCGAGCTGAGCAGCTGGGCACTATTCCTGGATCCCCACCAACTGCACTCGACCTTGGGCTTGAGAGGGACCAGGTTCTTTGCCGCTCAACTTTGTCCCTCAATAAAAGGGGTAAAATAACACTGCAGCTACCCCATAAAGATGATGCAATGCTTGCTGCTGTATTGCAAATAGCCTCCAAAGCCTTCCCTAGATGTCACAGCACATTTGAGAATAAAAGCTGTTCCTTACGCAGCCATACTCGGCATTAGGGTCCTGATTTGCACCTTTAAACAAGAGCACTCTATAAACTCATAATTATTTTACTTTTCTACAGCAAAGGGCTTTCATTTTCCCAGTAGACGTAGGGAAAAGGAAAAAAAAAAAAAAAAAAGCACAACTTCTTTACATTTGTAATTCAAGTGCTCCTACACAGCGTTTCCACAAGACTGCTTAAAAAGTGCACTGGAAATTGTAATAAAATAGACGATTTTCTTTATGAGATGACTCAGGTTTCTGCAGGCTTCAGCCCTGGCCTCAGACAGCTCTGCCAGAGGAACAGTTTCCTAATGGCACCCAGCAAGCTGCTGGCATTTATTGAGGATTAGGGGAAGGTTCTCTTAAACTTGAAAGGCAAATAATAAAATGAAGAGGCAAGACAGCAGGAGGAAGACCTCTCAATCAAGAGCTTCCCAATGGAAATCAAGACAACGGCAAATGGGAAGCAAGTGGGATGCAGGGACCAGCCACCCTACTTGAGCATCGAGTCTTAACACCTGTTCCTCAGACTAGCAGCTCTCAGCTCAATAATCATTTGATTAACACCACGGCAAAGTTTTGGGTCACTTTCTGCATGGCTGATGTCGCAGTCTCCTCACCTGCAGATGTTTATGGTACCTCTATCACTGTCCCTAAGCACAGCAGCTTTCAAAGTCCACCCAGGATAGATGTAAGCACTACTCAACACTTGGCTTGGGACCCACCAGTCTGTTCTTTCAACCTCCTCCCTCCCCTTCCCCCTGTTTGGGGATTTAAACGTTGTATAACCTAATTCTCACAAATGAAACATAGAAGTGAAGAGAGAGATCTTTTAGCTGGGAAAAATAACACCTAGGACAGACATTTCCCCTCATTCAGGCCCTCCTTTCCAGGGCCCTGCTCCTGCCTTCCACTCAGGTAGGTCTGCTGACCCCAACGTAACTTCTTTAGATGTTGCCTCCAACCCAGCACTCCCCAGGGAGCCTGCAATGCCGTTACAAATCCATGCTGGCTATTTAATTACAAGTGAATAATTGCAGTTACTGCTGACAGCAGTGATGCGACTGAGGAGTGAAGTCACCGGCAATACCAGCAATACCAGTGACTGCACATGAGATGACTGCAGAAGACACAACTCATCAGTGCTGCCTACAAGACGTGAGCCTCCAGGACTTTAAACAAAGAAGGAAGATGAGTAATTTCAGACAAAAGAACAAGCCCTCATCAAAACTTCTGAAACACAAATCTCTGGACTGGATTAGGTACCTGTGCTTCAAGTCTCTTTCTTTATTCGTTCCTTCAGTTTTAAGCTTTTTATATTTTGTTTCCTTCCTCCAGATTTCCAAATTCCTACCCATCTTTGAGGAGATGAGCTGAAGTATTCCCTGAAGGCTGCTGTTCCCAGTACTTTTCAGATCAAGAAGAACCAAAGAATTCAATAAATCTGGTCCCTATTGGCCCCAAATGCACACCACCAACAACTGCCCCCCCCCCCCCCCCAAAAAAAAAAAATTTCTGTTGCCATATCTTTCCTTGGCTCCTCAGGATCTCAGGGGAGATGTGCTGGACCAGAAAGAAATGGGACTCAGCAAATAAAACCTACTCTGAAGCGAAATGGCCATACAGAGGGAATAAACTGCCACGGTGTAGAGGCAGAGCCACCTGAAGAGATTAGTCACCACTAAGTTGACGTGAACGATGGCTAAGCCAGACTGACTAGGAGTTGGGTTTCATGGTTGTGGAGGAGAGTTGCTAAGAGTATGAGATTTCAACAGCACTTGCAGACTGGGAAAAGCTCCTTACCCCTGCTCAGGACATGCTACCTATAGCAGCCTCTTAACACGCTCTGGAACAATGTCACCATCCTTGCTGAAAAGGTTTACGCTGATGATAAATGAAACCTCATCCCCATAGTCCTGTCTTAAGAGTGCTTTTAAAAGACTCTTCCCCCATCAGCATTTAAAGCCTGTCTTAAAAAAAACTATCAGTAATGCACAATGTTGTGATTTAATGTAAATGTGTCCCAGTTCTTCTTTCTGGCTTGTTGTTTAGCAGAAGTGAAAAACACTCAGTGTGACAACAGAAAAGAAGATCTTGGTTTCCCCTGAAACTCCTGGATAGCTTGAAATCACTTCGAGGAAATCAGAAATCATTTCTGCTTCTGAAAGCTTAGTGCACAGGTCAAAAATACAGCTGTCCTGCCACACATAAGCACCCTGTTTTCCTGAACAATTTTATGCAAATTGCATCAACCGGTCCTCACTTTTCTGCTCTGAGCTGAGAGCTGCATGGAACACAAACATTTACTTAGAAAGGTAAAGGGAAAAATCTTCGGACATACAGCAAACCTGGTCCTGGGTGTCAAGAGGTTGCTGACTTGATAAATCCCTATCGAACAACTGACTGAATAAACTAGATTTCCAGGAGACGGATGGGGTCCCTGCCCAGCTCATGCAGTATGTGGTGGCTCCCCAGTTCATGTGGCACCTGGAAATGCTCTGCCATGCTAGGGACAAGTGCCAGGAGCAATGGGGTGGGAAGATACTCCGCAAACACTGAGGTTGGGAGGAAGGAAAATAGAAGTGAAACAAAGCCTAGCAGAGCCAGCAGCAGGAAGAGCAGTCATTTCTCTCTTTCTCCTCCCCCAAACCCAGTATTTACAGTAAAGTATAACACCAAATGTCCCTAAAAATAAATACAAGTTAAGACTTCCTGTGGTATTGTCTGATAGCTGCTCATCTCCAGCTTTCGAAGCCCTGCCAGCCCCTACCGCCTCCTCACCTCCTTCCTCCTCTGTCCCCTTTATTTTCATTCTTCTCTTTTTCCTCTCCTTCTCAAATCCCACTCTGTCCCATTTCATTTTCTACTGTAGTCCTGGTAAGGATGGTGAGGTTTCCATCCGACACCACTTGTCCACCTGATAAGGATGCTGGAGGACTTGTTCAAAGCCACTTGCCCCACAGCTTCATCTCAAGGGGAGTGCAGGGACAGGACTGACAGGAGGATTTCTCCTTTCCCCAACCATAATTCTCTGATCATGGCATCTGGACAGAAATTATTGTTAAAAAAACCTAAAAGCATGAAGAATAAACCAGAATAATTCAGAAAAGAAACTACATCTGATTTAGTTAATGAGAAATGATCTGTGAGGCTGCAAAATTATCCCATCCCGTAGAAGAACACATACTTTTAAGAAAGAGCAGAAAGGTGGGCTGAGAACATTTTCCATTTATGCAATGACTTCTTTAGGACCTGGCTGTGCTTCCCCACCGGTATTAAGCAATCCCCTCCCCCAAAGATTCACATTTCTCAGGTAGCTCACTTTTTCCTGCAGTCCTAAGGTTGCCTCTGCAGCCTTGTATTTGTTTCTTTTTAAAAAGAGCAAGGTGAGTTGAGCATTGCTGCCATCTCTTAAACCAGATCATTGCATGCACATGAGCACCTGCTATGCAAGGTCTCGATTCTCCCATCTTTTCTAAGCCACCAACCCAGCATTTCAGGCTGAAGATCGATATCCAGCAGGAATTACAGTAATTCCAGGAGTTTTGTAACATACAGAGGAAGATGTCATGCCACCCTTCTACCCACTAACCCTGTTCCAGGACAGAGCTCCCAGTCTTGCACTGGACACGCTTCTACTGAAAGCTCTCACAGTGCTCCTCAGGGCGAGGGCTCCTGAAATGCACACGCTCCAACGTGGAGAGACCCAGCAGGCTCAGCTCAGAGGGTCTCTCGCTCAGAGGGTGACACCCCTTCTCAGGAGGGGATGAGGGCAGTGAGGCTTACAAAGGAATTGCCTTCCACAAAGCTCAGAGACCCTGTTTCTTACTCCTGATGTCTGCACTATTGCTCCCAGACAACAGGCTCAACCACCTCCTGCCTGCCCCAACATCACCAAGGTTGAATCTGGCACTCAGGGACTCGGTTGTCAAGGCTGAGCCTGATTTTCTGGGTACAGACCACATCTGGGAAGCTGATGCTTAGATCACAGCCCACAGACCCCACACGCACCCCCAGTATTCACCTGTAAGCCAATTTCCCTTACATAAGGTGCTACTACAGCACAAGGGCACGAAGCACAGATTTTACAGCTGCCAAACCAACATGCTGATCAAACACATTCCTTACCTCAGGAAGCAAAGCATACAACCCCAAATCCTCAGTGCTTAGCTTGGACTAAAAAGATACCACCCCTTCCACCATTTTATCCCAGCTTCCTCAGGAGCAAGCTGACCTGGAGGTTGGGCTGAAAGTGGGTGCACGCACAGTTTCACCACTATCAGCTAACTTCAAAGAACATCAAAGACAATTATTTTCTACCAACTTCATGGAAACAGGCAGCTAGGTGGCAAAGGATGCCAGACGCAGCCATTCAGGAGGTTTATCTCCAGCAGATTTTAATCCCATCGGCCCTTTTCCCCAATCAATTATAGCAGCCTCTATGTTGCCAGGAAAATAATGGGAGGGAGAGACTATAGGTATAAGCAGACATAATAGAATCCTAATTTAATTAGGGAAGTACTCAATCAACCAAGAGACATAAATACAGAGGAAACCAGGTTTAATAGTTCTGGTGCTTGCCCACTTCGTTCCTGATTACTGGGGGAGGGATTAAAAAAAAGTTAAAAAAAAAAAAATCAGTAATCTTAATAGCACAGTTGTAGTTTGCTCTTTCAGAAAAAGCTAGTAACAAAATCAACCAAAACTCCAGAGCTTCCAGAAACATGGTGCTCACAATGGGCAAGTATGAGCTCATGATGGGATAAGCCTGGTTCTGGCTCAGCTGGGGTTAGAGAATACCAACTACAGCTGGTCCAGCCTCATGGGAAGTTTCTGACCCTGGTTCTCCAGATAGATTTACCTCAGGGTTCACAAAATCACAGAATGGTAGGGGTTGGAAGGGACCTCCGAAGATCATCGGGTCCAACTCCCCTGCCAGAGCAGGAAGAAAACTAGGGCAGATCACTCAGAAATGCATCCAGACAGATCTTGAAAGTCTACAGAGGATACTCCACCACCTTTCTGGGGAGCCTGTTCCAGTGCTCTGCAGCCCTTACCGTAAAGAAGTTCTTCCCCATGTTGAGGTGGAACTTCCTGTACTTGAGCTTGAATCCATTGCCCCTTTTACTATCACAAGGCACAAAAGAAAGGATGTTGTCCCTGCCTTGACACCCAGACCTCACGTATTTATAGACATTAATTAGATCCCCTCTCAGTCTTCTTCTCCAGACTAAACAGCCCCAGGTCTCTCAGCCCTTCCTCCTAAGGCATGTGTTCCAGCCCCTTCATCATCCTCACAGCCCTCTGCTGGACTCTCTCAAGTAGATGTCTGTCCCTCTTGAAGTGGGGAGCCCAGAACTGGACGCAATACTCCAGGTGAGGTCTCCCTAGGGCAGAGTAGAGGGGGTTCCTCAGTGACTCTGCCATCTCTCTTTCCCCCGTGCAGAAGGAAAGTCGGGATCACCAGGTGTAACAACACACACCAACAGGCTTGGAGAAGAAGCAAAGCCACCGGCTCCCCATGGCAGCACGAGCCCAATGGGGCTCACGCCATCTGCATGAAGCTCCATCCTTTGCTAGCCTGTCCTCGTTTGGGGTCTGCAGGCTGAGAGCCAGCTTAGCAGCCAGCGGGGTATTTCACGTTCACGCTTTAATGCCTAGATGAAGGTTTTGCCGAGAGCGTAATAGCACAAAGTGACTAATGAGGGGCCGGGGAACTATTTGGAGATTAACTAACCAATTCTGTGTTATGAAAGGGCAAGTTGTAATTTTAGGATTAGAAATCCGTATTTTGGATGTCAATACCTAGCGTGAGAAAAGGGCCAGGGGCAGTGTCACAATGACGCTCTAATCCATCCATGAGGAACCAACGGGGCACGTGGAGAACGAGCCAAAAAACAAAATACAATAAATCTGCTGCAAGCACCACCTTTGGCGTTCTCCTCTAGCAACGGGTGAGCTAATACGCACCTCTGTGCAGATTCTCCAGCTACAGCCACGAGATCTGAGCACCTACCCAATGTGGCACAGCCCACTCTACCATCAGGTGAGTTCAAGAGAAGTCCTGCACTGGACAACCATCCCCATCTCTCTGTGCAGCCTCCAAGTACTGCTGACAGCACTGATAGGCACCAGAAAAAAAAAATAAAAATTAAATGCCAGATAGAGAAAAAAACCCCAAACCTATATCATAGAATGGTTTGGATTGGAAAGGACCTTTAAATCATCTACTTCCAACTCCCCTGCCTCCCCTTTCACCAGACCAGGTCACTCAAAGCCCAGTCCAACCTGGCCTTAAGCACTTCCAGGGATGGGGCATCCACGAGTTCTCTGGGCAATCTGTGCCAGTGTCTCACCACCCTCATAGTAAAGAACTTCTTCCCAATATCTAATCTAAATCTATAGATGCAAAGCCACGTGGTGAGACTGTCTGAGCATCCCATTCCGGCACTAACCTAGCAAGACCAAGACCACAAACCACACTGCTATTCTTCCATCCCTGCCTTGGCTTAAATGAGATACTTAACCATCCCCAAAGGACTGGGACCTTTCTGAAATCCCAAGAAATCCCAGCTTCAGTATGCCCTTCATGTTTACCCATCCAGAATAAGGAGGAACCCTTTGCTACATCGTGACAGAGTCCTCCGTTCCTTGCACGGCTGCATTTCCACCAATCTCCAATAAAGACCAGCGGTTCACCATTATCCCAGTAAAGCTACAGGGGAGCAGTGGGTCACTCTCAACACTTACCATGCATGTGTGTGTATATATATATATATCTGTATACACGCATCTATCTATGCACATACATATGCACATACATATGCACACATATATATGTACATATATATAATATACACCAAGTGCTGAATCTGAACAGTACATCCTACCTGGTTTTCACCAGCCATATGATTGCTGCTGGCTTATCAGAATAACCCCCAGAGGGAAGTTTGATAGTCATGACTATTTAAGAAGAAAAACAGCCTTCTTGCTGTCTGCAGTATTCATGGCACTGTCAGAGGGTATGTTAAACACAATATTTATCTTACCAGGCACTTGGTGCTTTATGGTTTGATAGTTTGTAGCTTCCATATAGAGGGAATTTTGCAGGCTCATAAAACAAAAAAAAAAACCCAAACCAAACAAACAAAAAGCCCCAAAACCAACACAGTAACAACCCTCACTGCAAGGTGATTTACCAACACATTTTTCATTCAGTTTGGTTCCTTTTTCTTCCTTCCTTCATTCTATTTTCATCTAGTTTTCTCTCTCCCCCCTCCCCCCTTACAGTTTACATTACTTAAAATTTACAAAGTTTGAAATAAATAAAGCCAGACTGAAAATACACACTAAGTCTTCAATGCTGCAGAGGTTAAAAATAGGCTTTAAACCAGCTAATGTCAGCATCAGCATAAAAGAAAGGACACCCTGACAGCTCTAATTATTACATTCTCTTGTTTTGCACTTCTGAAGAGCAGCAATTAAATCTCTGCTTGGGCTTATAAGGAAAAAGTAAAGTGCTCTGCACCTGCAAAACAGATTCTGTACCATCGGAGAGTTTCAGCTCCCCAAAGCACATTATCCAGGGCAGCCTGCAGAACAAAACCCATCCTCCCCTCGCCAGCCACCGAGGATTTTGCAGCCGGTTCACGGGGAGGAATACTAATAATGGCAACCCCTCCTCTTCTGCCTTTGCTGGGTAGATTTATTTAAGAGAAAGCTCACTCACCATTTCTGGACAAAACCGCTGTAGACTCTGTATGTGTGCAATGCCTGAAACTGCCATATGGTGATAAAAGTAGTTTTATTCATAATCATTTTTATTGCAGTAGCCTCCGGGGACTTGAACTAGGTCACTTTCCCATCAAGGCTCACCACGAGCTGTTAAATAAGTGGTGCACACAGGGTCCTTTAAGCATCTTTTTATAAACGAGCGATTCTGTTCATTAAAAACGTAACGAGAAACAAGCGCCACAGTTTAAGAAACCTATTTTCTGCCACTCATAAATATCAATTCTTCTGATTCTTCAATACATTGAGTTCAGTGTGCTCAGCTGTTCCCTCAGCAGCATGGAGGGTGCCCCATTTATTCCCGTTACCTACCCTTGGGAAATCTGCTGGGACTGCCCTGTCCCAGAGACCTCTCCTCTCTTCTGAAGCCTGGCTGGGATCAGCCGGGAGGCTGGAAATCTCCCTGTCTCAGCGACAGAGGAGTCTCACAGATAAAACCAGGCCGGTTTCAACATACCCCTGCTTTCGTGCTCAATTCCAGACTGGCACTGAGTAAAGATGACTTAAAAAAAATCCCAAACAACATAGAAAAACCTACCCAACCCCTCCTGCGGATTCATTTCCCAAGAAAATTTAAATCCTGGAACATTTAACTGAAAACATTCTGACTATTTCACTGTGGAGTCAGGGGCAGGGTGCTGCGGGGAGCCAGGGGCCTGTGCTCCCTGGCAGGCTGAGGGACACGTCCCACCGGGGTGGCACCTACAGGCTCTGGGCTTTGGCCGCACACACTCACTCCCCACCCTCCCTTCCAAGAAACTACGTGAAAACAAAGTCAAGCTTCTCCGTGGCAAACAGACTTCTCATGGGAGTTAATTCTCATGGGAGTAAATTCTCATGGGAGTTTATTTTTTCCCCCCAATGCTATTTCCTTCATCCAGTTTTGACCAAGAGCATCTGAGCAACCCCCATCAGTGACGACGAAAGGACTTGGTATGCGCAGGAAGGGCAGGCACCAGCTGGGATGCCAGCAGAAGAAAGGCACAGTGTTTCCATGAAGCCAGTGGAAAAAAAAATAAATATATAGCTGGGAACATTTTTCTGGCAGAAACCATTCATGCATGGAAGTGAAGCACTGATAGCCAAGGCGAAAGCGAAGCTCACTGAGCCAGTTTTCCCCTTCCTCAGGGACACCTGCAAGTTGTTTTCTCTGGGAGCAGCCAGACAGGGACATAAATAAGGCTGCCCATGCTCTGTCCCCAAACCCAAGTGATCACTAACACCTCTCAGTTGATCTCGGCAAGTTTCACATCAGCCATTGACCCAAGGATCTCAAATTTCCTTCTGGAGGTAGATGAATCTCATCCATCCCGCATGGAGGTGGACCAGCCTTTCCCACCCCAACTGAACCACCACCCTAGGAGGCAGATTTAGATCCTGCCTAATGTGTTCAGCGCTCTGTTTAAAATATCTGCATCATCTTTCTCCAGCCTGAGGAAAGGACTGAGCATGCCCTAAAGCTCAAGCAGCTTCTCCAGCTGTTCTAATAAAAGACATCACCCCACGCTACCAACCTGGCTTTTCTTTTGTCCCTGCTTCATCACAGCTACAACAAGCACTACGTCTAAACGCTTTGCTTATTAAGTACACAAAAAGTTTTACATAGAGAAGCTGCCTCTACTACAGACTTCTTAAATTTACTCCTCATTTTACAGGTCACAAAGACTTTTAATGAAACCTACTGGTCTGGGAAAGAAAAGAGTTATCCCTATTAAGCAATAGAAAAATGCCCCAATCCCTCCCCAGCCCTCTATTGCTGCCCTTAGAACAAGACAACGTGGTAACACCCTTGCAAGGTAGTAGTTCATCACAGCCATAATGTCACCCAAGACAAGTCAAGGGTGTGCTTCTGGTGTTTTATCTTCACCCTGTAAGTCATGAGTTTATCTTCTGGTTGCAAGGGCCAAGTATAAAAGAGCATATTTGAAGGTGCACATCATGCCGTGCGCTCCTCCCAGCACACAAACTGCTCCACAGTCGCTGCTGGGCTTGGAAAGCTGAGGAGCATCACCAAATAACTCACGAAACATCTCACAGAATGGTTCGGGTTGGAAAGGAACTTCAAAGGTCATCTGGTCCAACACCCCTGCACGGAGCAGGGATATCTGGAACTAGAGCAGGTTGCTCAGAGCCCTGGCCAACATCATCTGGAAAGGTTCCAGGGATGGGGCATCGACCATCTCTCTGGGCAACCTGGGCCAGGATTTCACCACCCTCACGATAAAAAAATTTCTCCCTTTTATACAGTCTAAAACTCCCCTCTTTCAGTTTAAACCTGTCACTCCTTGTACTGTCACAACATGCCTGCTAACAAGTCTGTCCCCATCTTTCTGATAGGCCCCTTTAAGTACTGAAAGGCTGCAGTAAGGTCTCCCCAGAGCCTTCTTTTCTCCAGGTTGAACAAGCCCAACTCACTCAGTCTTCCTTCACAGCAGAAGTGCTCCAGCCCCCTGATCCTTTTTGTGGCCTCCTCTGGACTTGCTCCAACAACTCATGAATTTAACTCATGAAATGGAGGGAAGCACAGATTAAGAAAAAACAGACCAAAACCACCACAAAACCCAACCCCATGAACACATGGGCCAGCAGCCCTGCCTGTCTTTCCAACAGGACTCCAGCTTTTTCCACTCCTCTCCTCGCCCAGAGGGCTGGGCACTGAGCACTAACAACCCCAGTGAAAATACAGCTGCCATAACGTGTCCCTAAATGGTGAGAACCACCTTCGACTTGTATAATACTAGTACTAAAAATCTAGTACTTGCATTTCCCTGGGTGTAAAACACCTGCTTTATTTTTTAAGCCCGACGCTTGCCCTGACAGATTTCCTCCCATAGTCATGGAATGTATTTCATACCTTACAGATGTGTTCTAAAAGCCTTCTTGACCCTACGCAGTATCATTTATCAATTCCAGGTAGATTGCTCTTGTGTCAAGACAGGGCTGGAAGTTACAGTCAGTCCTGAAAGATGTTCTTTTTTTGGCAGGTCTTAGGAGCAAGCTCAGCACATTCCCATCTCCTGCTTCGTCTAAAAATAATAAACCCTCTGGAGTGAGCAGTCGGATGATCCGTGTGGAGTGCAGGCATGTGGCGTGCCCGGCCAGCTCTGCTGCTCCCACCTCCAGCCCTGTCTGCAAAACGCCAGCAGCCTGAATCAGGGCTGCTATCAAAAGGTTACAGTGCTTGGCATGACATGGAGATCTTCCCTTTGCTTCCCAGTGGTTGGCTGCTGCCCACAGGTGAAGAGGTGAGGAGGAGAACATGCACTTCACCCCATGGTACCCATAGCGCAGAAACGGGTCGTTCACCTGACCATCCAATTCACCCTCCCCCTGGACCTGCTGCTGGGGACATCATCTGGTAACCCACCTCACCTATGGAGATGGTCAGAAAGCAGCAGAGTTAAACCAAGACTTTCTCTGCTCAGCCAGAGTTACTCACACCTGCTGACTTTATGGACAAAACCAGTGCCCTCAACTTTTTCTTTTTTTTAAACACGTAAGGGTACACATTGGAAGGGACCTTCACTTGGTTCATTCCCCATCCAAGGCAGGACTACCATGATCATGACCACCCAGGTGCCAGAGCCGTCCCAGGAGAGGGAGCGTGGCTTGCACCACAGAGACACTGGAGGACACTCTACCAGCCACCAGTGACCCTCCAGCATCTCCACCAGGTCAACAGTGCTCTCCGGTAACTAGCTGGAAATTCAGACTTTCAATAAAACCAAGAGGTATCAAATTTTAACGCTCTATTATTTGCACAACTACATCTGAATTCCAGGAGGCATCCTCCAGGCTGGTAAATCTAATCTTCTACCCACGACTTTTCAATTTGCTGCTGTAATGTAGGTGCATCCTGCTCCTCTGAACAGCAGGTATGAGATTGCTCTCTCCTTCAGCGTGATAGAAGAGCACACATCCCACTTGGGTCCCTTCTGCCCATATATTTCTTGCAGGTACACAACTGAACACACCAGGATTCTCCCGGAACAGTCTGGTGGTTCATTAGAGTGGTTTTTTCATTACAGTCATTTGCTCCCTGACTCCTACAGCCATTGACTCCTCCAACGCCAACGCTCACAAGAGAAAATGGTCTCAATCTTACAGAAGGCTCTTGTTTGAACCTTAATCCTAAGACTGAGGTCGTTCATTCTCAAGGCATTAAGAAGAAAACAGGTATTAAGGGGTTAGACAAGGTCAAGAAAACACCACAGACAGGGCTTCACCACTTGCACAGGGGGTGGGCACCAGCAACACACAGGATCCACCACCAGGTCCTTCTGTGATGGGTCACTTGTCTGTCAGAGAAGTCACTCATTCATCTCTTTGCAACACTGCTGCCTTTTTGTTCTCAGATACACCATCCCTAGCTGTTCTCAAAGCAGGCAGGAAAAGTAGAGCTGACTGGGTAAAACGCTGTTTATTTAGGTGGCACAAACGAACCCTCAGGCTACGCTGAGCTCAGCTGACCTGACATATCAAAGCCTTTGACTGCTTTCCAAGCGCTGACAGCAAGGACCCTGCCACATCAATGCTGACAGCACTTGGAGAAGCACTGCCACGTACAACACTACTAACAACCCTACAGTTACAGATGAAAAGGGGAAAAAAAAAAACCCCAAAACCAAACACAAAGAGCTATTCTTACCAAAAAGGAGGATGCTTTTGGCACGATAAGGGCAGCACAACTCTGTTATGGTCTTCCCTGAAGTCATCATCAGTTCTTCCTGGCCCAAAGGAGATCAGTTTGCCAGCAAAAGAGGTGCAGCAGGACGTGTAATAGCCAAAGCTGTTTGGGTGACACCTTACCTGGCCACGGCTGAACCCACCCCAGGTCAGAGCTGAACCCACCCCACTTGGGGTCAAAGCATGGCACCTACTGGTTTTTGCTGCTCACTGGGGAGAAAGGACCAGAAGCCCCATTGTTTCTACAGCAAACCCACATTACCCTGTCCACTCTCTCCAGAAAATAACACACCCCTGGACACTTGGGAGATGGAGGATCATCAAAATTCAGTCATTTCTCCCCAAAAAGGGAATGTGTTTTAAGCAAAGAGCCAAGGAAGCAAGGAGGGGGTGAGGGAAGGGATGCAAAGCAGCTGCTTCGTAGAGTTTAGTCTTTAATTAAAAGGGTCAAACAGAATATTTTGAACACCACGTGGGTATAATTTAAAGAGCAGTTTGCAAAATGAGTTTTCATCTTCAGTTGCGGGGTTTTATGTATTAACAATAAATAGAATTTTCTTATTGTTTCCACAGGATCCAGCCTTGGTTAAAAATCACAGCTTTTTGTACAATAGTGCAGCCAAGGCTGACATCAAACTGTCTGTCCAGAAGCCATTCTCTGAAGATCACAGATAAACCCTGGGTCAGAAAAAAAATACCATCTTTCAAAGCTGTGCTGAAAAAGCACCGTTTCCCACCAGTGATGCAGACAGGTACAAACGGAGCAGGGCCCAGCCTAGTGACACATATGCCACAAACTGTGGAGGGCACGGGGACAGCTTTGACTCCACTCGCTCCATTTCAAGCCAGCACAAAGGCTTTCCATCCATCCATCCATCCATCCATCCATCCATCCATCCATCCATCCCAGTACTTTTTAAAGGTGCTTCCCAGGTCACCTCCAGCTAAATGCACTGTTCTGCCACTGCAGTCATCTACTCCCCCTTGTCCTCTCTGGTGCTGCCCCCGGGGGTCTGTGGCGAAGCTGAGCAACGTGGCCCCTCACAGACCCTTTCTTAACCAGACCCTATGTACTACACAAGGACCCACTCAGAGCTTCGCAAGGCTGACAAGCCTGTTCAGCAGCGCCCTGGGGAGACAGGAAAATGCGGTTTTGGCTTCAATTACCCAAGAAAATTAATAAAGTGAGCAATGTCCCCATTGGGCTGACAGTACCAATGAGACATGAGAGGCACAGAAAGGTCAACAGCCCAGATCCTACCAAAACCATGTGACACCGCAGAAACATTCAGCTCTTCAATCTTAGTCCTGTGCTTTAACCACATACATCTGCCCCTTTTCAAGCTGTAGCCCACTGACTAATCCTGCAGCAAGGAAAACCCAAAATGTCCCTTCTTCCACAAACAAAAGTTTCTCAGCACCACAGTTTGATGACTTAAACAGCAAAAAAAGTCACGAGGAGTCACTATTGAAAGCCCTTTCAGAAAGATGCCCACTTAATTACCAAACCACCACAGAGCCCAAAGTCATCCCAAATGCATCAACAGAGCAAGAGATGAGTCATGTCAGGAAATGCCAGGAGCATCTCTGTCACCAGCCACAAAGGCACGGCCAGTTTTTTCTCCAGACAGGAAGAAAAACACGGGATAATATGAAATGGACCACATCAGCTACTGGACATGAGGTAGGAGAACATTAAGATGGCCTGCAAAATTTGTTTGTATCACTGAAAAAGAAGAGGAGATGTTTTTCAACGTGGTGCTGTGTAGAAGCATCCTACTTCTTTCCTCGTCACCGCTTCAGAGAGCGCACAGAGAACGCTCCTCCAAGAGTAAATTATTTAGGCAGCCATCTCAGCAAGTTATTTCCGCTCATTTCCGAGGAACAATACAGCTCGACCTGGGATTTAAACCAGCAGCAATGAAATGGTGCCCAGTTGACTCCACCTCCAGACAACAGGCAGAGGATGAAAACACCACCATGAAACCACCACTAATACCGGAGGATGCAGCATATGCTTGACATGGCTTAAACATGGGCATGAAACTAGAGGAGCTGTGGCTCTCCAGTCAAACCTGCTCCATTTTCATATTCTGGATGGCTTTCCTCCTAGAAAACAGTTGGGTTTCCTATGTTTACCTGAATGACTCTAATCTTGTTGTGGCAGTCTAGAGGATGATGCAAGTTAAACATCATCGTTTGGCTGCAAGTTTTATGAGGGAATAGGGCTGCCAAATCAGACCACTGCGATGCTAGGATCTGACAGCTGCAACAAGGGCAATTTCAGTTAGGGAAAGATAAAAATAAATAAAGACAGAAAAGGAAAAAAAGAAAAAAACAGAGAAACTATACATTACAATAAGGAAGGGAAGCAAGAAATGCAGCTACCACTTAAGACAGAACTTGGTCATTTGCCTGTTTTGATGCCCTCTTCAAACCAACATGACGTGCCTCGTGTTTTTAATTGCAGACTGGAAGGGAGTCAAGACAAGAGTGAAAAAGCCCAAGGTCAAAGCACAGCATCCACTTGCCTGGTTGCAAGAGACTTTTGCAAAGTTACAGAACCAGAGATAGGACCTGGCCAAAGCCTCCGGCAGCACTGATGGCGGCACACATGTTCCTCCTAAAGCTTACTGAGATGGTTTCAAGTCTCAAGCACATAAACCCTGCATGGAAAGAGCCTGTGTTGCGATGTGACAGCCACAGCGGGCAACAACCTGATACCCTGACCCCAATCCACTCTGAATTCTGGGTGATGGAAAGATGCTCTGTAATTAATGAGTCTAGAAAAAAAGTCAGATCTATTCGAACATTCTCCACCACAGAGGTCAATCCTCTCTGCTGCCACCAAACTCCTGTGGGATTATATAAAGTTAAGCCAGAGGAAAAGGAAAAAGAAAAAAAATCTGAATTGTCAGTAAATCCAGCTCTTCAGCCATTTAACAAGGCTGCAAGTCTATTCCAGAAGTATTTTCTCACGAACCAGTCTGAGAATTAAAAAGATTCAGAGTCCATCTAGCTCCAGCCCTTCCTTTATCCTTTCATCTTCCTCAGCATGAGATCCAGAGTCCAGCTCAGGCAAACAGCCACCAAGGTTGTCCCTCATTCACCCAGGTGAAACAGCCCCACCACAGAGGTTCTTGTTCTTCAGGGCACCTGGCCAAGTGGCCAAGAGGGACTCACTGCTGCTGCTCCCCGAGAAGAGCATTTGGGAGATGATGTTCTCTGCAAATCCTTTCCAGTTTTACGTTTATCTTAAAGGCATGTACATTCAGCAACTAAATATTAGATGCATTCCATGTCCAGAAATACAACTTTCATTTTTGCTTTCCGAAAAAGGAACTCAGTTTTAAAGCCAGAAAGCCCTTGGTGTATGTGGATGGTTTGGAAGCAGGGCTGAAGCCTGGTGGTCAACAAGCTAGTGCTGAGGAGTGTATTTTTAAAACTTGCACCTTGCAAGGTCTTGGCAACATTTCCTTTTTCATCTGGACCTCATCACAATTATTTTTTTGTCTCTGCTCATGACCAGCTCATCACAACGGTCTCTACCAGGACCTAGCCCTGAAGACAACTTTTGGAAGTGTCAAGCAGTGTCATGGGAGAACCACTGTCGCTCAAGGAGGGGAGGAAGAGAAGTTCCTCCCCAGTGTCCAGTGCAGCTCCCTGTCTGCATGAATAAGCGCAGTTAAAAAAAATAAACCACCCAAAACTGTGTTGAAACTGCAGACACCTAGTAGCAGAAGCCCCTCTATGGTGTGTGCAGCAGCTCAGCACTCAGCTGTCACACTGGGCTGGTTCCCTATGCTTTGTGGCTTCCAGGTACCCTTGGTGGTCCTGCTAGGTCCATGATACTCAAGAGTCAACATCTCTCATAACCAGCAACTAAATACACACCGACATGCAGCAGAGCCATCACCCCAAAGATGGCTTGGGCAGCAGAGTTGAATCCTCCAGCTGCAGCTCCTATGCCAGAGAGGCTTCACGTTTGCCTTCCAGGGATGTTCACATTAGCCCTAATGAAGACATCTACCGAATACAATTCCTTTTTGAGCTCCTCCTCTGCTACACATACCAATCCCTGTTGTAGGACAGTGGGTGCCCATCAGGGTTGGAAGGGACTGGCAGTCAAACGTGACCCCGAGGTGGCTCCGGGCCCAGGAGGTGAACCCGCAGGCGGGCTCCTCGTCGCAAGCAGCAGCAAAGCCTCTGACTCGCCTGCCCTCGCTTCCTCGTGACCCAGTTCCAGGCTGCTAAACTGGATTACGGCTCCAATTGATCCACTTGGTTTTCCACTTCGATTTTGCTGGTGAAGCAGTAAAAGAGGTCATCCCTCCACTGTGACTGCTGAGGCAGCTTCCTACCCACCAAAGAGTGGAGCTTATCTCCTTGGAGCTCCTTTCTAGTAAGCGAAAGATAAAAAAAAAAAAAAATCTAAAAAAAAAAAAAAAAAAAAAAAAAAGAAAGTGTGAGAAACTACACATGTTCCTGGATACACAGAGCACCCAATCTGTACTCACAAGGCTTAAAAGAAAAAAAAAAATAGGTCTATCAGTACGTACTACAGACAGTATTTTATTTTATCTCTACAGTATAGTCCACACCAGCATCCATCACCCAGATACCGATGATGTGCTGAAGGACAGACAGTTATTGTCAGCAGGAGATACCCACTGCAGCTGAGGATTCTGCAATTACTGTTTCTTAGAGGAAATGAAAGATTTATTATTCACATAACAGTCAATGAAGGTCTTTTCTGGAGTAGAAATAGTGGTTTACTTACAGGCCTTCATCTGCATGTCACATTGTATTATGCAAGATTAAGTGGTTTAATTTTTTTCAAGCTGTGATTTTCGGTAATGTGTGGATTCTCCAGCAGTAATGAAAAGGACAGAGGCTACTTGTACTCGCTGCTGTGTCCTCCCCAGGCAGCCTGGTAGAGGGGTACCAGTGGGGACTCTCTCCTCCTACCCAGACAGCTTCTGGCTGTATTTCTTCCAGTTATGAATCCACAGGTAGAGAAAATTTATATCCCGTCTTCGGAAAAAGGTCTTCAGCTGAGATCAAAGCAGTTAGCTATAATTGCAGCAAGAAGACTGCAGAATGAATCCTAATTTATCAGTAGGGATTCTTCACCCCCTTAAAGTATGTACCATCTACAGCAGGCAGGAGAGGTAGGAAGGCAGGAGAAAATAGGTCTGTCATTAGAAAAGCTGCCCTCACTTGCAGCTTTGCCATTAGCTACAACAGGAATTTGAAATGCAAGATAAAATGTTATTAAATGACTCCCTTAAAAAAAAAAAAGACTTTTAAATGAAGAACACCGCACACCCCAAGCCATGGGATCCCACTGCTGCAACCTGCTCCATCCTCTTCCTCCCAGCTTCTTGAGAAAGCTGAGCCTGGGCTGCTTAATTCCAGAATGAAGCAGAACCTGGCAGACAAATATCACAAGATCCAGCGACTACAAGATGAAGATGGACGAAGGCTAATGGGAAATAATGCACAGCATTTTGAAGTGAGAGTAATTAGTCGCCAACAGGGATTAACGGTGGAGCAGAGGAGCTGCTGGTGCCTGAAGGCTTTACACCACAATTAAAAGTTTGATCCCAATAAGATACCCAACCCACCATTGTGCCCATGACACATCAATTTACAGGTTGTGTCCATCATCTGCCAGATGACAAGGTAAGTCTGATCGCCCTGAGATCGAGGGTTTCACAAAACCAGAAAACTCTTTCACAAGGATCATCCTGCTCTGTGCTAAGCTAAGCCACGCCATGCTGCTGCCCGGCCCAGGGGGACAAGTGTGAAGGTGAGCTCTCACACCTTCGTGCTTTAAGCTGCGAGCTGTCCAGCTGCAGGATGGCAAATGGGCATTACCCAGCACAGCTACCCTTGCTTACAGCAGGGGAGCATCTGGCCTATGGATCCCTTTTATTTGTTTCCCACCAGAAAAACATCCTCCCTGCATGCAGAAAGTACAGGCCAAAGAAGCTGCTGCAAGCTGTAACCCAATGGACAAGTGAACTCATGGAGCTGCACCCTCTTGTTGACACTCACAAATCCTAATTAGTGGATTGAATTCTCTGTTGAAAAGCCCAGGAGGCACTCTGCCACCACACCAGCACGGGGGGCCAAGACCTACCTCACCTCATCTCCACTGCAGTATCTCAGGGCTACAACATCCACCCCATCATTAAAGCCCTCCATCGTCATCAATAAAATAAGGAAATGAATTCCAGCCTTCTAAAAACAGATAGAAATGATCAATATAACCAGCTCCCAGCCCTGACAGAAAAAGACATCAGGTGCAGCACTGCTCATCATAGAATGGTTTGGGTTGGAAGGGACCTTAAAGATCATCTAGTTCCATCCCCCCTGCCATGGGCAGGGACATATCCCACTAGAAGGCTGTCATCCAAGCCACTCCTTGTTCAGCACCAGCCTTGGCCATTCAAGCCCATCCCTCATGTTCTCCAACATATAGCACATGTTATCTCAAATGCTGGCCAAGTCTCTTGAAGAATTAGTTACCGTGCTGAGATTTTCACTCTCCCTTTCAGCACATCCCAAAGACCCCCCAGTTTAAATACCTTCCACTGAAGAGTCTCACCAGACCTCCTGCCTTGGCCCATGAGTGTTCCCATCCAGTCATGTCTGAGGAGCAAACTCCCATTGCAAGAAGGACGGGGACTGGATCAGCTGGGCTGTTTGGGGAGGAATCTGACCAGTTCATCCTGAGTGTACCTGACCTGTAGTATGATGACAAACTACAGGAGTCATGGCTCTGCTACCTGAATGCTGAAAGTGCTCTTCATTGCATCCTCTCTTTTCCAGCCCAACTCCCATTCCTCCTTTCTCCATGTGGGAACGTGGTTCCAACTCCCCAGATTTGCAAATCCAGGGATAGGTGCTGTATTTACTGAGAAACACCAGATGTAGACACTTCCAGGATTTATCTATCATTTTATAGAATCATAGAATACCAGGTTGGAAGGGACCTCAAGGATCATCTGGTCCAACCTTTCTTGGGAAAAGCACAGTCTCAATAACAGAATCTAGGTAACAGGTATAATAACAATAGGTATGATTCTATTAGGTACATATCTTGCCAACCAGCCTTGCAGGAAGTCCCTCTGAATTCATCTAAATGGTGTCTGAGCTACAGTGACTCACTTGTGGGTCTCACTGTCACGTTTGTACATGGTTATCCCACCCACATTACCCACTAGCCTCGGTCTGCTCTGCTGTAAACCAGCCACACCGACTTACCCTTCATGTTACAAAAAAAAAGATAACTCATCTGAAACAGAGGGTATCAGAAACCCAGCAGGCACACACCTCCCACACCAAGCCTGCACCAGCCACGTTTGTCCTATCAACAGTGCAGGGACAGTGACAGCATTCAATCCAAAACCCCGCCAGATTGGTTTTAGAAGTCCCACGTTTTTAGCAAAATGAATGCAGTGTTGCTCCTCACGTTCCCAGATACTCGGCTATTCATCTCTCAAAGCCACCAACTCCCCCCCCACACCATCCACAGAGATTTCTGGGAAGCGGCACGATGCTGCTGCTGCTGCAGCTCCGCGCTGCCAAAACAAGCAAACGGGCTAAATTAGTGATACCGTAATAAACGCAACCCAAATACGAATTAAAAACTCCAGGTGAACTCCCAGGATTGCAACAGGCTGCCGGTGGGGATAAAACCTTCATAAACGTGGCTGCACAGCTGGGTGACTCCTCCTGCAGCTCTGTGGTGACTTTCCTTTGTGCTACTTCCCTGATAACTGAAGTGAATCATATAAATGAGGGGCAACAAGAAAACCTTCCTTTTGAAAAAACTTGGCACCCTCTGGATCTTCTCAATGTTACAAGATAAGAGTCGGACACTCTAAACATCCTTGATCCAAGTGTGTTTCCCTGGTTCCTTCGAGCACTAAGGAAGGAAGAGATGTAGCATAATCCCAGGCACCAGACTACCGCTTCAACTCTTCACACAAGTTTTAAGCTGAATTTAGATGTTGCACAAACTTTGGGCCCAGGCTGAATTCCCGCTTGTGAACATACCATGGGAGTCTGATCATCACTTCAGCAGTTCTTCAACGCAGGAGAATAAAAGAATATATAACAAAAAAGAAAGTGCACCCATCATACACTCGACCTCCCCAAACCTGCAAGCTAAAAGGGAGAGAATAAAGAACTGTATTTTCCCCTTTTCCCTCAGCCTAGCATTAAAAAGACAAGATACACTCCCAACTCTAAGCCTCTATGAATGAAAAACTAGCAGAGTCAATAAAATGTGAAGTAAACTTAATTCATTTTTACTATATGACCTACTTTCTGCAGGTTTTGATTCACATGAGCAGCTAGAGCTTCAAGGTGGTGATTCGGCAAGGTCTGTTCATTAAAGTCATTCTTTTCTTTATGGCTTTCGGCTTCAAGGGATAAGAAAACACATTTCTGTCAGAGGCATTCAGCGAAAAGGTCCCCTTGGCACAAATCTTGCAGCAGCCATGGAAAAAAGGGTATGAATGTAAATGCTGCTTCTGAACTGAAAGATGATGGGAATGGAGAAAGGCTTAATTGCCAGCCTCAAACACCCATGGGCTCACACCTGAAGCCCTGCAGGGAGGGCAGGGATGCTTGGGGACGACAAAGGTGATGGTCCCCACTCTCCTCACAACCCCTCACTGCAGCTGTGACTCAGCTGCCTGCCTCCCAGGTGCCCAGCCACCACGGATCCCTGCTGCCTACTAAGGAACAACATCATCTCAGTGCCTGTTTGCTCTGACAGGTCAGGATGTGACCCCAGGGCGCAGGGCCAGGACCCCTGTAACACTGCCCTAGCAGTAGCAAACCCCTTGGGGCTTCCATCCCTCCCACACTCTTACTCTCTGATAATTGACACAGCCTTAACAGCTTAAAAATTATTTCCCACCCCCCCACCCCTGTCTCCAGAGGAAAAAAAGGAATTTGAATTCATCTGCTGGCTCTTAGCTCTTCTTCACACTCAACTAGTCCTGGAGCAATAACTGGGAATGGATCTTAGACAAAAAGCATTGTGGAATGTGATTTTCCATTTTGACTCAAGCGATCTCTCCCCTCCTGCATCGCAGCAGGAGCATCTGCAGGGTCTCCTTGGCCATCACCCCTGCCAAAAGCGTACATCTACACTTGTAAGCCAGGGACAGACAAGTCTATGTAGTCTCATGGGAGAAAAACAGTATCATTTTATCTCCTGATCACGTGAGTGACAGTAAAATAAAGAGGAGCATGGTTAACTTGGAGCAGGCTCATAGGCACAAAACACTTGCCCAGTATTCACCCTTAGACACCCAAGCAGCCCTATTTGCCTTCAAAAGGACTGCTCCTACACTTGGGGCAAGCATCAGGAATAACCACATCAGGAACTAATATAGATGAGATTGATCCAATTCTCATTAAATAATGGCAGAGGTGATCTCCCTTCCTTACTGCAACACCAAGCAAGCTGGGTGCCTCACCTCTATGCTGCCCAAAGTCGGTCAAACCGTGGGGAGCTCGAGTTAAACAACAAGAGTTGTTTGCTTTGCAAGACCGACATCTCATTCTGTTCAGAATAATATCTGTTTTTACATGTTTTGCAAGCCAACCCTGATATCATGTAGCTGTTCAGAGCAGCATCCCTATTCCCTGTGCTGCCCAGGGCAGCCAGGATCCCATGGGGCAGGGAAGGACAGAGGAATGCACGGATCCCTCCGCTGCAGTTTCCACTGGCTGCTCAGTCCCAGCTTCAAGCACCTCCCCCAGCATCATGCAAAATTATCAAGAAACAGTATTTTGACAAAGGCTGTGAACATCCTACCAGGACGGTGTGTGGATGAGAAAGGGGAGCCTTGGAAGACCTCTTGTTAACCCCCTCCATGTCAAGTGAGAAGAGCTGGCTGGGACAGCAGCAGCTCCTGCTGCAGGGACACATGAAAAACAAAGCAAGACCCCAGAAAGCCAACCGAAGCTCAAAAACATTACCTTTCCCATACAGGTATTGCACTATATACACATTTTGGGATAAGAAAACAAACAAAAACACCCCACAGAAAACCAAACAAACAAACAAATAATGAAAGAAAGTTAAAAAACAGAAGGTAAGTTTTTCTCCAAGGAAACTATCATTTGAGTATTTTTGGGTCAGTAGAGTTTCCTTCTCCCATCACCAAAGCAAAAGATCTGGGAGAAAACATCCTTCTTGAAAAAAGGCAGGGAATAATTTCTGTGTTGAGCCCAGAGAATGAAGGATTAAATCCTCTGAAGCTCAACTGAATAAAATGCTGCGTGAGCGTTCAGGTGGAGCTGAGACTGACCTTCAAGCCCAGCCTGGCTAACCCTAACCTTCTCATAAGGGAGATTAAATAAAAATAAAAAATCATGCCCTGTGCCTTGGTATTCTGATGGACACAAACAGCCTCCTGGCATCAGCCCTGGCCTGCCAACGGTCAGTACATTCACGCCTTAACTTATTTCTGTCACCTTGAAGCAAAACAGGCAGTGATATAAATGAGTATTTTTCATCTTCTGAGCGCAATTGGGGGATTATTCAAAAATAAGTTGCTGTCGGCCTCCTAGGAGACATGAAAAGGTCACAGAGCAGGCTGCAGAATATTTTCCCAGCCTTCCTCAAGAATATTTAAACCTCCATGGTTTCTCTATTTTAAGGCCTTTCTTTGGGACTTTTTCCAAAAGTTCCCAAAAATAATCAATTAAAATGAAAGTGCTTCACAGGAGGACACATAAGGACAGCAAGCGTCGTCAGGAAAACAGATCTTGGTACTTCTATGAACTCTGGCAGCAAAGACCCAGGCAGATGGAAGCAGCAGCAGCGAGGGAGCTCAGCTCAGCTCGGCATGTGCCTGAAGGCAGCGGGAGGGCACCCGTCCCACCCAGCACCGACCTCCCTCCGGCACCGTGCTCGCCATCCCTCCGCCTCTGCCCAAGCAGAGCAGCCCTGTGGGACCTGTGCCAGGGGCAGGAGACACCAGGGTGGAAATCGAGAGCAGAGGAGGGGTGAAGGGGACGAGGCAAGCTGCTGGGAAGCTGCCAATGCCCAGCATGGAGAAGCGGCGGGAGCGAAGTGGCCCATGAGTCACAGCTCTGCACCACTCGCCGCTGCCCTCCCCTTCGCACTGCCTCCACTAGTATCTTCACTGATATTCCTCTCCCCTTTGGGTTTTTTCCCTCCTTTCTGGACTCCCTGGCTGTTCAATTGCTAGAGCCAGAATACCTTCTGCAATCAGGGAGACGGCCCACTCCCCACAGCCACAGTGGAGAGGCATGTGGCATGAGGACTCCTATTTTCCACACATTCAGTCCCAGAAAATCCTTGAAGGAGATTTGCTACAAGGTGCAGTAACAAAGCAGGTTTTCAGCATTTTGATTCATGACTCTGACTCAGGCTCTAAAAGCCTCTATTTTTTCCACTAGCTCCTGACTAACGGATGTCTCCAGCCTCTCCAGCGGCTTCCTTTGCACGGGGACTCAAGTAACCTCTGGCGCAGGCTGAAAACGTCCTTTTCTTCTCCTTTCACCTTAATTATTACAAATGTTATTATTTCGTTTTCAATATTAAACCAAATTCACAAAGCCTGGAAGCCTAAGTTGCCCCCACTGTGGCACTCCTGCTGATACCTACGTGAATGTGCCTACCCAGAAGTTGATGGGCACAGTTTCACAGTGTCCTGCTCCAGATATCATAGCTCAGTGCAAATCTTTGTGCTATGAGACCACCTCTCAGGCTGGGATTTGATGAAGATGCAGGCTGGGGATGTGCCCCAGCTGGAACACGGTGGACCAACTGACAGGAGATGCACAGACGTGCCAGGGTTTGAAGGGGCATCACCTCTGTTCAGCATTTGCAAAGGACCCAGCCTGTCCCAGCTTATGGAAAGAGCTCATGTATAGTACCAAATGTAGGAATTCCTTGTCAACACCCCATAAAAGAGGTATTAGAAGCTATCTGAAAAGAGCAAATGCCACCCATCTTTGAATATCTGGCAGATGCAGCCTGGGTAGATACATACAACTGCTTTAGTTCTTTCCACCAGCTGACAGGTAGCATTTAAAGTCAGCTGGGTAATTCAGCCTTGTCTCCCCACCTCTGCTGCTGGCAGAGGGGTTGGTTACCTTTAGAGAAAGAGGTTTGTCCCATTCCAACACCCTATACAGGCCACAGGCAGAGACAAAGATGCCACCAGCACAGAAGGGTCAGGCCAGGGTCTGCAGAAAGAGATTTGCTGCTCTGACTGGCAGCTATGGTTTCCATGGTTAAGCTTTCATACAGAAGTCAAAGCCACCTGCATACAAAGGGAACTAAATCAGTTTTAAGCAGTGATCCCCACAGCGCTACACAGTCACCTTCCTCTTTAGAAAAATGCTGCTCTTCACAGATGCCTTCTGCTTGTTGAGATCTAAGGCATGTCTGCATCCTCCATAAGGGAGCACAGCTGGTGCCAGGCCCTGCAAACACACAGATTGCATGTGACTCCACCAGAAACCATCCTGGGTATGGGTAATCAGTGTCCACTCAGCTCCCTTTTATCAATTCTTCAAAGTAGCCCCGATTCTGTTAAAGGGGACCTTGTTCCTACACCAAGCCAGTCACAATACAACTTGCTAATATCAGTTCTACACTTGAGTAGGGTTTCTCCTCCGCTGTAGAAGACAGATCAACGACTCTGTAGGACCTCAAGTCCTGCAGGGACCACAGCTAAATCTGCAGCTACCGAAAGGGCCTCCTCCCTTTGCACTATGACCAGCAAAGGCTCTTTAGAAGATGAAGCAGCTGGAAAGCTTATTCCCTCCAGCTAACAGCCTACTCTATGCTGAATGCTGAGCCAAGATACGCTGCGAGTTGTCTTTTTTCAGCAGCAGTTTCCACTCAATACTGACCCCAAAGCCAGTTCCTCCTTCCTTGAAGTCAGTCAGACCTTGGGATCCCAAGGCAGAGGGTATCTGCTATAGGATGGCCTGAGCACACACAGGGCACGTATCTCAGGTGAAGGGAGTAATCTGGATACTTCAGCAAAGGAGTTGGTGCTTACCCGAGCATGTCCTGCCACCCTTACGCCTCTTAACCTGTTTGCTGAATAGAGTGTTTCTCTGCTTCAGCTGCACCTCTGCTTTTTCCACTGGGTGAACCTCTTTTCTTTCACACTATTTTCTGCACTTCCATTCCTTTTGCTAAAATCAGCAGTTTATCTTGTGGTAGTCCCTAATGGTGGGCATCAATAAAACATGACCAGCCTCCCAAGTCTTTTGTTTTCCAGTCAAACACATTTGCTTTCTGCCTTGCAGTACTATTTTCCTTTAAGCACTGGCTCAGCTGGAGGACTTGTGCATCACTGCTGCTGGGCTGACATCATTTAGATGGATGATGTGCGACCCTTCACCCCCGAGAGCTGCCTCGCTCCTCCATCACTCCGAGGTGCTCATCTATTACAAACATTTCCTTCCACATTTTCCTTTGCTGCTCTAACAAAATATTAGCACCCCAATCAGATGCATTATATTTGCTACATGGTTTTAGGTACTTCTGCTCCACAGTTCTATTAGAAGCCTTTGTACCCATTAAGGCCTGAGAGAATGAGTGCCAGTGGCCTTTTGTAGGTCAATCCACAAGAGATCAAGAGAGCGCAAGACATTCCGTCTATTCAAATTACTCATTTTACAGTATAATAGTATGAATATTAATATTGTCCATTGAAGAAGTGTGTTAATTAGGATGCTGGCAGTTTTCTGGACCACTGCCACCCAAAGTGAGCACTCAGGGGTACGTGACTACTCAAGCCGAGGTCCCAAATCGCTGTTAACGACAGCGGCATGCTCAGTTCCACCACAGGAGCCAAATAACCAAAATAATTAACGAGGGAACGATCTACAGAGGGTTAACTTTACTTATTTTTCCTCTACTAATTTCAGTTATTCCCCTTCCCAGAAAAATAATATTTCACCAGACCACAAATAATTTGCATAGCACACATGTGCTAGCGGCTGGGAGGTTCTTAAGCACACAGAACAAATGCCTCATTAATAACTAAGCGCCAAGAAATGCGGAAAGAATTTTGTACCAGACTACCAGAAACCATAGTAGCTTACTCTTCTGACTCTTGCCTCAGATTCAACGCTGCGCTCCTTTGATAAGGCTAGCTTGGGCAGATGGCAATATGGAGAAGGCAATGTCCACATAGGTACAAGGAGGACATACCTGGGAGGTTGTTACAGATCATACACAATTTTCTTACACTGGTAAAGCTTCCACAAGCTCCAGATCAAGTCTGGTCACTACTAGAACACAGAGGATCTTTTAACAGATACGATGTTCCCCCTTCCCAGTTTCCATATCTATTTTTATCCCACAGCATGGGTGTGCAATCTTCACCGTAGTCTGCTGATCTCAAGCTTAACCTTCATTTTCTGCTAGCAAAATGAAAGGTCTGCCACAGAGCAGACACCAGTGAGGTCTCACCGATGCACTGGTATTTATGGACCTGATGAATCGGGTGTCGGCAAGCATCTTGCCACTGAGGAAGCAGGCAGACACATGGTCTTGGGTACTGCTGACCCCAGAACACTGCCATCTGTTTCCCCAAAATGCTTGAGATGTGCAAACACATTTTTCTTCTGCTAAACAATAAACCCCAAACCTTTTGGAAGCTTTTGCAAGAATAAGATTTGCATCAAAGGGTCCAATCTGAATAAAAACACCATACACTGTGGTTGGCTGTGGTGTTTTCCCAAGGTAGAGGAAAAGCACATTAGACCCCCTAGGCCTCGCTTATTCTGCTTCAGAGGAGGTATTTTCCTTTGGGATCACTTTAAGTTGGGAACATGAATTCAAGTTTTCCACCTGTGAAGCCACTGCCATGGTTCTAAAGGGTCAAGTCCTTCTAATCCTTGGAGATGGTGTAGCCAAAACCTATTTTCACAAACTGTGAGTTTCCCATCATGGTGGGACTGACAAAACTTACAGATCACCCTCTTCAACATACTAAGAAATAGTAATTTTGGCTCATATCCATCAGCGAAGAGATCCATTTTCACTTGCAGGACCTTCAGCAAAGCATCGTAGCCCCATTTACAAGAGCTGAAACTTGAAAACATCTGCCAAGACATGAGGACTTCATTTTCAGATGCTCTCAGCACTCTGATGCACAGTGTATGTCAACAAAAGAAAGAGGTCTACCAGCACAGCTGAAGGTCAGGTCCCCTTTTGCCTCGGTATAAACTAAGGCACCTAAAATAAAGCAGATTTCTTTGAGCTTGGATGACCAGGACCTCTGATTTTCAGATTCCCAGCCCGCAAATGAGATTTTGCACGTGTGTGTACACACACAGTCTGGGGGTGAGAGAGAGGTTCAGACACAAACATCTGCAGGCTGTTGAAGACCCTGAGTTGGAAGCAGCTGCAGGAACCTCTGATAATTCCCCAGGTTACTGAGCACTCTGCTGCTTAAATCTCTCCCCGGCCAGAGCTATCACTTGTCACCCACCAAAAGCTAATCCTCTTTTTTTCTGATTTCGTCTCTATCTTCTCTTTTCCTCCCCTCTCTGTACGAGCGCAAAACACCTTTAATCTTCATTTCAGATGTACTTTTCATGATGTTGCAGATGTGTTATCTGCAGCTGACAGTATTTGCCACGTATTTCTCCTTAAAGGACACTGCTTGACCTTGTAACAGCTTCCAAGCCTCCAGCTTTAGAGGCTGAGCCTTTCTATTTGAACAGCTCACAAGTAATCACTTTTTTATATCCATTATTAGCCATGAACCAGCAAACCCGGCTTTGGGTTTGGGTTTTTTTTTTTGTTGTTGTTGTTTTCTTTTTTTGTTGTTTTTTTTTCCTCTGAATGCAGCATTTTTCCCAGGCAGAGACATATTACAGCAATTCAGACACTGACAACTGTGTAAATCACACCCAGGCAAAAGTTATTGATGACCTCATTCCACTAAAGTATGAGATGATCAGACTGCCCCACGGTATTTTGATCATCTGAGAACCCTGAAATGGAAAGTCGCAGGCTCCATTTTGCTTGGAAATCTAACAAAAGGTATTAACTGTGACAAAAGGCACTTCGAGCATTTCTCTTAAATTATCTCATTTCACACCAGCAGCAACAAATACTCATTTTCCTTTATTAATACACTCTCCTTGCCTGTAACTAGTCTCATTTTTCTGATTTTGAATTAAAATGCTTTCAAGTTATTGATCCCTTCTGCTAGAAATCTCTTCTTCTGCTTTTATTAGTTCTTGTATACAGCATAATTTTAACGGTATGAACAGCGCATCCAACACAACCACCTTTTGAGCAGACTTGTCTCCCAGCAGTCAATGCGATTAATCTCTCCCGTGCAAGACAAGTCACGTTCTGCAGCCACAGTTCCTCCAACACTGCCAGAATGCTCAGATCCATACTCTCACATCTTATTAAATTATGTAATTAGCTCATTTCTTCTCAAGGGCCTTTCCCAAACAGGTTGCAAATGGTCACCAGTAACGGAACAAAAAACCCTAATGTGTACACTGGAGCTGCCAAGAGCATTTGCTCTTGCCCATCGCAAGAGCAGCTGAGGGACCTGGGGTTGTTGAGCCTGGAGAAAAGGAGGCTCAGGGGAGAGCTTCTCACTCTTGACAACTCCCTGACAGGAGGTTGCAGTAAGGTAATGTCAGTCTCTTCTCTCAAGGAGAAAGTGACAGGAAAAGAGGAAAAGGCCTCAAGTGGCACCAGGGTAGGCTTAGGTTGGATATTAGGAAAAAAATTCTTCCCAGAAAGGGTTGTCAAGGCCTGGCCCAGGCTGCCCAGGGCAGTGGTGGAGTCCAAAGCCATGGAGATGTGGTGACGAGAGATGGGATTTTTGATGCCCTGGTAGCGCTGGGTTAACGGTTGGACTTCATGATTTTAAACGTGTCTTCCAACCAAAATGATTCTGTGATTCTGTTCTACGAAGAAGGCTTGACTTCATCATGCTAACCCAAAACTGTGCTCTTGCCATCAGTCCTTTGGCTAATCCATGTCCCTTCCCTGCTACGTGCCCTCACTGGCTGCTGGCATCACTCTGCATGCAAGCCTGCAGAACAGCACAGGAAAGGCACCAATTTTCCTTGTCCATGCCAAGTTTCAGATAATACAGGCAGATGCAAAAAAAAAAAAAAAAAAAAAACTGAAACAAAATGAGGGGGAAAAAAAACCCAACCCAAACCAACAAACCAACCAACAGTAACAACCCAAAACCTGGCAGATTTGGGCACAATGTAGAGTACCCCAAACCACACCACACACCACAACTGTCACGGCTCTTCTAGCCCAACAGATGCTGCTCTTTGCCGACTAAAAAATATATAATAATAATAAAAAAAAAATACTGGAGGACCTGTTTGGGTAGATGGTTGAGTGACCAGTTTGCTGCTGGGCTGCTACAGGA
Organism: Todiramphus chloris collaris; assembly: GCA_025345505.1. NCBI lineage: Eukaryota > Metazoa > Chordata > Aves > Coraciiformes > Alcedinidae > Todiramphus > Todiramphus chloris. The sequence goes on along the minus strand of JANVCC010000030.1, from coordinate 3,571,711 downwards.
TTTTAAGCAGATGCTGAGCATTCTGAAGGTTTCACCCACTGGATGCTGCTAGCACCAGGGATGAAGACATTGGTTTTCTGTGCTATGAGCCATTTCCTGACTACAGCAAACATTATTTTTGCAAAGTCCACAAGTTGCATTTCAGAAGCTTGCTCCTCTAACACAAGATTTCCATTTTCTTTTGCAATCTACCCCTCGCATTAGCCCTACTGGCATCCAGATACGCAATTTGCAATCCATCTGGAACAGGCTATTTACAGGAATTCTGATGAATTGGCTGTATTTCTATTAGTTACATAGAGAAGAAAAGCTTTGGCCTCAATCTTGGACCTGCTGAATTAAAGTGTGAAGGAGAAAATCTCCGAAGCACAGGAATGTGAAGGCACTTTCACTGTGCCCCAGCAGTACTGCCCACTCCGGCTGTAATCATCATTGCTCCAACAAAACCAAACACTAATGGCAAGTCCACTGCTATCTGCACTTTTTTTCCTAAGCCCTCATTGCTACTTACATGTCAAATTCTACTACTGTAACACATCAAGATGTGTTTCCAGCCTTTCGTGTTGCCCACAAGGCATCTGACATTGTCCATCAAACTCTGATGAGGTTTTTATGTACCAAGCAGGGAGGTGGGAGGCTGGCTGGAGACTTCTGAATGCTCAAGCTAGATACTTAATGAGGCATCATAATCCCAAGTCATGGCTTTGCTGAGGGACTAACCACAACACCAAGGAAAGTATAAGCACAAAGACTTATCAACTGCAAGATGTGCCAGAGCAGAAACATCCCATCTTTTCTAAATAGATGCAAAGCAAGGAGGGGAAAAAAATAAAAATAAAAATGAGAGTCAACAGGAAGGATGAAATGGCTCCCAGTCTGCATCTCACCACTGCCAACATGGGGCTTGTCCCAGAGACCCTGGCAGAAGAGATGATGGTCTCTCCCAGCACATCCTCTCTGCTCGCTGAACCTCAGCGCCAGCAGTGTGTCAGAGCCCAGGGATGCCAGTGCTGGAGCCCAGGGACAGCACTCCCACAGATGCCACCAGCACTTGGAAAACCACACCACAAATGGAAGGCTCAACTCTTTACTACGCTTTGTAGGAATATTTGTCTTTGTCATATAGTGGCGGTGAAATATTAGGACTTAACCTTGTAGATCTGTACATGGATTGATAGGTGCTCAAAAACATGGGCAGAGACCTGAGTAATTCATAAAGAATGGAACTGCCACCATGAATGTCCCATTGCAGTGACTTGCTTTGCTTTCTGCTCCTTGGTGTGAAGCAAACCAGCCTGGTTCATAGCAGACTCAAGAGTGGTACTGGTCTCCACGGCTGTGTCCCAGTCCTGGCTCTGCAAGGACAGATCTGTCACGTGGAGTTTAAACAAAGTAAAGTTTAAAAGAAAACAAGTTTAAAAGAAGTAGTCTGCTTAATTCAGTTTTCTTTGTCATTGAGGTTAACATGTTCAACCCTTCCTCGGCAACAGTCACCTGGAAGTTGGGGGGGATTAAAACACAAACCAGCACTGCCACACAAGCCACTCACCCAACTGCAGAGAGACAGTTCCACCAGCCCAGCACCCTGGCTGTGATACTCTCACTGGGAAAATACAGGATACATGGACAGGGAGAAGGAGAGGCCTTGGCACAAGCTCCAAGCTTTCCTTTCCAACCCCCCCTCCAGCACGCTGAGCACTACTTACCATTGCAACAGGGTTTCTGGAGGAGGAGCTGGGATGAGCTTTTAACTAGTAAGGAGGCATCCATGAATTTCTTTTTTTTTTTTTTTTTTAAGTATAGCTGGTTTATTCTGTAAGCCTGATCTCCTTTGATCTAGATACCATGCAGACAAACAAAATACATTTCTTCACACTGCCCCTGTTAATAACTATTTCTCAAGGGAGCAGAACTCTAACGAGCTAACACCGTTTGTTTATTTGGAACTCATCAGCTAGATTTACTGTAAAATATCCCCGCCCAGCACTACCTGGGGAAAAAAACTACAACAACAAAAAGACCCATAATAAAAAGAAAAATTACATCAAGCTAAAGCAACATCCACTGCAATGCGACCAGCCGGACGCGCAGTGCTTTGCCCGTTGCCTGCAGCCCAGGAGAAGCATCACCTCCAGATACTAACGACTCCTGTCCAGATACCGTGCTTCTGCCTCTTGACCTTTAGTGCCCACGGGGAGCTAACAAAGCCAGGCTTCTGGAACGGGCTCATGGGCAATGCTGTAAAATGAACTATGGACATCTGAAATCCAGTTCTGTGTGTTATGTAATTCTCTCCTCTCCACAGCTCCCGTTTTTAAACACCTCGGGATGGATCAGCCCCGTCCCTCTTTGCCCCTGCACACCCAGGTCATCTCAAGTATGGTTTGTTGTCAGGTTCAGCCTTATAGTGAATTAAAAAAAAAAAAAAAAAAAAGAATAAAATTTTAAAAAGACCCACAGAAGGCTACTCATTTTGGAAACTCACTTCCATGGGTTGTAAGCAGCCCTATAAAACAGTAGAAACCCGGGCAGAGAAGCATCCCTCCCACCCCAAGGAACTTCTGCTACTAATGTTGCTGTGGCCCTTGGTGAAACCCCCCCAACCAGGCAACTGATGTAGCCCAACAACTCAAGAGGTTCGTGCAGCCCCCGAGTCCAACCGCCACACTCAAGCAGAGATTCGCACCAAGAGAAAGCCCGTCAGCCCCAACCCAGCACCTGGACTTCTCATCCTTTTACAAGCCTATGGGCTACAGCCAAGTTTCCTGGATGGATCCCGTATTTCATGTCCTCTCCGCTGGGAAATCTAAGGCACTGCATGAAAAAGGAGCATGTATCAACACTTCTTTATGAGTACTGCCCTGCCCCAGAGGACAGCAAAAAATCTTGGGGTGGAGAGAATTTTGAGAATACACATAATCTCTGGGACATCAACACAGAGGTCTGTAGCTCAGCCCAGCCCAAGGTAGATGACTACTGGCAGGGCACAGTGAGCCCTGGGACGTTCAGCACCAAGCACACAGGCAGGAATGCTCCACACCCATGGGCAAGCACTGAGCCCCACATCCCCACCAGGGTACAAGGAGAGGGGTGGCCACAGCACCTTGCCTTGCTCTTGGTACCACAACAGGACTCCTTGGGCTGGATCACCACAGCTCATGCTGACAAAGGCTCAGGTTGCCCTGCATCCCTCTCCAGCTAATTGCAGTGCTGTCTGAAGCCCTAACTGACCTCCTTCTTGGCCACCCAAGGAGACACGGGCTGATGGTCAAAGCACAGCATGGTAGGGACACAGGGATGGAGTTGGGCTCCCAGCCACACACTTCTGTGAGCAGTCGAACACAAGAATTTAGAGACCTAAACACACACAAAAATGTAAAGACCTAAACAAAAAAAAACAAACAAAAAAACCAAACAAAAATAAATAAATAAACAAACAAAACTGGGCCCATCTGCCATTCTTTTGCAAGGGGAGGAAAAAGCCCACAACATTTGGAAGCAGGCTGTGTTTGCTTGGCACTTTCCATCTTTAGGTAATTAGTGTAAAGGGCTTCCCAGGTAAACCTAAGAATAAACTGCAGATTTCAAGAGAGTCACACTTCTCTCTGCAGCAAGCCTTCAAAGCATAACCAGGAGAAGATACAGAGCTCCAACTGGCTCCCTGTAGACATCGCTTGCCTTCAAGTCTTCAGGGTTTGCCACAAGTCAAGCTGCATCAAAATTTGGAAGGAGATAAAAAATGACAAGCAAGAAATGTCTCTGAAGACAAACACTCCAGCATCTGTGAATGCCTTGAATACACCAGACCAACAATTCACAGGGTACTTCTCCTCCCATTCCCTTCTCTAAACCTTCCAAAAAAGTCCTCTCCTAGCTGAGTGGCACCTTCAGATCTAGGAACAAAGTACCTCCCAGCTCCAAAACCTACTTTTCAGTGCTTCTTTAGGTTGCTTTGCTCAGCTGTCCTACTAATAGTACCCCCTGCTGTTCTTTGCTCCTCTGGGAACCAGCCTCACCCCCGACCTTCAGTTTCCAAAACAATGGTACAGGGGCACCTAGAACATCATCTGCTCATAGGTGGCTTTCCAATGCTGGCACCACCAAGCATCTCCCAGCTCTGCCACCAGACTACCTCACTGCCACCCTGTTTCTGGTTTTATGAGGAGAGGGGTGAAGACAGGGATGGGAAAGGAGAAGACAGGAGTCTGTTTGGGAACATCAGGGAAGTCTGCAACAGCAGGGACAACCTGAGGCTTCCTGGCTCCAACTTACTAGATTAACCCAATACTTAAATACAATAAAAAAGTCAACCACAAAAATCAGCAGGTACCAGCATCTACTTAAAGATGCTCCTCACCTACTGTCTTGCAGCCCAAGGTTACCTTTAGACCAATACATACAAACAGCAAATTTTTTTTGTAGTCCACCAGAGCCTCACAGCATCCAGACCTCACCTGCTGGCCATGACCACACCCTTATAACATACTACATGCTACTTTAAGATCCTACAGTGAGAAGAGCTATGAAGAAGCTTCGAAGTAGGACAGGAAGTTGCACCTCGCAAAAGGGAGAGTGATGCTTTCTTGTGCAATAACTCCAACTCTGAAAAGCTGTCTGTTTTCTAAGTGGCTCCCCCCAGCCCCCCATCTCCCAGGTTCAGCAATGCAGATGGCAGCTGGATGCCCAGGTATATCACCATGAACAGACCCAAAGAGCCCAACCAAAGTCAAGGGACTTTGAGCAACCCCAAGAGCAGCTGCGCAAGTACACATCATCCTGACAATTCACATGGACAAATTTCTTGTGGGGAACTTGAAGACCTCTAGGCAGAGAGTCTTCTCAGACCTCAGAATTAAATACAGCTACATGGATCCACATCCTCATCTTCCCAGACCATCCTGCTGCGGCTCCGCTTGCATAAAGCAGCCCACACATCCAGCAGCACTAGTCCACAACCACGAAACCTACAGATGCTGGGGCTGTACAGCCAACCAGTGAACTGGCCCACTTTGAGTGTCTTCACAGAAGACATAAGAAAAGACAGATCCGAGTTCCCATCCAGTCATTCCTATGGGATAGGAGAAGGTGGTTCTGGATATGGTGCTTGGACACGTCCTGGGCAGAGTAGGTGCTCGCACGGAGCATCTTCTAATCCCCACAAGTCAATGAGAGGGCTTTCCCTCCATCCCTCTGCTCCCTATCCAGGCCTGGCACCCACACAAACAGAGCTGCAAGACATCACCAAGTCCCCCATATCTTGCAACATGCCATTGACTTTACTTATCTTCAAAGGTAGGTCTTTTCCCATCCTATGCCACTGCAGATATTTCTTTTGTCCTGCAAAAGTGCGTGGTCTTTACAGCAGCACAGCATCCAGCAGCACAAGGGAGAGTGGACAAGTGTCACTCCAAAGGCATACCCCTCTGCTCCTGATCTCCACACTGCCCTTTCCCATCACAAACTCCAGATGGGGGGAAATGGAAGAGATTAAAGGAGAGACAACACAGGAAAATTTGTAATCACCTTCTGTAACCTACGTTCTATAGGACTGAAATGTAAAAAGCACCTTTCCCTTATATTATTCAGAAAGCAGCAAAGCTAATGTGACATATTGGTGCGTAGGTGTGTGTGGGCTGGTTTCTTGGGGGGAGGGAGGGAGGGCTCAGGGCTCTCTCTGTGTTTCAGAGAAATGAAGCAGCACAAGATGTACCAGTTGCTCTGGTAACAAAGTGCCTTTTTTTTTTCCTTGCCCCCTTTGTGAAACATCATTTTAAGCATTTTCCAATTCAGACTTCCTTGCCTGCATGGCAAAACCAAGTCCCTGTTTCAGGAACACACACAACCCATTTGAGTCAGCAAGGAAACGACCTTCTCTTCTAGAGATATTTTAACATCGTAGGGAAGCTGATAAATTGAGGTCACCCGTTTTCCTTCTGATAACGCTAGCATGTGTTATCACACACCAGTATGCCAGCCCAGCCCCTTCCTGCAACACAGTAAGAGCTGACAACAGCCCTGCACCACCCATGAGCTGGTGCCTATGGGAGCAGCAGAGGCTCCCATCCCGGCGAGCATCCCGGAGCAGGGACCCGGAGCCATCGCGGCGGAAACAATGGCTTAATGTTTAATACTGCGCTTTAATACCGCGGATGGATTATAAAGCAGCTGGTAAGTCTCACAAATCCGTTCACACTCACACGGCCCTTGGGTGACCTTGAAGACGCCGGGTGGCTGGTGCCCGCCCACGTAGGACAGGATCTGTTCGTGGACATGAGCGGTTGCACCACCGCCAAGATCACCCCAGCAGAAAGAGCAGCCCTGGATGGGGCAGGTCAGCTCAGTGACGGTGAGCTGCTCTGCTGTCCCACTGGGACAGAGGTAAAGCCCTTTCCTGGCTCAGTCCTATGGGGCAGGCTTTGAGTGCAGCACCAAATCCTTCCTGTAGCCTGAAGAAAAGAAGACAGAGGGGATCTGATCAATGCCGATCAACACCTAAAGGGCAGGGGCCAAGAGGATGGGGCCAAGACTCTTTTCAGCGGTGCCCAGTGACAGGATAAGGGGTAATAAGCACAAACTGGAACCCATGAAGTTTCATCTGAACATGAGGAAAAAAATCTTCCCTGGGAGGGTGCCAAAGCCTGGCCCAGGATGCCCAGAGAGGTTGTGGAATCTCCTTCTCTGGAGAGATCCCAAACCCACCTGAACACAATTCTGGACAACCTGATCTGGGTGGCCCTGCTTTAGCAGCCTAGTTGAACAATATGATCTCCAGAGGTCCCTTCCAACCCCTACCATGCAGCGATTTTGATGGGGAAAGACAGGGAGCTACCCGAATCAGAGGGGACCAACCCCTCACGTCTTTGCCTCGGTCTGCAGCAACCACCAGACCATGGCAGGGGATGTCTGTATGCACACACATCCATGCAGTTATGCTCAGCATGCCATGGCATGCAGCAAAAGCAAGCTCTGAAGAGGTTGGGGAAAAAAAAGAAAGAGCCAAAGCCAAGGACATGCCACTGGAATAAACTATCTGCCTGAAGTCACACATGACCCGACCTCACCACACCATGGTTCATTTTATAAACAACAAGAAGGTGGGAACATGGAAATTCTCACAGTGCGCCTTGAATTGCAATAGCTGGCTGTCTAGGGCTAGACCCATTTGTTTCAATTGCAAGACAGAGCTGTGAATTCCTTCAGTGGCCCATGAAAGCGAGTACCACGTGCCCTCAGCTTGCTCAGGACCACTACATAGCAGCCACCACTGCAGGATGGGTGTTTGGTGGGGGCTGGCCACTCTGCAGGCCGTGTGCCTGGTCTGCATGCAGCCAGCCCAGTCTTTGGAGCGAGGCACGGCAGTCAGCCTGCAGCTACAAAAGTCGTGTATGTAAACTAAGATTAGTTCTTTATAGCAACAATCCCCAGGAAATATTGTGTGCAACACGGCAACTTCTTCCACACAGCTCAAAGCAGCAGTGATTAAGTACCAAACTATTGACCACCAGCCTTTCAGCAAGAGAGACAATAAAACAACTGATTATTAAAAACAATTAACGTCATTCTTGATTCAGGATAATTATCTGAACTGCTAATAATGACCCAGAAACCTGCAGAGTCTCTGTTCTCAACAGGGCTGATGCAAGGGCCCAGCGCTCAATCAAGCGGCAGCGGGGCTGAGCCAGACCTTGTGCTGGCTAAACACAGAACAGACCACACAGTTATTTAGTCATACCTCCCCTCAAAAAAAAATTAAAATAAGAAAAGAAAAAAATCTTCTAAAGCCTTTCTTTAGCATATTAACCTGCCACCACACCAGCCTGCAAGCAGTGGGGTGCCTGGGGAAGCCAGAAGTAAAGATGCTGCTGTGCAGGGGAGCACACAAGCAGCACCCAGGAGGGCAGTAAGTGTGTTATCCCTCCTCCTGCGACCTCTACAAACTCTAGGACAATGTTACCCACTGCAGGCTTGTGCCTGGGACATTCTCAAGGGTTTGGCTCAGGGACCAAAGTGTCCCAAGAGCCTGGCTGCTACCAGCTCTCCAATGACAGACCTTGGATTCCAAATGTTTTCTTCTCCTGCTCATACCCACACACCTCAACATCTTCATCTCCTGAATCAAACCTGGGGGTTTGCCTGCTGGTGGATCAGTCCTGGGTAATAAATAAACAAACCCTGACAAAAGCCCTTGGGATGCATTCCCTCATCCTTTTCCCCCATGCACTGCACCCCAGAGACACAACACGGTGCAAAGAACAACTGCGCAAAAAACAAAAACAACAACAACAAAAAAATGTGTTCTCTCCAAATGGCTGCCCAAGTTGGGCTGGCAGGGGACAGGGACAGGTGCCCTGCCTGGATGTGGCTGGTGGCAGCCTGAGGTAGCTTCTGAGGGGTGACCCATGCTCTGCTCCATCCTGAGATGGCAGTGGAGGTGCTCCCTGGGGAGCCACAGCCATGAAACGTGCAGCTCCCACACGCTCCAAATTAGAGCGCAGAATAATGCAGCGTAATGGCTTAGTGATTATATGGCATTTACCAACTAATTAAACAATCAATAGTTATTGTGCAGTTATGGAGTTAGCCCACAGTGCTGTATCTTGTACCCTGTAAAATAAAGCCTTTCTAAAGCTGTAAATGGAGAGCTGCATCCCCAGGGCACGCAGCAAAGCAGCACTTGGCATTAATGACTGTTGTCCTCCCGGTATGGTTGGGAAGAAGCACACGAGTATCTAATCTCAACATCATTTATTTTCCTGCTCAACGTTGTAAAACTACACAAGATGAGAGAGGCAAAGGTCACCATCTGACCTATTTCCTGATTTATTTTTTTTTTCCCCACTATTGCAAAGACTTGCATCAAACCCCTGCCTTGGTGATGCTGCACACGGGCCAGCATGTGAACACACAGGGCTAAGGTGGTCTAAAAACACCAGGGGATTGCTTTGGTCTGTAACATACCCAGTGCACAGCAAGAAGCCCACTGCATGTCTTCCCAGCTTTGTAATGATCTGTTGGAAAGGTATTTCTGAATAATCTGGCATCTTTTTACTTTCAGTTTGCCTATTTATTGGTGTCTGACACACCAACAGTTGCCGCCCTGACGCTGTGATTTACCCAGGCAATCTAAGCACAGTCAGTATTTTAAGGACCTTTTGCTCACTCTCTAATGCAAAGTAGAGATAAGCAGTAATAATAATGAACTGGGCCATAAAAACAACTTTTCTTCATGCTTTAGATAATATTCTAAATGGTCTGTGATTTCTGTGTTTACAGTTTTACTTTCAGCCAACAGCTACCTACTAAAAAACAGTGAGACAATGACTCAGTTCTGCAAGTCCAACTCAATGTACTCCTGCTAGCCATTTCTTTAACCACCTTAAACAGAGGAAAGAAAATCCAAGGACACAAAAAATCCACTACCGCAGCAACATCTGGCATAGGAGCTAGCAAGCTCCCAGCCTTTTATAAAAAGGAGTTTACAATCCATAACATTAGATGCAGGATTATTAGAAAATAAAGAAAAGCTTCCGATTCAATTAGAGAGATCAACCATCACCAGTGCAGTCCCTCATTAAAATAAAAATCAAGCCATTCAGAAGAGACTGTTAAGCAGTGAACAAGGACTGTTACTTCTCTCTGCAGTTATCCAAAGTGAAGAGCTTGTGGCTGGGGTTAGAGGAGGAGAAGAGAGCAGAGCAAGTCACTGTTGAGGGCTCCTGCAGCGTTCAGGTGTCCCCAGGTACAGCCAGAGCTGGGAAGCACCAAAGTGGTGGTTTAACCTGCAGTCCTGAGCAAAAGAGGCCTTTACTTGAAAATAGAGATCAATTCGAACAAGTTATCTTTGCCTCTGGAGCTCAAGCCTCAGAGAACACAGTTTTGATTTACAGAAGCATTGTGTACCAGCTGAGAGGGACAGAAACCTGGGGCAAAGCAACCCAGATAAAGGAGGGAGCTTCATCCCGGCACCCACACTTTGGTAGAGGGACGAAACTCCTTCCGGGAGCTCTTAAGGTGCACTGGCCTCAGAGAGTATGTCTTTTCTCCTATGAGCAAGGAGGAGGCACGTGCTGTGGCAGGGGCTCCCCAGCACAGCACATCCTTAGGTTGGCTCCATGAGCCTCTGCTCTCTGATGGCTCCGGTTACTGGGGCACTACCAGACATTCTCATCACTGGAAGTGTTTAAGACCAGGCTGCATGAGGCTCTGAGCAACCTGCTCTAGTGGGAGGTGTCCCTAACCATGGCAGAGGGGTTGGAACTAGATGATCTTTAAGGTCCCTTCCAACTCCAACCATTCTATGATTCTCAATTTCTCAGGCTCCCCACCATGTGAGACTGCAATCATTTAGTCGTCAGAACAACATAGCCATGCACTTTACCCCACGGGATCAATGGGAGGTTTGCATCTTGCACGTGTCCCTTCGGGTCCTGGGCAGGCCAGCTGGTTACCACCAGGACACCTGCAGTCTCCAATACAAACATGGCAATGTCAGAGCCAGTTGCTAAGTCAGGTTTTCTAGGTGGAAACATCAGGGCTGCAGTCCTGTTTCAGCAGTCTGGCAGCACACAACCAAAAGATGCTCTCCTCTAACCTGGAAGAAGCATCTCACTTCTGCTTCTTCCCAAGAGAAGAGCTGCTCTGCTCACTTCAGAGAGGGTCCAGCCCTGAGAAGGTGACGCTCACCAGGTAACCTGGCATAGAAGGCAGGGGTTGGACCTGCAAAACATGGTCTAGGAAGCCAGCACCAGAGTGGGCACCATAATTAATTATTCCTTCTACATCTAAAAATACAACTACAGCCAGGCACAGCCTGGACAGCAATAGTGCACCTCAGGTAGCACCAGCACAGAGTGGTGGGAATAGCCCAGCCCCGCATGAGATAGGTTTGAAATGGCAGTGCAATAACCATCTAATTATAGAGGAGACTGTGTCTAGGTATGGACCACTTCTAAAGGCTGTTTTAGAAGGGAGACAGAAGGTCTGTGTGTCTTGAAAGCTGATCCATTTGTTTTTTCTGCAAGAGATAAATACAGTGGTGGTATCTGAAGGAAAAGAATTGCAGAGATCTTATTTCCATGCTGGGTTTTACGGTGGGACACCATAAACAGTTATGTGTGCTTTGTATCAAAGTCTCCTTTTGTTTATAGAGCGGGTGCTACTCCAAGACTTCAGTCTAAGAGAGCTCTGAAGCCAGTCTTAGCCTGAACTCATACCTCAATACTTACTAATTTGGATGGCAGCGTTCCCCATTCCACCCCCAGCACCATCCTGTCTGGCACCGGTACCAAGTGAATCACACCGAGGACAATCCGATTACTCCAGCAAGTTACAAACAGTTAAGAGGAGGAGGTTTTTTTATTTTTTTTTTTTTCCTTCCTTGTACAGCAGGAGGAAAACGGAACACAGAAGCGTTCACCTCCCAGAAAGCCTACACTTGGGTTGTTTCTGGGTGGTTTTTCCCCACTTTGAGGTCAGAGACACACCGAAAGAATCAAACACAGCAAGAGGAAACCTGATCAGCAGAGCCATGCAGCCATCAGCGCCAGCACCAGCTAGCTTATTTCCCTCCTCTGCTCTCCATAAAAACATGACGCTTTCAAAAGGCCGTTAAAGGCACATAGTTTCCACTGATTGTTAGAAATATGCACCAGTTAAAATTAGGTCACCCTCTACCATTATTTTAGCAGCTGCAAAGAAAAACATTTCAGAAGGGAGCTCCCATGGCGGGGAGCACACAGTGGAAAAACAACCAACACCAGAGGGGAAGGCTCCCTGGAATATATAACATTTCTAAGAACGGTTTTGGTGTGGTGCTTTTGCTTCTTTCTGTTTTTTTTTTTTACCTTTTTAAAAATGCTGTTTTTTTACAAAAAAAAAAAACCAAAAAAAACACAACACCTTATTCCAGTTCAAACATTCATACATTTGAAACTCCGCAAGTTCCCATTCATCTTCTGCTCACTTCAACCCCTCTATCTGTGTACTGATGAGAGTAGCCTACAGCAGAGGATGGGGGAAACCAGAATTCAGAACGAATATTTCCTGGCAGGTAGCTTTTCAAGCACCCTTTTCTTCTCCTCTCCAGCTGGGACAGCTTGCTAGCTCTTACCACATGACAGGCAAGAGCTGTGCCTCCAAAGACATGGAGTAAGAGCATGTGAAAATATTCTTTTTTATGGTCAAAAGACAGTATAGGCATGATGAATAGATTTCTGTGAGCGCACACACACGTGCAAGAGTACGTGTGTACACAGAACGTGTGCCCAAGCACCCAGAAGTTTTTGGAGAACAGGTCCCAGGGAGCTAGTGTCTTCCACCAGACCTGAAATATTTGGCGAATTCCTCATGCACCTGTGCCGAGAAACATCTCCCCACCATATAGATCAATAAAGATAAATCCACACTTTGAAATAATCCAATCCCTTCCCAACCCTGCAAGAATCACCCACCGAAAAAACCACCACCAAGATGGCAAATTCTGGAAGTCCCCCAAGCTAAGAGGTGTTTGGGACAGGCGATGTAATTTAGCGGCGGGTGGACATTTTAAACATTCTCATAAAGAAGTTCATGGGTTTCAAATTCTTGTTCTTCCAAGTCCCCTCACTAACCTCATCTGGAGAGCCGCTTCCAGATGTTTCTAGACATGTAAAGCAAGCCTGTTGACCGTTGGGCTCTTTCTCCCGCAGGAGGTTCCAAGAGTGGAAGGGGCAGCAGCCAGCTCACATACGAGCGGAGCACCAGACTGTGGCAAACTCTTTTGGCAGCCTACTGCAGCTGTACGCTCAGCTCTTAGAAAAGATCGAGATTTATCTATTATAGCGCAGACTTTTTCCACTTCCTCCTCATCATATAATCAATAAAAAGCAACTGGGGAAAAAGAAGGGGAAAAAAAAGCCCCATTATTTTTTAGTGTCAGGTTCAGAACTAATATGAATTGCTTATTGTAAGAGCTCTGTGTACTTGCACACAAGACCAAAAAGCCAGAGTCCAGCAAGGCTTCGCGTCGGTCCTGAAATGGGTCAAATCAAGCCAAGATGTTGTGCTGGGATGCTCCGTGTTCAATGCATGGCTGAGGCAAATGGGATCACTTCAGGGGGAGCCCTTACCTTATAGACCTGCCCGTAGGTACCATTGCCAACAAGCTCCACGAGTTCAAAGATTCCTGCAGGATCCTAGGAGAAAAGGAAGGGAAAAAAAAAAAAGTATTTAATAAGCAATACTTCCGGATTTCTGCAAAAATAAATATTCAGCAAAGACAGATCAACATTTCACTGACATGTTTTGAGTGTTTGAAGCTTTAGGCAGCACTGGGATCAGCACTGCAGTGCCAATGAGCAGCAGCACAGCACTGCACCAGTGACAGCCCTGCCAAGCCCTCCCGGCGCGGGCAGCCGCAGCACTGCTGGCAGCACAGCTCTGCCCAGCATTGCCCACCATCTGGAGATGCTTGGAGGTACCGGGAGATACCTCTGGAGATACTGGGCTGGTGCCTGTGAGCAAGCATTGATCCTTCTGTCTGTCACCTGCTTGAAATGTGAACGGTCAGTGTATGTTTTAAATGCAATAGCAACCACGTGCTGTTCAAATCAAGATTTTTCTTATCTTCTCTGCTTCTTAAAACAAGATAACTGCCAGGATGTCACTTTTGGGCTCCAAACAGGGCTTTCCAGGTCTATTCCTGAGTTCCGCATCATTAGCCTTACTCAGCCGAAATGTCATTTTTGGTTTGGCACATCCTGACCGTTGACATTCAGGTTTGTCAACTGAGATGAGCAGACCTAGGGCGATGCAATACGAGGACACGATGATTTGGAAGGTGGCATCAGAGCACCAAACCCCATCCCCAGACTCCCCTCCAGCCGGTGTGTGCCCAGCCGGGGGAAGGGCAGTCGCGCAAACGTGCGGAAGCTGGAGCACACCCGCCGGCACAGTTACAAGATGATACAAGCCGAGAGGTACGAGGGAGGGTGGGGAAAGAATAACCTACTGCTGCTATTTTCTCCTCTCAGTGGGTTTTCCCCTTCCAGAAGCTTTATTTATACTCTTCCGCTCCTCCTCCCGTACTCATCACTCCACTTTGGGATAGTGTGATCCCCCTGGAAGACAGTGGGTGCAGAGGTGTCCCGGCACCCTGGGGGTCTCCACACCCCCCAGCCCACCTGTGGCATGGGTGACCCTGGCTCCCACACCACCACCCATCCTCCCTGCTGGATTTTGAGTCGCTCGAGCTATCGAATGACTTGGCATCCCGTCGAACAGAGGGCTGCCAGCTGCCACCCGAGAGGCTGCAGACGGGTCGGTTAACGGCTCTAACAGGCAAAGGAGGATCAGGCAGCAGCACCCCGTGGGAGACTGGAGAGGGACACCCACCCCCAGGCTGTGGACATAGAGGTTTCATTCATTACAAAGCCCGCATGGGCTTAAGATGACTTCTGGATCCAAAAGTCAAACACTGGGTCTTTGTCAGCATCACAGAGATGTGAGGTTCAACAGATTAATAAAGCCACAAGTAAATTAATCTAAGTCTTGACGTGACTGAGGCAGCTTTCCAGACAGCCCCAAACGTGCACAGCTGCATACCTACCGGGGTCCGGCACATCTCCACGGCAGGGTCACAGCAACCCCTCTGATCACCCCAGATGTTTAGAAATGCCACATCCCACTCCTGCCTGTTTCTCCATCACCCACACAACTTATGTATACCCAGGCTGCTGTCCGGGAAGCCCCAGGGAGCTCCAAGCTCAGCTTTCAGTGGTCCAGTCTGCAGCAAATGGCAGAGGAGCTGTGCAGGAAGAAGGCTCAGAGACCACTGAGGACATTTCTGTCCTGGTGCAAACGTACCCAAATGAACCTTCAGCCAGACACTCAGACACCATGGGTGAAGCTGTGGCCCAACAGGTTTCTAGCACACAGCATCTCGGCTGGGTGTGGACATCCCGTGTCTTCAGTACCCTGGGACCAGGCAGGCAAATGCCACAGATGGGAAAGGGAACCAGTGGTGCTGCACTGGGTTTCCACAAACTGGGTGTGAAAGCGGGTGGGGGAGCAGGAAACATGGCAGCAGCTGCTGTTTATTTCTTGAGTTTCTTTCCTAAGGGGTTGTTTTCTGCAGTGCTGAAACAACTCTGAAAGAGGCTTTTCCAGTGCTACAAGTATATCTATTTCTGAATATTCTCTAGGCGATTAAGAGAGAAGAAAGCTGTGCCTAGGGCAGATGATCAGGAGGCCTGGAGACGCATCCAGGGATGCAGCTGGCCATTTCTGATAAAGAGAGCTGCTCTTCACAGTATGTTTTCCAACCTCTTTCCACCAACCCTCAAAACAAAGAGTACCCCTTCCCACCATCCCAGGTCACTTCTCACTCCTCGAACATGTGCAAACTTCAGACGAGGTTTATCCAAGTCCATCCATTACCTGGTGGCAGAACCACCAGCCCTGTGCCCACCTTCGCTGCCACCACCAGCCCACACTGGCCAGGGCAGCTTTCTGCTAGCCAGGGGCTGCTCATGCCCCAGGAGGGCTTTCCCCCACTGCTCCCACCATATCCACATCATCCAGCTCCAGCTCCCACCCAGAGAGCAATTTCTCTGGCTGAATGTCCCCTTCTGTCCTGCTTCCTTTCTGCATTTTTCCAGAAGCATCACCAAGGTAACTGGGCATCTGAGTGACACTTCTCCCCTGGCTGCTGGCACAAGCAGCCCCATCTCAGCACAGCCACAGCAACACAGTGGGAATGCCAGCAATGTGCCTCAGTGAGCAG
Source organism: Todiramphus chloris collaris (assembly GCA_025345505.1). Classification (NCBI taxonomy): domain Eukaryota; kingdom Metazoa; phylum Chordata; class Aves; order Coraciiformes; family Alcedinidae; genus Todiramphus; species Todiramphus chloris. Next base: position 3,555,951 of record JANVCC010000030.1, on the reverse strand, counting down.
AGGGGCTGATGTCTCCTCCTAGACACGCTGCCCTCCTCAGCCTAATTTAGTCCTGTGCAGCAGGGAGTCAAATCACAGAATCATTTTGTTTGGAAGAGATCTTTAGGAAAATGAAGTCCAACCAAATGAAGTCCAGCACAGCCAAAAGTCTATCACTAAACCACATCACTCAGGACCACATCTCCATGACTTTGAAACCCCTCCAGGAAATCCACCACCTCCCTGGGCAGCCTGGGCCAGGGCTTCACAACCCTTTTGGGGAATCATTTTTTCCTAATGTCCAATCTAAGCCTCCCCTGGTGCAACTTGAGTCCATTGCCTCTTGCCCTATCACTTGTTCCTTGGGAGAGCCCAACCCCATCCAACTCCAACCTCCTGTCAAGGAGTTGGTGAGAGTAAGAAGGTCTCCCCTGAGCCTCCTCTTCTCCAGGCTCAACAACCCCAGGTCTCTCAGCGGCTCCTCACAAGACCCTTCCCCAGCTCTGTTGCCATTCTCTGGACACAGAGAATTCCCTCTATGTCCTTGTAGGAGTGAGGGGCCCAAAACCGAACCCAGGACTTGAGATGCAGCCTCCCCAGTGCTCAGTGTGGGGAGATGATCACTGCCCTGGTCCTGCTGGCCACGCTGGTGCTGATAGGGATCATTCTGAAGGAAAAACGCTTCTCCCCAACAACCACTGTTGGTGCCCAGGAGTAACATGTTTTTAAAGGCCCTTCCAGAAAAATACACAGCAGAGGACTGCGTGGTCAGGAATAAACAAATAAATAAATCCCCTCTTTCCACTGCCTCCCCTGCAGCAGTACCTACAAATAGAAGAGCTTTGCATCTAACGGCTGATGGGGAATAGGCTGTCCCTGGTACCAGGGGCACATCCTGCACCTTGCACCCCACAGAACCCCAGCCGAGATGCTTCAGGAGGGTACCAGAGAGCAGCAGCAGCAGCAGCTCGGGCAGGCTGGAGTGGGCAGCAAGGGAGGAAAGTACAGAGATAAGCTGCATGGGGGCTTCGATGTTAGCCAGGAGAAAAGACATCCACCCTGCAGAGCCTCGACAGGGACCAATCCAGGCCAAGCAGGGAGTAATCTCAGACCAAATATAGCCTGTGCCGCAGATCAGGGCTCGCAGCAGCGCGCTGGGTTGCACTCGGCCAGGGGTGGCCTCAAAGCTCATTAGAAGCAGCTGCTTCCAGCCCAGTGCCCACCACCTCCTGCTGAGGTCCTCTCCTCATCCAAGGGGGACCCCGGGTCTGTGAGGCTACGACCCTCCTGCTACAGCTGCCACCTCCTCCTGCATCCTGGACTGCCTGTAAAAACACTGGGGTTTTTTGTTTTTCAGGTGGTTTTTTTGTTTGTTTGGCTGGGTTTTTTGTGTTTCTTTTTTTTTAAACTGAAAACCTCTGGACTAAATAACGAGCCCACAATTAAAAGAGGGGGGTGAATCGAAGTGATCTGTTAGTTTGGGAAGAGGAGATGCACTGTTTAAAATGAGGGAAAAGGAGCAGCATTTAAGATAAACTCACAGACAACTTTCAGCTCTACATTAGCTTCACTCAGAAAAGGACTTGTATGGTTGTAATAGCACCAGGGATCTGCCAAGACCCCTTTACCAAGGTGGAGTCCCCGCTTCTTTCCTGCCAGCCCACTGAGCAAAGGAGGGGATCAGAAAATGAGGGGCAGAGGCAAAAGCCAGTGCCTGTTGGGGCTGTGCTCCAGAGACCCCACCACACATGCACTGCAGCAAGGCAGGGCTGGTTTCAAAACAGGTTAATCTCATCCTGGGTCCGTAGCTGCCACCAGCACCCACCTGCCCCACACCAGCTCCAGGGTCTGGGAGCAGGGCAGAGGCAGCCGCACAAACCTGGGCAGGGCTTGCAGAGCTGTGCAGGGACACCCGTGGACATTTGCACATCAACTACCAGCTACTCCCATTTTAGACCTGCAGTGATGCACAGATCGACCACTGCCTGGTAAGGAAAGAAAGAGCTTATTTTCAGTTGAAAAAGGCACGCTTTCTGGGGCGGTGCAGACTCAGCACCCAGCTCCCAGCAGAACCCAGCTGTAGCGTTCTCCGTAGGAAGGTGCCACCAGCCCCGGCACAGTACACAAAGCCTCATTGAGGAGGAAGATTTCATTGGAATTCGTGCCAGAAGACACAAGAGCAAACTCAGGCATGGGCCTGTTCATAAAGCAACGCAACACTCAACAAGAGGATCTTTCAGTTGCTCATGGGGTGGGAAATGTTTTGCATAGCGGCACCCGTGGCAAGGGCTGTGCAGTCCCGGTGGTCCTCTGGCCAGGGACAGGCTGGCACCCAAGATCTCACATGCCAGGATCTGACTCTGCTTCCACAGCTGCAGCCAGGACAGGCTCAAATTCAAGTGGGAAATTGTTATGCTCCTTGTTCATCTCCCAGGAAAATCAGTGGTACCAAAGTCTCAGTGGCTAAAACCAGTCTGAGACGCACAAGGCAGGAGCATCATCTTTTCCAGTAGTATCATGGGGAAAATAAAAAAAGCCCACTTTATTTTGATAAACATTATATTTAAAACTGCTGCATTATTAGAAAAGGGACTTCTGTAAGTGGATGATAAAGCAGGATGCATCCAAATTTCAGCAACAAAACAGGCATCCCTTTTGAAGGGCTTATCGGTGCGGAGCACGCAGCAGTGGGGCTCACAGCAGGAACATGCTCCTGCTTAAAACTGCTCTGCTCTGCCCAACCCAGACCCCACAGAACTAGAGCTGAGAGGCATCCTTGCCTACTTTGCAACGTCTCAACGAGTCCAAGGTGTCAAGCAGACAACACTTCACTTGAGAAGGCTGTTTAGAGAATAATATCCATATCCAGGGCTAAGCAAGCTAAGGGTTGGGGGCCGCAGGTGGATGGGTGCTGACTATGGCAGCCACTGAGTTAGGGGATCACCAGTTAGCTGTCCTTAAACATGGCCACAAACAGAAGCAGCATTTATACACAGTCTGTACACCAAACTCGCTTGTTTTCCTTGAAGAAGCCTCATTTTTATCCCTTCTAGACCACACAAAAGGTATGTAACAGGGTTACAGAAGGCGGCAGCGGAGAGGTGCTCGGGGAGAACTGAGGGGCACACCAATTAAACCACGATTGCTGTGAATGCACGGGAGGGGAAATGAGAGATCAGAGCCTCTGTAATCATTGTGCACTTAGTCCCCCAATTCCGAGCAGCTAATGACAACTTCCAGACAAAAATCAGGGAGATAACCAGTCATTAAGCAAATGTTATAACCCTAGAGAAGGAAAACACACTGCGTTAACTGGAGGCAGCAGGCAGTTATGGGTCAGTAACAGAGAAGCATCCCTGGGCATTAGTTAGCTGAAGCAATTCCATGGCGCTAGGAGAGGTTTTTTAATCTCCCATAAGAATAAAGCCTGTGCAACGAACGTTCCCAAACATCAGGATTTTATGAGCCTCTTCCTTACAGCTCCATCATAAAACAGCCTTAACAGGAGATCCCATTAAACTCATCAGGCATCCTCAAGAACTTACAAAGCCATTGAGAATCATAGAATTATCAGGGTTGGAAGGGACCTTAAAGATCATCCAGTTCCAACCCCCCTGCCAGGGGCAGGGACACCTCCCACTAGAGCAGGTTGCTCAGAGCCCCATCCAGCCTGAGCTTAAAAACTTCCAAGGATGGGGCTTCCACCACCTCTCTGGGCAACCTGTTCCAGTGTCTCACCATCCTCATGGGGAAGAAATTCTTCCTAATGTCTAACCTGAATCAACCTATCTCTAGATTTAATCCACTCCCTCCAGTCCTATCACTGCCCAACAGCCTAAAAAGTCCCTCCCCAGCTTTCTTGTAGCCCCCTTCAGATACTGGAAGGCCACAATAAGGTCTCCCCAGAGCCTTCTCTTTTCCAGACTGAACAACCCCAACTCTCTCAGTCTGTCCTCATAGGAGAGGTGCTCCAGCCCTCTGAGCATTCTCATGGTCCTTCTCTGGACACGTTCCAGCACATCCATATCCTTCCTGTAATAGGAGCTCCAGAACTGGACGCAGTACTCCAGGGGAGGTCTCACCAGAGTGGAGTAGAGGGGGAGAATCACCTCCCTTGACCTGCTGGCCACGCTTCTCTTGATGCAGCCCAGGACACGATTGGCCCTCTGGGCAGCGAGGCCAACTGATGGCTCATGTTGAGCTTCTCATCCACCAGCACTCCCAAGTCCTTTTCTTCAGGGCTGTCTGAAACCAGTCACTGCCCAGCCTATACTGGTGCTTGGGATTGCCCCAATCCAGATGGAGAACCTTGCACTTGGTGTTGGTGAACTTCATGAGGTTGGCATGGGCCCAGCTCTCCATCCTGTCAAGGTCCCTCTGGATGGCATCCCTTCCCTCCAGCGTGTCAGCCTCCCCACACAGCTTGGTGTCATCAGCAAACTGGCTGAGGGTGCCCTCAGTGCCACCGTCCATGTCACTGATGAAGATGTTAAACAAGACTGGTCCCAGTACTGATCCTTGAGGGACTCCACTTGTCACTGGTCTCCACTTGGATAGTGACTCATTGACAACCACTCTTTGGGAGCGGCCGTCAAGCCAGTTCTTTATCCACTGAATTGTCCATCCATCAAATCCATATTTCACCAGCTTTTATTCACAACCCTCGATACCAGACCACCAAGCTCTATCTGTGTGCAGGTGCCTCTACTTAGACAAGGCCTGACAGTCACAAGGAGAGATCTTTGGCACCAGGAAGCACCAAAGGGTCGTTGCCCTCCCAGCAGTTGGCTCTTGTAAATGAATGGCAATGCCAGGGCACGCAGAAAGCCTGTGTGCACAGGGGAGCCAGGATCCCACCCAGCATCCCGCAGCTTGGCCGTATGGCAGCTGCTGGCACTCTCAACATAAGCAGTTGTCTCTAGTGTACGTACACAACTGCCTGGAGAAAGTTGAATCTTCTTACCCCACCAAGCTACACCCAGGAGAGGAAGCTCAGTAATACAGAATGTGAGAAAAGCCTTCAAAGGAATGCAGGAGTTGGTGAAAGGCCCTTCAGCAATTCAATTCAGCACATAAAATTGTCATCAGGGTAATGTATTTCTGATTACACAAAGCATCAGCATGAGGAATGAGCTTAAGGATCAAGTCTTTAGTTCACACACTGTATGTTTGTCCAGATTTTGTTTCCCAAGGCCAAATTCCTGAGCTGGGCTACAGCCTGTGAAGCCACCCTTCATGTTAACAAAGGCAGAACCTCTGTAGACAGCCACACACATCTCCCAAGAATAAGGACCTGAGCAAACTCAAGCTCTAAGAAGCCATGTGCTATTCCCTCTGAAGACACATCAACTCACCCATTTTGCCATACGTTTTACACTGGCTTCTACAGCAGGAATTGAAACACTTGCATGATCTGACAGAACAGGGTTCAGATCACCATGGGGATGCTACCCCAAATGGCATGTAGTCAGAGAAAAATGGACAATTTGAGCAGCACTTGAAGACACAGTTGCTTTATAGTAATCTACTAATTGTCTCCAACTCCAAGGCACCTCCAGCTAAGAGTCCTGTGAGTAATAAGAAGATGGACTTCATAAGCTAGGAGAGGATTACCCATAAAGCTTCAAACAACAGCAAGCAAAGCAGGAAGGCAAAGGCCAAGGCAACAAAATATTGATGGAGTTCCTAGGAACATCCAGAAAAAGAGGATGGGGACGTTACCTTTTTAAGCTTCTAACACTGCCTTTCCATCACACAGACATCGCCTTAAGCCTGACCATTAATTAAAGCAGTGCAAAAGAACCCTCAACATGCTGCACAGGTTTCTTTGGGCTTTTTGGTTGGGTTTTTTTGGGTTTGTTTGTTTGGTTGGTTTTTTAAGGTACTTTGCTTTGGTTAGACACCAAGTAATGAAGCAGAACCACACTGGACTCCTGGGTGCTATTCAGCCCTCATAGGGATTGCTTAATCTCACATCTTCTCCTCCTAGCTTTGGTACTTTCCCCCTCCTTCGCCCACCCATCCAGAGACTCACAAGACAAACTATCATCAATGCCATCTACCACTGCACCTCCTGCCTACTCAAGCAATACAAGCTGCTCCACTTGGAAGAGTAATCAGGAACTCAGAGGGGTTTGTTTTCATTTTGAAGAAGCAGTTTGTCCTCCCTCACCCCCAAACACCCAGCTCCGTATCTTAAACGAAGATGTTAGTCAAGAAACAACAATCCTATAAAGCATAAAGAAAATTACTTAGCCTTGACAGCAGTTTAACAGGAGAAAAGTTTCTCCACTTGGCAGCTGAGAGAAGCCTGTTTACAAATCTATTTCAACCATTCCCCTTCAGCATCTCACGAGGAACTCTTCCTCCAGCCCCTACTGAGAGCCACTTCTGCACTCTGCCATCTCCTCTTCCTAAACCACAAATCAGCTCTCCAAGGGCTCCAGCACTCCTCTCCCTAGCTTCTTGCTGCAGCAAAGCTCCATCCACCACATACGCATCTATGTCCTTCCCAAAAACGTTAAGACCTGCCAATAGTTTGCAATAGTAAAATTAAATAAGAACTAATCACCACATTTTGGTTTTCAGTCAATAAAGCAGGATTACTCTTTCAACTGTTACCTGCTCAATTTAAGATGTAAGTGTGGATTTGTAGCCACCAGCCAGCAAAAGTATAGCCGACACCATGACTGAAGGAAGAAAAGGAGAAAGTCCCCCATGCACATACGCAGTCCCGCTTGGTCCTGCTGAGGCCAAGCCACTGAAGCTACTACCATTCCAGGTGTCCTGCTCACAGACTAGTACTGGCACACACAGAGTTTGAGTTCTTCTCACCTAGTTTCTCCTTCCTATCACATCAGCAGAAAAAGCAGCCATTCTGTACACCCTTCACAAATAGGAAGCACAGGAGTTCCAAGACAGTAAGGAATGTGCAGACCTGGAAACAAAGATCTGCCAAATCAAGATTTGTACCACTGCAGACAGTAAATCCCACAGCCCAAGAGGCACTAGTGATACCACGAGAGGACAACAGTGATGACACTGACGTATATAAAGCTAACCTTGCTCCAACACTGGAGCAGCCCAGTTAAAGGAAAAGCCATCTACAAGCTACATGCTTATAGTCTCTAAAATAAAAGGGGTCCAAGCCTCATCCCCACTCCTTCAAAAGCCTGACCTAAGCATCACTAGCAGCAAGGTGACTCCATCCTGTTCTGATGTCACTCACGCAAGAGAAAATGAGTTTTGACTTGAAGCTAATAAAGATCAACATCTGGGCTCCAGGAGTCTCACCGTGGTAAGAGGATGCTGGCTGCAATATTCCATACCCCTCAAGACAATTCTATTTATTCTTCATTTAAGTTGGGCTCCCTTCAAATCAAACAATACTCTCTCATTTTTAAAGCTCTACAGCACATCCCAGAGATCCCCAGGAAGGTCTCCACAAATTGTTTGCAGTTGTATGATAAGCCCTCCTTCCAGTTCACAGAAGAGTGTTCATCTAGAAGAGCTACAAGTCAATCAGTGCAGAAGCTCTAGCAAAAGCATCACTGCTAAGTGAACCCCGAGGTTTTCAATGCCATGGTTAGATGAATGTGGTCCCGGTACAATCAGCCACTTCAACAGCTGCCTAATTCAAGCACATAACTTCAACAGGACAATATATAAAAGGCTTGGCTAAGCTCAGTGTCTCTAAAAAGCTACAGTGCCAATTATAAATCATATCTATAGTCCCCAGAAGATCTAAAGTCACTACTGGTATTGTACCACACTTCTTCAGATGCAGACATCAATTAGAGCGCAGCAGCTGGACTCTCTCCTCACTGGAAGTCACTTATCTGCAGTTTCAGACCAGTAAGATATTATTCCTAAATGTTTAGTTCTCATCCCTCTGAGAAATAAAGAGTTTCACCTCGGCCAGCAAATGTTTGCATCAAGCTGAAATTGCTACCTCCTAGTAAATGCTGTCAGAGGTTTATGGGCTCTCAGAGGAGCTGGTTTAATTACTTACCAAAGCAGCTGTTTCAGTAACTACAGCCTCTTAACATATCCCTCCTAGAGGCAGGCTTTGAAAAGCAAGGCTGCTGCCAAGCTCACACCAAAAGCAGAGCCCTCCCCCATGCAAGCAAAATTTCAGTCTCCACCAGCAGGTCACGTTGGTGGTTTGGTCTGTGGGTGTCTGCAGGGGTGACAGCTCAGAAGACAGTCTGCACCTTTCCCAAGACACCACAGGCTGGACACCCCAGCTTCAGCAGCCCTGGCAGGAGACTGCTGAGGTCAGCCATCTGGGTTTGCCTTTATCAAGAAAGGACAGCCTTGCCCTTCCTCGTAGGCAGAGTCATGGCCAGAGGAATGCTTTAAAATAGGAGAGTGTCCCACTTCCAGATATATTGAGAAGCAAAAAAAAGTAAAGCAAGCTTAAAAGCCTTTGCTCTTTTAAAGTAGGGTGGGTTTGCACCTCTTTACCTGCTTTTAAGGTATGGTTGAGGACGTGGGCTGAGATGACCAGGGAAAAGTTGACAGGCATGAAACAGTTGTGTAATTGTGGCACCAACAATCAAGAGAATACAGCACTGTACAGCAGGGACCTGTGCAACAACCAGCACGCACTCTGGGTACGTATGCATGCACGCCAAGGAGCTGAGCCTCAGAGAGACTTAAAGCTAAGGGAGAGCTGAGAAGGCACCTGGGCCAGAGCTGTGACCATTCATGGTCACAAACCCATCAGCAGATGAGCATTTACAGCCAAAGATACCACAACCATGAGGGCTTGGGCTTGAGGAGCTGCTGGAAACCCTTCATACCATCGGACAGAGCAGGAGCAGAAGTTTCTGAGAGACAACATGGGTGGAGAGCCTTACCTGACAGAAATCACTACATCCCAGTTTAAAGTGACTGACATTATTTTTTAATATGTTGTTGAAAACAAGGTGGACTTCCTATATGTGTGTCTGGAGAAACATCACCTTCCTGCTGGATTCAGTTGAGCTTCTCACAGCAGTCCCATTTTCACAGACCATCTGGAGGTGGAGCTATCTACTGGTTTTCAAAGTGCATTTCAGAGAGTTTACTCACAGCCCATCACTTTTCATCAGCTCCTTACCAGCTTGGCTCTGCAAGGGCTGGTTAACAGGAGAGGATCAGATAATTCTCCAGTAGCAACAGTTTCAAAAAAAGGACAATATGGGGAGCAAATGATATCAAATTATTGATTATTCAACTAGTTGCAGAACTCTGCAAGATGGAGACAATAGACTGTAAAAAACATGACAAGGTCCCAAAAGTGTGCACCGTAAACACTTTTTTTTTTCCTAGAATTGCCTTGACAAAGCAGCAAAGTTCTTCAAAAGACTATCAAATAAAGGTTTCGTTATCTGGAAAGACCTTTCTCACCCAAGAGTTAACATGTTTCAGGGAAGGAGGGGGGAACACCACTTCTCACCTTTTTCCTGCATTCCACAGGCTACCTCCAATAACACCAGACTCAGCAGGAAGTCTGAAGTTTTGGTCTTGACAGACTCCTACTTAAACTGGGGGGAATGAAGGTCCAGGAGCAAAATGCAAGTGCCTGCCTGGTACCTGCTGCAAAACCAGCCTGAAAGTCAGAAACTATCCACAGTCACTGAAACGTCTGCAAGAACTTTTTGCCAGGTCGTAAAGTATTTCCCGTAGCAAGCCTTCCTTATTTCTTGGTGGCTTCTTACATTGTGGACCACTCTTCTAAATTGAGGAAGATGCTTTTTATTTCAAACCCCAGTGCCACAAGATACTAAACTTGGGGTGGGGGTGAGGATTAGTTAGTTTAGTTAATTTAATATATGCATTACAACAGCACTTCAGCCAAGACAAAGCAGAGGGAGCTCACACGGGCATCACAGGAAGATGTGCTGGTTTTGCTTTGTGAGTCATGATGATGCCCCATAAATCCAATCACCATCTTTTGCTTTATGGGATCAGTTGAGCTCCCCATCAAATCACAGCCCCATGACACCTTCCTGATAGCTCTGGTCCCTGGAGCCAGCTGTGACATTATCTGGCCTCTGCCCAGTAAAATGCTCTTTGCTAGAGCTCCAGGTTTATTTACCAGCTCTTGCAAGCAGGCTGGAAACATTAACACACCATGCACGCAGCAGCAAAGCAAGCCCTGTAAGACCACACGTGCTGAAGACCAGCACAAAATGGGAAAACAAACCAGGCAAGTAAGCCCGTAATACTCAGATTTTCAACAGAAATCCCACCCAGCAGCAGACCAAGCACTCCTGCAGGGACAGGGTGACCGAGGAGCCCAGCATCCACCAGATGCCCATCTTGACCCTGCCCACAGTCCTTCCCCAGACTCGGATGTGAAGGATGCTCTCCAGGTCCACCTTCTCCAACCCAAAAGAGATAACTGCACATCCCAAGCAGGATATGGCCCACAGGCATAAGTGGTGAGATTAATCACGTGGGTGTAGGGATGTGAAAAGGGGGCGAGAAACATTGGTAACTGCTTCTAAATTAATTGCTGTTATTGTTATTTGATTTGCTAAACTCACTGGGACTAGATTTTATTTTAGAAAACTATGAACATATCAGATTAATCAACTTTAAATAAATGGGCTTGCTTTATTTATTTCTGCTATATCTACTCCTCTTTAAGCTTGGCAAGTCACTGCATTCTTTCCATCTTGTGAAAGAAAAAGAACAGGGAGTTTGCTTTATTATTATTTTAAAGGAACCTCTACAAAGCTCAGCAGTTCTGCAAGTTTAAAATCACAGCAAAGGTATGTGGTGAAGGATAAGTGCAAGGCTGGAGCTGGTTTCCGTACGCTGCTCTGTACTGGAAGCCCACCAGGAGAGCCTGACCACACAGCGCAAACAAATGAGATCTAGTCACTAGTATTTTAGACATCCAGAGAGCTGAAAGACATCCTACACACAGCACAGCCCGAGGGGCAAACACCACAGGGGCCATCCCAGTGCGAGACACCCAGTCCCAGCCATACTTCCTCCAGAGAAGTCCTGCCAGCAGGGGAGTTTAATCTCCCTCCAGCCAGATTTTGCTGTTCCTGAATCCTCTGGAAGCTGGGTCAGCATCCTTCCCCCTCCTAATCCCCTGCCCTCAGCTTTAGCAACACAGTGATGCCTCTGCCAGCGAACTAAAAAGAAAAGCCCTCACATACATTATGCTGAAGAAAATTAATCTTGTGTTCCACAGAATATTAAGTGGATTACATCTACAGCCTCCAAGGAGAAGAATGTTGATTTCCATGTATCTTGTGCTATTATTCACCTCTATTAATTTTTCTACCAGCCTAACGTTAGTCATGATAATTTCCTGTTATTCAGTGCAGAGCTCAGCTGACTGAGTAGACCAAGTAACAGAGAAGAGCAAGAGCAACCAAGAGCAAGAGTGTCCACGAGGAAGATCAAACCACTGTGGCACTGACACTGCACAGGACAACGTTCAAGGTGAAGAACAAAGCTTTTTTCCCTTTCTTTTTTGATGACTTCATGATGGTATCACCCTTGAACATCAATGTCTCCTTGGAAAGGTAACAGAACAGCACAAGTCCTTTAAAAATAAATTGCTAACATCACTTGAAATGTGCCATTAAACTAGAAAGAGCAAACGTGGCATGATGGGCACTTCTGACACCTGGGGAATTAGAGAGGAAAAGGAGACAAAAAAAATGAAAACCAAAACAAAACAAAAAAACCCACAAAAAACCAAGAACAACAACAACCACCAATAAAATCATGAGGTGCCTGATCTCATACCCAGAAGGAAGCCCTGACAGCCAGCTGAGGTGGAACACCACCTTCCCAAGGGCGATTTCCACCATGGACGGGAGCAGCGGCTCTCTGCCTACGGGCACTGCAGCCACCACCAGCACCCTTCCTAAACACCCTCAGCAGCACTGGAAGCTCACCACAATGTTCCCGGTAACCATTCAAACCATTGCAAAGTGCCACCAGCTACTAGAGTTTTACACTTCCTTTGCAGAGGTGTTGATGAGTCTAAAAAAGCAGGAGGCTCAGATAAGCAGCTTTAATACTATTTAAATGCTTACCATTAGGAGAAACTGAGAGAGCTTGCAAGGGCCAGACTCTCAGAGGGCAGCAGATCCATTGAAGCTGCTGCTCATGTGAGAGGAGTGTAAATTACTCAGCACGGAGTAAGCAAGATCAAAGCCTCTCCAAAAGGATGCAACCCACTGACAGCAATGCAAACTCAGACCAAGCTTTTCTAAATATTCCACAAGCAGGCTGATGAGTTGAAAAGGCCAAAAGGAGCATTTTGATGATGCTGCACAAAACAAGGAAGGGGAAGAAATCTCAGGACATGTGCTTCTTTCTCCACACCAGTAACTCAGCCCCAGCTTGACATGTGGAGAGATTCATACTTTCCATTGACATCTCACTGGTCTGGGGGGGCGGGGAAGGAACACAGCCTCTCAGCTGTAACTCCCAGGCTCCATCTCCTTTTTTATAGTTCCTAGAATAATTTGAGTTCTGCACAATAAATGGCAGAGCTGATAAGAAAAGCTTCATTGGATGAAGTAACTTAGAGCTCCCCACATGAGCAAGACAAAGACCTAACGGCTATAGAAGCAGATAAGGGGGCTCATAACCAGCAATCAAACCCATGCAAGAGTTTCAGCAACGACATGCTGTCTCAGAAAGTAAAATAGAGAGGGCCACAAACTCTGCCAGGCCACCCTAAATCCTCAGACAGCTGCCTGTAGCACCCAGCAGACCCAGCTGGCCCACCACTGTCTCTCCTGATCAGCGGGAAGGGCAACGACAGCAGTTTTATTGTAAGTCAACAATAAGCTGAGCTCCAGTCCACCTTACAGCCCTAAGCTACAGCAAGGAAGACAAATTACTACAAGGCCAAGACGCCCTTGTAATCCTCTCCTTCTCTGAAGATCTGATGTATTGGAAAGGAATATTTCATTACAGTGGGAAACCAGTTCAGCTCCCAGTGCTTCCCTAGGCTGCAAGTGCTCTGAAGCCAGGACAAGACTTTTCAGTCAGGGTGACACCGAGTACCATGATACCACAACTTACACCACAAGGAAATTCAGAGTTCTGCAACTGGATCCATCAAGAACCCCAACATTTATGCCTACAGTTAACCCTGTTACCTTTAGCATCTATCCCAGGGCCCAAACTCCAGCACTACGTCTCACAGTTGCCAGGGATCCAGATTGTTCAGCAACACTGAAACTGGTGCCAGGCAGCTGGTAGCACAGTCACACCTTGACTTCCCCACACCACTTACTCTAAACCAGAGGTGAAAGATGCAATCCTCAGCCCTGAGTCCTTCCAAGAACTCCAACCTGTTGGGTGTTATCTCCCCATCTGATTTCCCCCCTGAAAACTGACACCTGAAAGTTATTTTCCTCCCCTCACATCCTAAACCTCACTGTGTTGGCAAGTATACAAGAAAAGCATTTATTCAAAGGAATTTGCTCAAGTCTTGCAGACACCAAAAATACAAGTTATCTAATCTTAGGAGAGCGTAGCTTAATACTACAGCGCAGGATGAGAGGCCAGAGGGTTTGACTTCTAATCTCAACTCTGCCAGGGCTGCATCACTTGTAAGTGAATCAAGGGAAGATGCTTGACCCCTCCTCACCTTGATTTCCCTGCTATGAGACCATCCCAGCATTCCTTTCCTCACAGGAGATCTTATCTATAAATTCCTCATTAGCATCTGAAAAGAGTCCCGCATCTCCGGCTGGTATGTAAAGCAAAGTATGAAAGCGTGGAGAGGCAGCACTGGCCAGGGAGCCTGCAGACAGGTCCTCTGCGGGGATTCAGGCAAACCCAACCCCATCCTGGACGCCCCACATCTGTGCTTACAGACATGTTTTCATTCCTTCCTTCTGCAGGGAAGCAAAAAAAACCCCAACAGTTTCTTTCTACTTGAGAAAGGTCAGAGGAAAAAATTAAATTCTAGGTTTCTGTAGGTCAAGGAAATCAGGCAAGATTCTTCCAACAAAGTATGGAGAGGCCACACCACCTCTAGCTAGTCACCTGCAGAATTACCCCACAGGCAACACCGCCACGAACACAACCACCTCCCCTTTCCCACCCTTGCTCTGGATACCACCGAGTGGCAGAACTGGACTGAGCAGAAGGAAAACCAGCATTCTACTCTTACTGTCCTACAAAAGCTGGATGTGGATGGAGGTGGGGAAAACCCAGACCCAGCCCAGATGGTGTGGTGGATAAGGCTGGAGCGCAGGGCCCAGGGCGTCACTCAGAGCACAGCTCCTGCTCTGCTTTGCCTGGGCTCTGCAGCCTTTGGGGTTTCACAGTTTAGGGTCAGGGTGGCCTTAGACCTCTAACAGATGCTCTCTGTTAACCCCCTCCCTCCCCAAAGGGGAAGAGAAAGAGGATAAGGGAGAGAGACTGAGTTATTAGAAAAGGAAACTAGAACAGCTTTAATGAAAATAATAATAATAATTTTTTTAAATGGAATATATACAAACATATATAAAACCATTATTGATGGCAACCAATTGCAATTACGTCACCATCACCACTGATGCTGTGGAGCAGACACTGGGGGAGTCCCAGACTGGGCCCCACAACAGACTGGAGCTGTATTCAGGAGCTGGTACCGGATTCAGGAGCACACCGACTGGGATTGAAGCAGAACGGACAGAGGCCTCCTCGGATGCTCTAAGGAAGAAATCAGAAGAGGACCTGAACAAAGCTGGGCAAAGCCACCAAAGCAGGCCCAGAGGGACAAGACCCTGGTAATCCCTCAGCTTTATACTGAATATGATGTATATGGGCTGGAATCCCTCGCTGGTCAGTTGGGGGTCACTTCTCCTGTCCACTCCTCCCTGCAGGTGTCTCCTTGTACTTTCTGCACCCCCGATGTGGTGCACAGGATCCAGCAGTGCCCTTGGTCTGCACCCAGACCCTTGGTACTGACTCTACCCATGGGCTGGTACCACTGCCAGCAGCAGACACTGTCTGTGCCAACAGCTGCTGACTGCAGACAGGGCACTGAGTTAGGGGAACCGAGCTGGAAAGAAAAATCTCTGAACAGAATTAGTTCTGTTCTCACTCAAACCAGAACAGGGGGACTCGCCAAGTGCTGCTGCTGAGACACAGGAAGGGCTTCTTCCGGTGTTAACAGACAATTCCAGTTGGAAAACAACTGAGTATCAACAAGCAAGGTAATATTTCAGCTCTTTTGGGGAGCAAGGGAAGTCACCCCACCCTGACCTGTTCTCATCTTTCCCAGTTGCCTCAGATAACCTTGTAGGTAAATGACATATAAACCACAGCAGTGCCAGCAATAGCCACTGCACCAGCTGGGACAGCTCCAGTACAGCGAGACCTTTGCTCCTAGATGGATCCACAAACCTCCTCCTTCCCCCGAGCAGCTAAAGGCAGTGAAGTGAAGGACAGAAGCTATGTCCACTCTTGTCTAGCCACATGACATAGAAAATGCTCAGAGGAGCGGCTGGGACAAGAATTTAAAGGGGGAGAAAAGGAAGAAAAAAAAAAAAAAAAAAGGCTCAGCTCCTTCTAAAAGAGAAGAGAAAAATGTCCTATTGTTCCATAATTAATGGAAAGCAGAAGAGGGTTTATGGACTCATTGAGGAACAGACGGTGAGCATTAGAAAGTATATTTCAGTATTTCATGATCACAAGGTGAGCTGCTTGCATTAAACTGACAAAGAACATCAATGCTGATATTACATAGCAGTTATGAAACTTGATGTTTAAATGCTGAATAACAATAACACAGTAATTAAATCTAATAAGTGATTTTTGAATTATTTTTTTTCCCTTCCTTAACTGCTAAGTAGATGCTGCAACCTTCAACTGAAGCATGACTCCCTCCGGTGAGGTGCACACATGACAGATCCCTCCTTCTCCCTCAAAGCACCAGGGATCCATCCCACCCCACAGCCTTGCACCAGTCACACCGCTTCTTCAGACCTGCTGCCCCAAGGGAGGCTTCAAGATCCCACCAAGGGAGAGGCTGTGAACCTGCAAGGAGCAGGAGAACAAGGGAATAAACCTGAGTAACTGCACTTTGCCAGTTAACTACTAGACCCTGAACAAGCTTCGCAGCCTCCCTCCCCGATGGGTTTTGACCTGAGCACGTGCTCTTGTGATTTGCTCCACTGTGACCAGGACACAGAGTCTCCCTGACAAGACACATAATATAGAGCAGCAACATGTCAGGGAAATCAAGGGCAAACGAACACAGAAGACAGTCCCTCCCCCTACCACCACTTCTATTTTTAGGCAGCAAGATTAGCTTGGAGCAGTTTTACTCATTTCTGATAATGAGCAGGGCTCTTGCCATCTTCTCTCGAGGACACTTCCCCTGCACAGGCACTTCGTGTTACACCAGCAGCAAGGAAAAGGTCACGTCAACCTGCGAAAGCCAAACCACAACTTATTGTGAAAGGGGCTTGAGAAAGCAACTCCAGCTTTGAACTGATGCCCCACCTCCCTTGTCAACCACAATGCTCCAGGTATTCTAGGGGTATGGTCTGTCCTCCTATAAGGTGTCCTAAAAGTATAATTCTTCTGCTCCTCCCACTTCTCAGAGAACGTCTGCTGGTACACCTTGGGAGCACAGGTCTCCACATAAAGGAGATTTGGCCTTCCCAGGCCTGAACATGTGTAAGAAGTCATGATGGAGAGGCAGCCCAGCCATCCTACAGCCTGCAGTGGTCTACCTCAATGCAGCAACTCCAACTGCACTCACAGCAAAGAAATTGTGGACCTCTTAGGGCACTTCCACGTCTAAGGGCCAGTCTGAAAATCATCCCAGGAGGAACTGGCACCCAGGAACCAACTGTAGAGTGAAAACCAACAGCACTGGTTCACTCTACCAAAGAGCAAAACTCCTTCGTACTATGGGTCTCCTCTGGTGCTGAAGCTGTCAAGGTTGGGAAGAGAGGTGCGATGAGAGCTCCCAAGAGCTGGCACAGCAGCAGAACCACTATGCTAATGGTAGCAACTTGATAAAGAAAAGGATGATAATTATCAAAGGAGCAAGACAAAAAGATATATGGAAGATCTGGGTCCCACTGCGCTGGCAGTTTCTTTTCAGGAAGAAATGCTCCTCCACTTCTCAGAGAGATGTATTCCTAAGGTACTACCCATCAATTTTCTGCAATGCAACCACTTGTACGCTCAATGTCCTTTGGTTGCTTCAGATTGCCTTGACAGCAACATCTAGGTGCAAAGCTTTTCTCCTTTGGGTCCACTCTTCATCTCCTCAAGCCTCAACCTTCCTCCACGGCCCCTCACAATCACCCTCCTATCTCCTTGAGGACCACATTGGTACTGAGTAAGACAGCAGATCTGGTAGTCTGGCCTGGACTGCAAATAGGCATGGTCTGGAGAGCAAAATACACCTTTAAGCAGGTGGCAGAGGTGAGGGATGGAGGACATAGACAGCTTCTCACCCATAAAATGAAAATGTGGCAGAAGCATCCCTGGGATCTCCAGCTGTTGTAGTGCACCATTTGGGGAAGAAAGAAGGAAAGGTTTCACATACCTGTAGACATTTTTTCTTCTGAGTTTTCCATAAAGCCATTGGAGTCTTCTATTTGCCCTTTGAATTAAGATCTTTAAGGAAGGCCTTTTATCCATGCTTCTCTACAACTATAAGACCTTGGGAAAAATTACTCCCCTCCCAAGTTAATATTTGGTGTTAGGACTTCACAGGATTTCATGACTGCAGACAAAATCATCAGGCTTTTGACAAGTTAGAAACCCTTTCCCAGGAGCAAGGTGCCCCTCCATCATACCTTTC
This sequence comes from Todiramphus chloris collaris, assembly GCA_025345505.1. Lineage (NCBI taxonomy): Eukaryota > Metazoa > Chordata > Aves > Coraciiformes > Alcedinidae > Todiramphus > Todiramphus chloris. The sequence goes on along the minus strand of JANVCC010000030.1, from coordinate 3,538,181 downwards.
TCTTGCCCCCCCCTGCTACATGCATGAAAGGGCAGAGAAGAGCTTGTTTGGCTGAGGACAGGAACTACTCAACCCATCACTCTTGGTGAGCTCCTGCCCCTTGATCAAAAGCGCCTTCGCACCAGGCCCTTGCTTTCTTCTGTGGACTGCAAAACCTCCCTGACTGAAGAAGAACCCTAGTTCAATACAAGGAAGTGTTTTAAGACAGCTGGTAGATGATTAACAAGTAAGTGATTAAGTCAATTGCTACAGGAGCACCACAGGTTCCTTATAGCCATAAAAAACTCCTCATCTTGCACCTATCTGGCAGATGTCAGAGGCAAGTTCACAGAGAGATGGTGTCTGGCAAAGCCCTCGCTGCAGGGGACAGCACAGCCACAGGCTGTTAGCTCTTTACCTCCCTCTCCCCAACCCCCAGGCTCCACTAACTGCAGGTCTGCAGCCCAGGGCTCCCCATCACTGGCACCCTAGAGACCTTCCCATGGAGGATCTTGTTCCCAACTTCCCACTCTCCATCTCCGAGATCTCCCTCCCTACACCAAGCCCTTCTGTGGCAGCCTTTGCAAAAGTGGCTACGGCTTTCCACACTCACTGCACAACTTAGCACTGACCCACCTCCCTCCCACCAGCAGGCACTTGGGCAGAGCTCTCAGGGTCCTCACCCTCAGCCAACATCGCTTACTCAACGCAGACAGCGGGGGAGGAGAGGTACAAAGCGTTTTGCATGGCTCTTTAAACCAAGGCCAGAGAAGTTGTGTTTCTGCTCAGGGCCTTTGCCTTTCCATGCTAGAGTCGCCAGAGACAAGTTAAGGTGTTTCAGCACTCTTAAGTATCAGCTATTTTTAGGCAACAATATCCTGAACACCCTTCTTCATCCTGGCTTTTATACCATACAATGAAGAAGTTACCAGGATTTGGCACTTTCTCCTTAACAGGCCATCATTAACAAGTGACTCATATTATATTGCAGCATGAGTCATCTTGGCAGAGGTCATCATCATAAGCGACAACTAGTCTTCAATTATTTCCTTCAAGTTGAATTAAAGGTATATTGTTATGCTAATTCCACATCTGCTCCATCCCATCTTTCCATTTGCTGTCTCCAGAGCAACCTAAGATTTCACCTCACAGCCCGAACTGCCTCTGGAAGAGCTTTTCCACCACAGCGTAAGTTACAGGTTGTGGGGATGTCCATGGGGAGTCTTCTGGGTGGGCTTTCAGCTACGGCATCTAGTATCTCAAGCAGGTCTCCATCCCTCCTCTCACTGCTGCTCCATAGGGACAACAAGCTGCTGTCCCTGCCACCTTCCTGCTCCACTCATACTTTACCATGACGATTTTCCAAGGATCCAGGGCTTGCCACCACGGTGCTCAAACGCAACTACCTTTGGGCTGCCACACCACATCACTGCCTCCAAGGGCGAGGGCAAAGCCCAACAAGCAAAATCACTTCGAACTATGCCCAGTGACACATGAATACTAAAGAAACTGTTACGAGTCATGAGCAGGGCGGGCAGAGAAAAGGAGGCATTTTCAGGCATTCTCCATTTTCTAGCCAAGCAGCCCCAACAGGGCTTTCAATAGGAAACTTCAACAGGACTCCAGCCTCTTTCAACAGGACTCCAGCCTCTCCCCTCCATTCCCACTCCCTCCACTCATTTCCCACACTACGTACCCATCAGAGCTCCTCCAACCTGAGAACCAGGAGAAGACAGCACCCTTGCCAGGGCAGTGCACAGTCACTGCAGGGCAGCTGGCTTGGGAAACACGGTTTTCCCCATTAGAAGATTGTAGTGGGTCTGGCTGAGCTGCTTTTCCCCACCCAGCCCTCATGCTGCAGCACTGGGAGCTGGAGGGTGTTGATAACACACCCGTGTTACGACTGCCAGTGCTCACACGGCACCAGAGGATGGGGGGCAAGATGGGGGAGAGGATACAGCCGACCTGAGCTGACCAGTGGGATATTCCATACCATATGACGTCAACTCAACTATAAAGGGAGAGGGCAGGAGGAAGATGGGGGGCATTCTGCTTTGTCCTCCAAGCGGCTGCTACGTGTTCCTGGAGCCCTGCTTCCTGGACTTGGCCCGACATCGCCTGCGGACGGGAAGTAGAGAAAAACATCTTACCTATCATAACCCACAGCCCTTTGCTTTGCATCTTATTCTCTCCCTGCGTGCCGTGCTGAAGGGGGTCAGGGGGGAGTGATAGAAGGGCTTGGTGGGCACCTGGTGCCGTACCAGGGTCAACCCACCACAAAGACAGGGCTATTACCAGCCCAGTCACCTGTGGAGCACTCTGTGTTTATATTTATAGCAAACAGAGTCACACTGGCTGCAGGGTTCACTCTGGAGAGCATTTGTAAACTGCTCTCACTACTGGAATCCCATTTAGCTGTTACAGCCTCTTCAGCCACACCAACACACCGATCCTCACGGAATAGCAATGGGAAGAGCAGAGTCATCATGCTACTTACTGAAGCTAATCAATACATAAAGGCTGAGGATTTATTGCAGGGAAGACAGCCTGTCTGCAGAGCCAGAAAACACACTCAAAGCCCTTTTAATTTTGTTGCCTTGGCCTCTGGTTTTGCTCCAAGAACAGTTTCCTTACACACCCATCTTTCTTTCCTCCCAGAATGGTGGCATCTGCAGACACACGAAAGAACCCCCCCACGAACACCTACCATGAGTATTCAGGGGGAGGACGGAACACAAACCCCACAAGTTTAAAGGCAACACCCCATGCATCCCAGCCAGCCTTCACATCTGGTAACAGCTTTATGGCTAATTCAACGTCTCCCATGTGAGTGAGCAGCTTGGAAAACATTGGCTGGTGTTTCAAAGAAGGTCTGTGTGCCAGGTAGAGGGGACTTGGTCTGTGCCATTCACAGCGACACTAGCCCACCATGCTGTGCTACTCCACTCAAGAAGGAGCAGTTAGATCCACACTTATTTTGATATGTATTTATACATACATATATACACATATGTAGAGTATATATTATTTTTATATCTACAAAATAACTTTGTAAATGCCCCCACAAAGCACATAGTCTATCTCACTTGCTGTGTTTTGGGGGTGACCACCTGAGATACCTGAAAAAAAAGAGCTGAGATACCACCTGGGTATCACCAGTATCGAGCCACAACTGTGGAGATTCTATGAACTGCACCATCCAAGCTCGTTCTCTGGTTTCACCTTGGTTCATGCTTTGGGGAGCAGAAGTGTGGTAGCAAAAACCAGCAGGGTTAGCACTCCTGGAGCACAAACATCAGAAGGACCACCAGCTAGTGGGTAAAGAGAGTTGTTTGGTCACTGTATGAGCGATATGGCCCACACCGTAACACATCTAAGAAAGATGGCAGCGAAGGAGGGAGGAGATCTTCACCTTTGCTTTTGCCACCTTATCTCAAAATCATGCTAAGCTTTTATTGTTATGCAAGAAAGAGAAAGGAAAAGGCAAATCTATTCTGATTTACTGGGAGATTTCTATTGTTGCCTGGACATCAAACAGCACCCAATTAGTCCTGCAAGGATCTGACCCACAAATTATGAAAATAAATGCCTCTGAAGCTTTGATCTCTTGTATTTCTGTGTCATGCTACAGTGGCTATTAGACATTTTATTAGATTCAAGCTGTGCGATCTCATCCTCGGCAAAGGCTCTACGGCCTCCAGTGCATCCTAAAGTCTCCATCCAGCAGATTAAGGGCATGGTCCCAAGCAGTCACTTCTGTCATGCACTAAACACATGACTCCGTTGGCAGCAGGCTTTTTCCTGCCGAGTTTCAAAATTAGGAGCAAAGAGAATTTTTAAAAGAAAGAGGGGGAAGTGTCAGCCACCTAAATTACGTTTTTGATTCTTTCTTAGATTATAGAGGAACTATACTGAGGAACGCTCTGAACTGCTGTTGCTAGAGGAAGCGAGCCAACACCGTTAACAAAAGGTTTCGGGAGCCCCGGAGCTGAAAACCACACGCGCGTTCACGCGAAGAGAAACTCATCCACACACCCGTGCTGAGGTGACAGTGCTCAAAACCAAGAGGATGTTAAACCCAAGGCTGCTAGGGCTTCACTCAGAAGAGCAACTCGTCGTTCACAGCCCGCTGCACCAACGAAGTGGCTACCGCGCTCTCCAGAGCCCAGGGCCGTTTTCAACCCGAGCAGGTGTGTAGGAAGGATGGGACCACGTCAACTGCTCAGGTCTCCCTGCCGAGAGGGTGGTGTTTGCACCGAGCCATTAATATCTAAGAAGGGTTTCTGCAGCAGAGGAGAGCTGGGGATCTGCAGCAGAGCAAAGGGCAAGCCTTCTGCAGCACACGGGGTAACTCTGCAGCTGAGCACAGGGTAGTACTTGCTGTTTGCTCACCAAGTAGAGAAGGAAAAAATGTCGTTTCTCAGCTACACAAGATGCATCTGGATACTCCAGAGCTGCCTGTCTGATTGCAATCATCCATCATTTCCTACCAACACACAACCTTGAACTTCTGGCAAGCGCTGCAGAAAGTTAACACGGAAAAGCAACATTCAAAGGGGAGGAAGGTTTTCTGATTTGCCATTGCAAAATAAAATCAGGCGTGCGGAGAGATATAACCAAGTTCCCACTAAACTTCTTATCAGTGTTTTCCAACCTTGGAGGCTTTTCCTCTCCTTTCACTAATGAGCCATTGCAAGAGCACTCCAGGGCTGGGGCATCCTCATCCCTCTGCGGGAAGGAAATGCTCAGCCCCTCACAGGACTCATCTTGAAACCACTGTGGAGAAGGAATGTGGAGAAAGGGGGAGTCTCTTTCCCAAGGACTGCGTTCCTTAGACAATCCTCCTTTAGAAATCATAAGCCATTTACATGGAGAGCATCAAATCTCACTTGCATATATTGTTTTGCTGAGACAAGAGCAGGGAGCCCTTCGGTTCCCATGTGCAGCCACAGTTCAAAGTGACAACAGGGGACAGGAGGAGGGGACAAAACGAGGGCGAGTGGAAGAAAATCAAAGCTACTGGCTTTATAAACGGGAAATACAAACCCTCATTTACTGGAGCTATCAATGACTTAGGCTAGTGGCTTTCGACCCACAGCCTGCTTTAATGGCTGTGTGAAAGGTAATGAAGATGCCTGAGCACCAGTAAATGGAAACCTCACATGAGGGAGGCTCTACACTTCCCAGGGGTCAGCAGGGCAGCTGCAGAGCAGCCAGGGCTGAAACCACTCTTGGTCGTGAGAAAGCGTCAGCTAAAGCTCTGGGAGAAGGAACAGTGCCTACTCCCAACACAGCTCTGCCACGGGTCTGCACTTTGCTCCGCAATGTTCCTGGTGTCTTCTGCAGCTGGCAGCAAGGAGAAAACAGCAGGTATGCACCCCAGGTACCCCTGAGTGAGAGTCCTGAACCTTCAACATCAACCTCCCCACCCCAAGACACAACAGCTTTTACTGATGCTGTTCCTCTAGGCTGTGCACCCTTTTGCCTGTTGGTAGCTTTTTACTGGAGGAAGCATGGGAAATCTCACAGGATTCTCCCCGTTTATATTTGAGGCATGAAGAAATGAGACAGAGATCAATACTCTGTCCTTGGTCTGCAGGTCAGAGGCAGAGAGCTCCTGCTGATGTCTATAATTACCCTCGCAAAGTGACTGGGGCTGCATTAGGAGGAATCGGGGAAGGGTTTGCACAGAGCAGCTCGGAGCCCAAGCCCAGGAGGCAATTGCAGCTTTCATGTGACCCGGCCCTACAAGAATGATGACTTCCAAGGACACCTCTTCCTTAGCTGTGTGATTCATTTGTGGAGATTTACATACAGATCAAATGGACACTGTTTACCCCCTCACCCCATACAAACTGTACCTCTACATCTACTAGAGCCTGGCAGATAAAAACTACCTTCATGTAGCAAGGATAAAAACCTCCTGTAACTGCTCTTTCTTGTGCAAATTAAAAATGAGACACTTTATTTTAAATACGTGGACCAATCAAAAACTCTTTGTCGTTTCAAATCTCAATTCAACAAACCGCTCGTGCTCAAACTTCAATCTGCTCCAGCACGTGCTTTGCCATAAATTCCCTCCAAATTATTATTTTTTTTATGTTTCATCAGCAGAGGAACACTAGTGAGAACAGAGAGACTCCCCATGCCTTTAAAAAACCCTACTCTTCCGTGTTGTGGAAGATCCCAAAAAGACGAGGAAGAGTAGCCACAGTGGCAGTGATGAAGGACACACCGAGAACCGCAGAAGAGCAGCATCTGGGCTGCACAACTCCAAAAGGTGAAAAAAAAAACAACAAAAAACAACCCAAAACAATCAAGCACACGGAAGGATTGTACAGAAGGCAGCTCAGTTTCTTTTGTAACTTTTCTTGAGCGCACACACAAGAATATGCTTGCGTGTGTAGAAGATAAACGTTTGCACCACTATTAGCACTCCAGGCCCAAGGAATGGAAGCAAGATGCAGAGAAAAGGCTTACAGTTGGACACTGTCATCCCTTTGGGATGAGTCAGAGACCAGTAAAGTGCCAAGGTTTTATGGTTAAAAAAAAGGCTCAAAAATATAGAAAGTACACGGACACAGTCATGGTCCATAGCTTACACATGCACTGAATCCCACTGGAAGAGGGCAGATGAAGTCCCTGATGGAAGACTCCTGAGAGTGTCTATCCTCAAAGGACTGTGGCTATATATAGGTATGTGTTGAAGATATGTCCCAAATTTTGCATGTTAAGATATCATGCAAAACATGGCACAAATAAATAAGCTTCTAATGTCTTTTTTTGATCTTCAGAAGTAATCTCTAGTCAAATTTGTTCCTCTTTCTATTTAGGTGACCTTTACAAAAGCTGCCTTTATTCCACTGAGCTACAGAGTGGGTTTTTAAAGATGCTGGAAGAAGAAACCTAACAGACTGCTGCCAGGATAATGCTCCTGAGTGGTGGCTTGCCATGCTTATCCCCCATTAGAACTTCTCCTAAATCTTTAATGATGCTGAAATATGCCATAAACTGATGAAGTTCTGCAAACAGAACAATGCCAGCATGTTTGTTTGGTTCTTGTGGGTTTTTTAATAGGAGAGCTTTTATCTTCATTGACAATGATCAAGTAATGCAAACAAATGGCCCCTGAAACTTCACTTCTATACAAAGCAAAGCTAAAGGAAGAGTTGTGACATTTTTGGGTTTCATCCAATTCTTCCCAGCAACAGCTAATACCCACCGGCTCCTTAATTCTGTGCTGTCTCCTCTCCAAGCCTGAGCACTAAGGACCAGGCTTTTCCAAAACAGCTAACGATTTTAGGATCCAGTTTCCAGAGAGTGCAGGGTCAGCACTTTGCTACAGTAAATAACAAAAGCTTGGGTTTTGTTAATGAGTTCGAAAACGAAAGCAACATCCAGGTACACAAAGAAAACAATTACTCCTGACCCAAAAAGGCTCTTTTAAAATTCCTAGTTTTGCAGGAAACCCTCAGCCAAGCCATACAACCCAGGTGAGCCTTGCAAGCCCCGAGCCTTCAACTGTGACCCAAACCCTGGGTAAGCCCCTGGCCTAGAAGACACGGAGCAGCTGTGAGCAGGGAGTGCTTGCCCCAAACCAGTTCCACCCCGGGAGTGGGTATCAGCTCCCCTGAGAAAGGTTTTACTCCCGGAGAGCTTTTATCACCTCCCACACACCTCACAAAGCAGCCCAAGTGTACCCAGCTGTGGCAGCTACTGGAGAAAAGCCCATTGCCACCACTGGTACATCAGCTGGATGCAGGAGAAGAAAAGCTATTGACCTGAATACTTTAGAAGGATCAAGGCCACTGCCTTCAGCAAGAGATGACAGGCTCCTGCATTCAGAGAGGAAAAAAGGGGGGAGAAAAAAAACCCACCCCAAACCCAGCCCCATCTTTCTGCTTGCTTCTCCTACTGGGATCAGCTGAGCATTTCCCACTGGACCATGGCCCATTGCATCCCTTCTCATGCTCTCTCCTTTTATTGCAAGAAACTGCTTCTGAAACACGCCTGTCAACAGCCTGTGCGAATCCCCATGTTAATCATTATTCTGCTAATAGCACTGCCAGGTCATTTGGCTATTAAACATGCTGAGTGGACTAGCAAAAATATCTCCCAGCCTGTACAAAAGAACATTATAATGCAGTTTATCTTACCCCCTTGTCAGTATAATACACAGCACTACCTGTTCAATGGCCTCATCATTTCAAATTACAGTTTTCTGCAACATTAACAGTGCTCATTAGCTGCACCACCACCGGAAGATCTTTATTTTAGGAAGCCTTCTGATGTCGAAGGCTTCACCCTGCCCTTCGCACACGCTCAGCCCTCTGCACCGACACGGGGCCACCCGGGTACCATGGCAATGAGCACGGTGATGGATAGAAACACGTCGCAAAGCAGGCAGGAGCGAGCCCGAAGCGCGCTTCGCTCGATGCGCCAGGCTGTGCATTTTAATCAGAATTCAGTGCTTTGTTCCTGGCCCAGCCGCCAGTGCGTCGAGCAGACGCTCTGCTGCGGTGGAGCTCGACCGCGCAGCCAAGACAAACTCTAGAGTGGCAAAACCAGAACCGCCTGCTATCTCCTGCGTTAGCTTTCAGCCTGGCTCTCCAAACCCTACCCCGTGAGCTAGCGGGCTGAGGCGAGCTGAAACGAACGACAGCGCACGGGGCTCTGCTTGTGCCCAGCCAAGCTCCGAGAGCACGTTCCTGCCCTGCCAATCCACCCTCCTCCCCTGTGCCAGGAGCAGGAAAGCCAACGCAAAGGAGAAGGTGAACCAGCAGGCAAAGGTCCACCTTTATTTTTTTTTTTATTTTATTTTTTTTTTACGTGTGTTTGCTTGTTGTTCATACAACTCAGCCTCCTGGAACGTTTCAGTGACTCAAAGTTGGAGATAAGCGGCCTGAGCATTTCCTTTCCCCGCTGCTGAGAACAAATCATCCCCGCTGCCAGAGTTTGAGTCACTACCTGCTCCCAGCACTTCGCACAACCATCCCTCACCCCTTCAAATTCTAGGCACCAGAGCAATGAGCGGCTCCTCCATCCAGGCTCATCTACAGACCTGCAGCGACGTGACACTTTGTTTCTGATAAATGAAATTTTGCAAGGCTTGGGGAATTACTCCTCCCTGCCATGTTTTGTGCTCAGGCAGCAAATTTACTATTGATTTCTGATTCAGGCCCTGTGGGATGATTCACGCTTCTTGCCCTATCTGCTGGATTTATGACCTTTAACAATTATTCTAAGTGCTAAAAGAGCTTAGTTTAGAAGAAGATCTATTCCTTGGCAAATTAAGCTCCTATTCCTGTCTCGCTTACACACCAACACGCCTCTCATCATTTACAAAACAGCAGAGGAGCAGGTCTCTACCCTTGAGAGGGGGCAGAGGCCCAGACAACAGGACCACTGTCCCTGGGGTCCCGATGGAGCAGCCACTGCTGTAAAAGGGGGGGACACAGCTGGGAAGTGGCACACGGTGGGGTTTTGGGCCCCCTTGTCTCCAGTTACCCTGAAACGCCAGCACCACTCTGCTCGCGGACCAGAGGGTCTCAGGGGGATGGAGGGAATATACATTTCCTCCTAAAGCGAAAACAAACCCCTGACTGTATCTGCTGTACGTTGCTATTAAAAAGCCACAAACACAGGAAAAAAAAAACAACCCTAAGCCTGTGTGGATACAGTTTTAAAAAGAAACAGCGCCCTAGTTCAAATAAGCTTCCTAAGGTAGATGTTTATATATAAATAAATCTGATTTTCAGGGTAGGGGGGACAAAGAGAGGGCCCCCATCCCCCCAAACGATACTGCTTTTCTGGATCAACTCCACGAGCTTCAGTGAGCTCCCTTCCCAAGGCACCTTCCACCTAAGAGGGGAAACGAGAGCTCCAGGTCTGGTTTTAAGCTGTGTGGTCCCCCCACCCCATTTTATCTACACTGTGTATTGCTGAGCAATCATTTACACTATTAATCAACCAGAAACTCACCAGGAAGAAAGTAGGGCAAGTGAATAAAGAATTCTTTTTTTTTTTTTTCACCGAAGCAAATAATATTTCTAAAAATACACTTGTGCAAGTCTTCAGAGGATTCTGCTTTATTTTATTTATTTCTCCGTGCCAGCAGGTTGAGAGAAGCAGAATAAACGCTGCTTCTCTAAATGCCTCCCTGTGCTCTTTAGCGATCAGCTGTTCTTTCCACCAAAAGGACGAGCAAAAAGGGGGAAAAGGAAGAAAGTTACAGGAAAAATAGACCGGGGGGGGGGCATCAGGCCACAGCCCACGCAGAGGCTGACACGCTTTGACGAGCCCGACATTTCAAGGGTACACGACGAGCTTCCTTCGGGGGGGGGGGGGGGGTGAGGAGGAGGCAGAAGGAAGGGGCACGGCAGGGGATGATGGATGGAAAGGCTGCGGGGTCCGCGCCGATGTGAGAAAGCCGGGTCTGGGGCGCAGCCCCGCTCCCGCACCCCGCAGATGGCCAGTTCCAGCACCCCTGCCCGCCTGCCCGTCTGTGCATGCGTGCTGCACGATGCAGGAGCCGAGCGCGGGCACTGCCCAGCCCCGCCGCCCAACCGGGGGGCCCCGGGGGGGGCTCCCACCCCAAGTGCCGGCCGGAGGGGACCCCGCAGGGCCGGGCAGGTGCGGCCGGGCTCCCCCCGCCAGCCGCAGGCACACGCGTGGTCCCGCTCCGCTGTGCGTGTGTGCGCGGACACACCTGCGGGCACGGCGCGGCGTGCGGAGCCGGGCGGGCACGGGTATGTGTATGTATGTGCACATACACACAGGCGTACACACACACATGCCTACACACGGCTGGATGCACGCACATGCACGCGCACACGTTTCCTATACCGATATTTACATACGTGCAAGCGCACATACATCCGCGCCCGCACCACGCGCAGCCCCCGCACCCCACCGCACACACCCGCTCCCCCCCGGGGACGGATGGACGGATGTGGGGCGGGGGGAGGAACCGTTCTCGCATCCATACATCCCCACCCCCGGTCCCGACCCGGCGCCCGCGCTCACCCGCAGCGCCGAGAGGTCGATCTCGTCCAGGCTCCGCGCCGGAGAGTCGCTCGCCATGTTTCCGCCGCCGCCGCCGGCCAGGCAGCCCCTCCGCCACCGAGCCGGGCAGTGGCGGCCGCCGCGGCGCTAGCGCTATTTAACGCCTCTCCTCATGCGGAGCGCCGGGAAGGAGAAGCCGCCGCCGCCGCCGCCACCGCCGATACCGCCGCCCCTGCCCTTCCGCCTTGCAGCGCGGCTAGGGCCGGCCGCGGGCTACCGGCAGGCAGGGCACGCCGCGGGCTGCGCCGGGATGGCGGCGGCGGCGACGCATCGCCTCGGTTCGCCGCCTCCCCGGCCGAGCGCGCCGCCGGAGCTGTCTGTCACGGCGCGGGGAGGGGGCGGCGGCGGCGGCGGCG